>CAUDMG010002955.1:82500-95000 GCA_958450375.1 Homarus gammarus | reverse complement strand
CAGTCGTCCCTCCTCCCAACACACAAGACGGGCATCACTCAGCCGTCACATATGTCAGTCGTCCCTCCTCACCTCCCCCCAACACACAAGACGGGCATCACTCAGCCGTCACATATGTCAGTCGTCCCTCCTCCCAACACACAAGACGGGCATCACTCAGCCGTCACATATGTCAGTCGTCCAATCCTCACCTCCTCCCAACACACAAGACGGGCATCACTCAGCCGTCACATATGTCAGTCGTCCCTCCTCACCTCCTCCCAACACACAAGACGGGCATCACTCAGCCGTCACATATGTCAGTCGTCCCTCCTCACCTCCTCCCAACACACAAGACGGGCATCACTCAGCCGTCACATATGTCAGTCGTCCCTCCTCCCAACACACAAGACGGGCATCACTCAGCCGTCACATATGTCAGTCGTCCCTCCTCACCTCCTCCCAACACACAAGACGGGCATCACTCAGCCGTCACATATGTCAGTCGTCCCTCCTCACCTCCTCCCAACACACAAGACGGGCATCACTCAGCCGTCACATATGTCAGTCGTCCCTCCTCACCTCCTCCCAACACACAAGACGGGCATCACTCAGCCGTCACATATGTCAGTCGTCCCTCCTCACAACACACAAGACGGGCATCACTCAGCCGTCACATATGTCAGTCGTCCCTCCTCACCTCCTCCCAACACACAAGACGGGCATCACTCAGCCGTCACAATGTCAGTCGCCCTCTCACTCCTCAAACACAAGACGGGCATCACTCAGCCGTACATATGTAGTCGTCCCTCTCCCAACACACAAGACGGGCATCACTCAGCCGTCACATATGTCAGTCGTCCCTCCTCAACTCCTCCCAACACACAAGACGGGCATCACTCAGCCGTCACATATGTCAGTCGTCCCTCCTCACCTCCTCCCAACACACAAGACGGGCATCACTCAGCCGTCACATATGTCAGTCGTCCCTCCTCACCTCCTCCCAACACACAAGACGGGCATCACTCAGCCGTCACATATGTCAGTCGTCCCTCCTCCCAACACACAAGACGGGCATCACTCAGCCGTCACATATGTCAGTCGTCCCTCCTCACCTCCTCCCAACACACAAGACGGGCATCACTCAGCCGTCACATATGTCAGTCGTCACCCTCACTCTCCCAACACACAAGACGGGCATCACTCAGCCGTCACATATGTCGTCGCCCTCCTCCAACACACAAGACGGGCATCACTCAGCCGTCACATATGTCAGTCGTCCCTCCTCACCTCCCCCAACACACAAGACGGGCATCACTCAGCCGTCACATATGTCAGTCGTCCCTCCTCACCTCCCAACACACAAGACGGGCATCACTCAGCCGTCACATATGTCAGTCGTCCCTCCTCACCTCCTCCCAACACACAAGACGGGCATCACTCAGCCGTCACATATGTCAGTCGTCCCTCCTCCCAACACACAAGACGGGCATCACTCAGCCGTCACATATGTCAGTCGTCCCTCCTCACCTCCTCCCAACACACAAGACGGGCATCACTCAGCCGTCACATATGTCAGTCGTCCCTCCTCACCTCCTCCCAACACACAAGACGGGCATCACTCAGCCGCCACAAAAATATTCATAACATACATGAAAAGTTGACGACAAGTTTATGTCCCCATTACCAATCCTCGCTGGGATATCCTCGAAAATATGGTATGATTTCTTTTCTCATGGTGACTTTCCTCTGGTGGAAATTCCACGGCACCAGTTTTCACATGGACGGGGACCCCTTGCCTCTACAAGACCGCTAACACTAACTTGGCAACAACGAAAGATTCGCTAAATTTCCGTTACTTTCACCTGCCTCTTTTTTCGCGTCCTCTTGGCGGGATATTATTTCCTCCCAAGATTTCCAGTTGCTTTTCCCCTATGTATATATATATATATAAATATATATATATATATATAATTATATATATATATATAAAAATATATATATCATGTAGATCCACAATGAAAACGTGGATAAGATAAATCTTGATAAGATAACACGGGGAAAAGGGAAAAAACGGAGCACCTTAGCTTTCGTCTTTATTCAAGACATCTTCAGTTCCCTCTGAAGATGTCTTGAATAAAGACGAAGGGTGCGCCGTTGTTTCCTTTTTTCCCCGTGTGATTTTATCAATATATATATATATTATATATATATATATATATAATCAACGACCTCACCAGCAAGGAATCGAACCCTCGACCTACTGGGTGTGACTATGGAGCGCTTACCGGCTAAGCCACAAGGACACTAAAAGCAGTCTAGACTCTGTTATATTCACACAAAGCCTGTTCATCGAGCTGATGGCGCCGTGAACCTCAATGGGAAACTGCCCGTGCCTCGTATGTGGTGTCAGTAGCATTTTACCGAATCCAGCTGGTATGAAACGCGAGGTACATATATATACTTCATTTTTAGTCCATTTAACACGCGGACTTTGAACATACAATCAACGCCATCAGCTCGATGAACAGGCTTTGTGTGAAATATAACAGAGTCTAGAACTGCTTTTAGTGTCCTTGTGGCTTAGCCGGTAAGCGCTCCCTAGTCACACCCAGTAGGTCGAGGGTTCGATTCCTTGCTGGTGAGGTCGTTGATTGTATGTTCAAAGTCCGCGTGTTAAATGGACTAAAAATGAAGTATATATATATATATATATATATATGATCATATGAAGATCCTCCCACCCAAACCTACTTGGGGGGGGGGGGGGGGAGGATCTTCAGTTGGATACTTTGGGGGGGAAGCTCTTCATATGATCCTATATATATATATATATATATATAGGGAAGTGTGTCCTCAGTGAGAGACGCTCCAGTTCACCTGCTGTGGTAACCGACTGCTTCAGGAATCCCTTGGAATCTCTCAGTTATTTTCCGTCTCTTAGATATTTGTTGGCACTCCCATAGCGACGCTTGGCGTGGCACTGTGTAGTATCATCTTCTTACCTGTCTATATTTCTAAGAATATTTTCATGTGTGTATGTATATGTATGTGTAATATGACGATTATTATCAATGTTTCATCGTATGAATACATGTATATGTATGAAAGTGTGCGCTAATAAATTATCTTGTATATGTGCACTCAGTTTGGTCATTAAGCTGTAACTCAAAAGTGGTGCCAATAATGGCGTGTTTATTCCACTAAGACTCCACTGTAACTAGATGTGACCTCCTATCGCCAGCTCGGGGGAACAAATTAACGTGTGAATCATTAGGAATCTATCTGGACGGTGTTTCAGTGTCTGCCATTATGGACCGACTTACTACTGTATTTAGAAAGGCTGAAATACATTATGTATAATTTCTTGTCAATACATTTGGATAGCGTATGAGGCACTGTAGTATTCTGTATGTAGAAAGACTCTACTATCATGAATTTAGTCCAGAAATATGGGTACAAATTTCAGTAATCGGGAAGTGGAGATGGTCTGGGCCGCCACGCTTCCCGGTTGTATTTTGTTTCCTCGCTCAGTTTCCCGCCAAATTACTTGGCTTTTACCCGCGGCTGCCAGAGCTCAGCTGATTCTTACTTATTTCGCCACGTAGCCACTCAAAAACATGAATTACTGTTCCTCATAAATATCTGAGGTAAAATACAGAAGCCATTGCCTGTCTTAGAATGAAAGGAACATACATTTGGAAAATATAAAAGACAGAGATGAAAAACAGAATTAATAGCCCAGGAAGCGAAATGGCCTCAGGGAAGCCCGGTAAACACCACCGCCTTACAGCACAATGGCCGACACAGCTGACCTACTGTGTAAACACATAAATTTTATCCCCGGAAGATTAACTCAAGGGCTGTGTTTTTTTGCTTATTTAAAAGTTCTGTGAAGATACCAGGACTTGGATTCTCAAAAGTGTGCATGCAATTTTCGTCATTAGTAAGCATGACATGTGATCGATTCTCAAAGGTTCACGCGAAAGATTTTCCCCCTGCAGTTAGAGATGTAATAACTCATCTAACTGCCTCACCTAAAGTTACGACACAGAAATGGATTCTCAATGGTTCGTAAGTGAAAAATCTTAAATGTAAGAGCGCGTCTATTTCCCGTAACTTCAGATGTAAGAACTCGTGGCCTATAACTTCCTGGGTTAATGATGATGGCCAAAATGATATCAAAGTTGAACTCAGACTCTAATGTAACAGTAGTCTTCCTTCATCCCAAGTTTCCAACAAAAGGACAGAAACTTTACTCTACGGTTCACATAAATCCGGATTCAGAAGCTTTACTTATTTCCCGCGAGATTGGCGTTGTTGTGGTGGACAGTTATGCCAACATAACGTAAACATGTTTGTTGCCGATGTTACTTAGGTTTTCTAAATGTCAAAAGATTTTACCGAATATTGTTGTACATAAATGAATGACTGTGTGGAATAGAATTGATATAATATGACTTCAAAGTGAAAATATATTTGTATGAAATAACGTTTAGGGTTTTGATAAGTCACACTGTGTATAAACTAATTTTTAATAAATCGGAAACAATGGTATAATTAGATACAGTATTGACACAGTTAAACAGGGACTTAGTTCATTACTCACGTTAATATCTTACGGTAAGTTTCATTGGCGGGTTAACAGCTGGAGCACCACACACTTGTAGTATTTCATTAGGCTTCCAGTAAGTCGTATAAAATGACCTGCATAATTGTCATACTCAATATTAAACTCTGTAGTCTGTCTATATAATCTTCAGAACAGTAAAAATACCTAAGTGAAGATGAACAAATTCAGAACAAAACAAGAACATAACTGCTACATAACATTGCACAGCTTGGCATGGAGTCAGTAACATAATGCTAGCGGGACAGTTAACAATTCTTTCTCCTCGGCCGCGGCCAGATGTTAGCACCCCTGTTATCTAGCGGCCGAATTGAGTTATTTGACCGTGCAGCGTAGTTATAGTCTATTAACTTAAAGTTCCTATGCAACACTAAGTGATCAACAATAATAGAATAGTATGTACTGTTAAGCCATGGCCCTCTGTAAGCCTGGACCCCTGGGACTCCCCCCCCCCCCCGTAATCAGGCCATGTCACCTGTATCTATGTTTTCCAATTAGTATTTTTATTCAGTTATTCCCAACTTCCTCTCTGTTCCTCATTACGTCGTCACTCAACACCTGAATGTGATCAAATTACTTGAGCCCAGATTGTCAAAAGTTCGTACGTTAATTTTAACCCTAACATAACCTAACCTAACCCCATCTAACCTAACCTAACATAACCCCAACTAACCTAACCCCAACTAACATAACCCCAACTAACGTAACCTAAACTAACCTAACCTAACCCCAACTAACCTAACGTAACCTCACGCGATTTCGTATTCAGGTATTCGACTTGATTAGGTACAATAACTCACAGGGTCTTGTACGACCACCCTGCCAGCCTCATGATGTTTACTGCCCCATAACCTAAATTTAAACCCCTTAAAAGGCGACTTACTCAAAATATTGACGGTTTAAGAGTCTGAGAAACCCGAGTTAAGTTCACTTTATAAGAAAATCGAAAAAATAAAGTATTTCTCTTGACGTTAAGAACTTGCTCACAGATTCTCGAAGACTCTTACCATAAATCGTAACTGGTGATGCACAAGGAGTCGCTACGGGAGTCTCAGTGTATAGTCGACGACATTTTGACCGACATCTTTATAATGAGTTACTAGAGGTATACTGTATAGTGTGGTGGGTTTCACATCTTAATATTTCGAGGATTTAACCCCATGAGTACGATAATTTAACCACTTGAGTACGATAATTTTACCACATGAGTACGATAATTTTACCCCATGAGTACGATAATTTTACCACATGAGTACGATAATTTTACCCCCTGAGTACGAAATTTAACCCCGCAAGTATGATAGCGTGACCTCTTGAGTACGATAACGTAACCCCGCGAGTATGATGGCTTGACCTCTTAAGTATGATAACTTGACCCCTTGAGTACGATAATTTAATCACTTGAACACAATAACTTTCCCCCTTGAGTACAATAACTTGACATCATGAATACAATAACATGCCCTCTTGAGTACGATAATAAACCCTTGAGTTATTATACTCAGGAGGTCAAGTCATCGTACTCAAGGGATAAGCTATCGAAGCTATTGTACTAATGGGGTTGAATTATCGTACTCACTTGGTAACGCTAATAGATGACAGACAGATGACAGTAGTGAGTTATAGATGACAGTAGTGAGTTATAGATGACAGTAGTGAGTTATAGATGACAGTAGTGAGTTATAGATGACAGTAGTGAGTTATAGATGACAGTAGTGAGTTATAGATGAC
Organism: Homarus gammarus; assembly: GCA_958450375.1. Taxonomy (NCBI): domain Eukaryota; kingdom Metazoa; phylum Arthropoda; class Malacostraca; order Decapoda; family Nephropidae; genus Homarus; species Homarus gammarus. Next base: position 88,660 of record CAUDMG010002955.1, on the reverse strand, counting down.
AGTAGTGAGTTATAGATGACAGTAGTGAGTTATAGATGACAGTAGTGAGTTATAGATGACAGTAGTGAGTTATAGATGACAGTAGAGAGTTATAGATGACAGTAGTGAGTTATAGATGACAGTAGTGAGTTATAGATGACAGTAGTGAGTTATAGATGACAGTAGTGAGTTATAGATGACAGTAGAGAGTTATAGATGACAGTAGTGAGTTATAGATGACAGTAGTGAGTTATAGATGACAGTAGTGAGTTATAGATGACAGTAGTGAGTTATAGATGACAGTAGTGAGTTATAGATGACAGTAGTGAGTTATAGATGACAGTAGTGAGTTATAGATGACAGTAGTGAGTTATAGATGACAGTAGTGAGTTATAGATGACAGTAGTGAGTTATAGATGACAGTAGTGAGTTATAGATGACAGTAGTGAGTTATAGATGACAGTAGTGAGTTATAGATGACAGTAGTGAGTTATAGATGACAGTAGTGAGTTATAGATGACAGTAGTGAGTTATAGATGACAGTAGTGAGTTATAGATGACAGTAGTGAGTTATAGATGACAGTAGTGAGTTATAGATGACAGTAGTGAGTTATAGATGACAGTAGTGAGTTATAGATGACAGTAGTGAGTTATAGATGACAGTAGTGAGTTATAGATGACAGTAGTGAGTTATAGATGACAGTAGTGAGTTATAGATGACAGTAGTGAGTTATAGATGACAGTAGTGAGTTATAGATGACAGTAGTGAGTTATAGATGACAGTAGTGAGTTATAGATGACAGTAGTGAGTTATAGATGACAGTAGTGAGTTATAGATGACAGTAGTGAGTTATAGATGACAGTAGTGAGTTATAGATGACAGTAGTGAGTTATAGATGACAGTAGTGAGTTATAGATGACAGTAGTGAGTTATAGATGACAGTAGTGAGTTATAGATGACAGTAGTGAGTTATAGATGACAGTAGTGAGTTATAGATGACAGTAGTGAGTTATAGATGACAGTAGTGAGTTATAGATGACAGTAGTGAGTTATAGATGACAGTAGTGAGTTATAGATGACAGTAGTGAGTTATAGATGACAGTAGTGAGTTATAGATGACAGTAGTGAGTTATAGATGACAGTAGTGAGTTATAGATGACAGTAGTGAGTTATAGATGACAGTAGTGAGTTATAGATGACAGTAGTGAGTTATAGATGACAGTAGTGAGTTATAGATGACAGTAGTGAGTTATAGATGACAGTAGTGAGTTATAGATGACAGTAGTGAGTTATAGATGACAGTAGTGAGTTATAGATGACAGTAGTGAGTTATAGATGACAGTAGTGAGTTATAGATGACAGTAGTGAGTTATAGATGACAGTAGTGAGTTATAGATGACAGTAGTGAGTTATAGATGACAGTAGTGAGTTATAGATGACAGTAGTGAGTTATAGATGACAGTAGTGAGTTATAGATGACAGTAGTGAGTTATAGATGACAGTAGTGAGTTATAGATGACAGTAGTGAGTTATAGATGACAGTAGTGAGTTATAGATGACAGTAGTGAGTTATAGATGACAGTAGTGAGTTATAGATGACAGTAGTGAGTTATAGATGACAGTAGTGAGTTATAGATGACAGTAGTGAGTTATAGATGACAGTAGTGAGTTATAGATGACAGTAGTGAGTTATAGATGACAGTAGTGAGTTATAGATGACAGTAGTGAGTTATAGATGACAGTAGTGAGTTATAGATGACAGTAGTGAGTTATAGATGACAGTAGTGAGTTATAGATGACAGTAGTGAGTTATAGATGACAGTAGTGAGTTATAGATGACAGTAGTGAGTTATAGATGACAGTAGTGAGTTATAGATGACAGTAGTGAGTTATAGATGACAGTAGTGAGTTATAGATGACAGTAGTGAGTTATAGATGACAGTAGTGAGTTATAGATGACAGTAGTGAGTTATAGATGACAGTAGTGAGTTATAGATGACAGTAGTGAGTTATAGATGACAGTAGTGAGTTATAGATGACAGTAGTGAGTTATAGATGACAGTAGTGAGTTATAGATGACAGTAGTGAGTTATAGATGACAGTAGTGAGTTATAGATGACAGTAGTGAGTTATAGATGACAGTAGTGAGTTATAGATGACAGTAGTGAGTTATAGATGACAGTAGTGAGTTATAGATGACAGTAGTGAGTTATAGATGACAGTAGTGAGTTATAGATGACAGTAGTGAGTTATAGATGACAGTAGTGAGTTATAGATGACAGTAGTGAGTTATAGATGACAGTAGTGAGTTATAGATGACAGTAGTGAGTTATAGATGACAGTAGTGAGTTATAGATGACAGTAGTGAGTTATAGATGACAGTAGTGAGTTATAGATGACAGTAGTGAGTTATAGATGACAGTAGTGAGTTATAGATGACAGTAGTGAGTTATAGATGACAGTAGTGAGTTATAGATGACAGTAGTGAGTTATAGATGACAGTAGTGAGTTATAGATGACAGTAGTGAGTTATAGATGACAGTAGTGAGTTATAGATGACAGTAGTGAGTTATAGATGACAGTAGTGAGTTATAGATGACAGTAGTGAGTTATAGATGACAGTAGTGAGTTATAGATGACAGTAGTGAGTTATAGATGACAGTAGTGAGTTATAGATGACAGTAGTGAGTTATAGATGACAGTAGTGAGTTATAGATGACAGTAGTGAGTTATAGATGACAGTAGTGAGTTATAGATGACAGTAGTGAGTTATAGATGACAGTAGTGAGTTATAGATGACAGTAGTGAGTTATAGATGACAGTAGTGAGTTATAGATGACAGTAGTGAGTTATAGATGACAGTAGTGAGTTATAGATGACAGTAGTGAGTTATAGATGACAGTAGTGAGTTATAGATGACAGTAGTGAGTTATAGATGACAGTAGTGAGTTATAGATGACAGTAGTGAGTTATAGATGACAGTAGTGAGTTATAGATGACAGTAGTGAGTTATAGATGACAGTAGTGAGTTATAGATGACAGTAGTGAGTTATAGATGACAGTAGTGAGTTATAGATGACAGTAGTGAGTTATAGATGACAGTAGTGAGTTATAGATGACAGTAGTGAGTTATAGATGACAGTAGTGAGTTATAGATGACAGTAGTGAGTTATAGATGACAGTAGTGAGTTATAGATGACAGTAGTGAGTTATAGATGACAGTAGTGAGTTATAGATGACAGTAGTGAGTTATAGATGACAGTAGTGAGTTATAGATGACAGTAGTGAGTTATAGATGACAGTAGTGAGTTATAGATGACAGTAGTGAGTTATAGATGACAGTAGTGAGTTATAGATGACAGTAGTGAGTTATAGATGACAGTAGTGAGTTATAGATGACAGTAGTGAGTTATAGATGACAGTAGTGAGTTATAGATGACAGTAGTGAGTTATAGATGACAGTAGTGAGTTATAGATGACAGTAGTGAGTTATAGATGACAGTAGTGAGTTATAGATGACAGTAGTGAGTTATAGATGACAGTAGTGAGTTATAGATGACAGTAGTGAGTTATAGATGACAGTAGTGAGTTATAGATGACAGTAGTGAGTTATAGATGACAGTAGTGAGTTATAGATGACAGTAGTGAGTTATAGATGACAGTAGTGAGTTATAGATGACAGTAGTGAGTTATAGATGACAGTAGTGAGTTATAGATGACAGTAGTGAGTTATAGATGACAGTAGTGAGTTATAGATGACAGTAGTGAGTTATAGATGACAGTAGTGAGTTATAGATGACAGTAGTGAGTTATAGATGACAGTAGTGAGTTATAGATGACAGTAGTGAGTTATAGATGACAGTAGTGAGTTATAGATGACAGTAGTGAGTTATAGATGACAGTAGTGAGTTATAGATGACAGTAGTGAGTTATAGATGACAGTAGTGAGTTATAGATGACAGTAGTGAGTTATAGATGACAGTAGTGAGTTATAGATGACAGTAGTGAGTTATAGATGACAGTAGTGAGTTATAGATGACAGTAGTGAGTTATAGATGACAGTAGTGAGTTATAGATGACAGTAGTGAGTTATAGATGACAGTAGTGAGTTATAGATGACAGTAGTGAGTTATAGATGACAGTAGTGAGTTATAGATGACAGTAGTGAGTTATAGATGACAGTAGTGAGTTATAGATGACAGTAGTGAGTTATAGATGACAGTAGTGAGTTATAGATGACAGTAGTGAGTTATAGATGACAGTAGTGAGTTATAGATGACAGTAGTGAGTTATAGATGACAGTAGTGAGTTATAGATGACAGTAGTGAGTTATAGATGACAGTAGTGAGTTATAGATGACAGTAGTGAGTTATAGATGACAGTAGTGAGTTATAGATGACAGTAGTGAGTTATAGATGACAGTAGTGAGTTATAGATGACAGTAGTGAGTTATAGATGACAGTAGTGAGTTATAGATGACAGTAGTGAGTTATAGATGACAGTAGTGAGTTATAGATGACAGTAGTGAGTTATAGATGACAGTAGTGAGTTATAGATGACAGTAGTGAGTTATAGATGACAGTAGTGAGTTATAGATGACAGTAGTGAGTTATAGATGACAGTAGTGAGTTATAGATGACAGTAGTGAGTTATAGATGACAGTAGTGAGTTATAGATGACAGTAGTGAGTTATAGATGACAGTAGTGAGTTATAGATGACAGTAGTGAGTTATAGATGACAGTAGTGAGTTATAGATGACAGTAGTGAGTTATAGATGACAGTAGTGAGTTATAGATGACAGTAGTGAGTTATAGATGACAGTAGTGAGTTATAGATGACAGTAGTGAGTTATAGATGACAGTAGTGAGTTATAGATGACAGTAGTGAGTTATAGATGACAGTAGTGAGTTATAGATGACAGTAGTGAGTTATAGATGACAGTAGTGAGTTATAGATGACAGTAGTGAGTTATAGATGACAGTAGTGAGTTATAGATGACAGTAGTGAGTTATAGATGACAGTAGTGAGTTATAGATGACAGTAGTGAGTTATAGATGACAGTAGTGAGTTATAGATGACAGTAGTGAGTTATAGATGACAGTAGTGAGTTATAGATGACAGTAGTGAGTTATAGATGACAGTAGTGAGTTATAGATGACAGTAGTGAGTTATAGATGACAGTAGTGAGTTATAGATGACAGTAGTGAGTTATAGATGACAGTAGTGAGTTATAGATGACAGTAGTGAGTTATAGATGACAGTAGTGAGTTATAGATGACAGTAGTGAGTTATAGATGACAGTAGTGAGTTATAGATGACAGTAGTGAGTTATAGATGACAGTAGTGAGTTATAGATGACAGTAGTGAGTTATAGATGACAGTAGTGAGTTATAGATGACAGTAGTGAGTTATAGATGACAGTAGTGAGTTATAGATGACAGTAGTGAGTTATAGATGACAGTAGTGAGTTATAGATGACAGTAGTGAGTTATAGATGACAGTAGTGAGTTATAGATGACAGTAGTGAGTTATAGATGACAGTAGTGAGTTATAGATGACAGTAGTGAGTTATAGATGACAGTAGTGAGTTATAGATGACAGTAGTGAGTTATAGATGACAGTAGTGAGTTATAGATGACAGTAGTGAGTTATAGATGACAGTAGTGAGTTATAGATGACAGTAGTGAGTTATAGATGACAGTAGTGAGTTATAGATGACAGTAGTGAGTTATAGATGACAGTAGTGAGTTATAGATGACAGTAGTGAGTTATAGATGACAGTAGTGAGTTATAGATGACAGTAGTGAGTTATAGATGACAGTAGTGAGTTATAGATGACAGTAGTGAGTTATAGATGACAGTAGTGAGTTATAGATGACAGTAGTGAGTTATAGATGACAGTAGTGAGTTATAGATGACAGTAGTGAGTTATAGATGACAGTAGTGAGTTATAGATGACAGTAGTGAGTTATAGATGACAGTAGTGAGTTATAGATGACAGTAGTGAGTTATAGATGACAGTAGTGAGTTATAGATGACAGTAGTGAGTTATAGATGACAGTAGTGAGTTATAGATGACAGTAGTGAGTTATAGATGACAGTAGTGAGTTATAGATGACAGTAGTGAGTTATAGATGACAGTAGTGAGTTATAGATGACAGTAGTGAGTTATAGATGAC
>CAUDMG010002955.1:42500-77500 GCA_958450375.1 Homarus gammarus | reverse complement strand
TTTATTTAATTACTGTTGTTGGGTGTCCCGGGTCTGACCACCAGCTGTGGCCGATGGTTTATGATGTTAACAAGACTCCTGGCACCAGCTGTCGGAAGATCTCTCTCTCTCTCTCTCTTTCTCTCTAAAAGCTACAAACTCCGTTATTTACATCCGTCATCTTACAACACCTTGAGGTGGGTCAGCTCTGGGTGCTGAGGGACCTGCTGGGTAGTCAGGACATCCACATCAGTGTTTCGGTTGAGCAGTGAATGTTAGTGCCCTTTCCAGTGCTAAATGAGGCCTTCATCGTCTTTAATTATGAAGTTACCGTCAGATGAGCGGAGGGGGGCTGCGTCACAAGTGATTGACCCATAAAATGTTTTAATTTAATTGAAAATATCACGCATCTTGTGCTGGTCTGCAAATTTTTTCTATTTCACATGCTTTATTTTTAAGCCAGTCATTCTTAAGATTGCGAAGGTCCTGCTGGGCCACAGTTTTCTTCTTGCGGAAGGTATCAGCTTTGTTCCGAGACTGAGCGTTGTTTTGCCAGTCAGTAAAATCAGCCCGTTTATCATCGACGAGTACTTTGCCGGGTCATTTTCATCAGACCAGTCCTGGTGTATTCTTTTGATCTGGCCGAGGGTCTCTGCAGGTTTTTGTCATAAAAGTATTAAGAGTATCCCATTCGGCACTGGGATTCGCGTTGTTTGCTGTTGGGTTGTTTATAAGCCCTTGTTCGAGCTGCTCTCTGAAAGCACGTGCTACCTCTTGATCCTCCAGACGCCTAGTATTAAAACCTCTTCTGGAGGCTTGTTGCAGTTCGCCGTTTTGGAGCGATGTGAAGTGAGAGCTTGGCTCTGACAAGTCGATGATCAGTGTCACAGTGGTCTGAGCTACGCATCTCTTTCTCTAACAATGAAGTAGTCAATGAGATGCCAGTGTTTTGATTGTGGGTGTTGCACGAACCCTTGAACTTGGCGGCCTGCCAAAACAAGGTATTGGTGATAGTGACGTTGTGTGCAGCACACTTGCTGAGGAGGAGTAGGCTGTTGGGATTACACTTCCCTAGTCCATTTCTCCCTGTGGTTCCCTGCCAAATGTTAGCATCTCTGCCAACTCTGGTATCGAAGTCGCCAAGGAGCACAACCTTGTCTTCTCTGGGGATAGAGGTTAGCATTCTGTCGAGGTCGGTGTAAAAGTCCTCCTTGATGCCATCCTCTGCATCCAGTGTTGGGGTGTATGCACTGATGAAAAAGGCATGACGTGTGTAGTTCAGTGGGACTCGAAGCGTCATGAGGCGCTCGTTGATCCTAATAGGCATTTCAGTTAGCCTGTGTAGGATGCGTTGGCAGATGGCAAAGCAAACTCCATAAAAGCAATTTCTCTCCGCAGCAGGCTTACCCTTCCAGAAGAAGGTATTGCCAGACCCCTGTTCTGTGAGTTGGCCCTCATCTGGGAGCTGGAACTCACTAATGGCTGCAATGTCGATGTTATACCTAGCCAGCTCTTTTGCCACAAAGGCAGTTCTTCTTTCAGGACGCTCATTTGTGCCAGTATCCAGTTGGGTCCTAACGACCATAAGAGGATGTATTTTTTTTATCTGTGATTTTGATTGTTTTCGACCGCATAAGGCTGACATTACTTGGTACGGTTGCCTAGTCAGGTTGGGTTATGTTTATGGCACCTTTTCTAGCCCCCTCCCCATGTGGGGTGAACAGAGTGGCTCCTCGAAAGGGCTGCTCAGTCGTCCAGACAGGACCGGATTGCACTGCTGCCAAGATCCCAGTGCATAAACGACCATCTTATCTGTGCCGCCCATGTGCAGAGTTGTGACTAGAGACTACCGGCAGTCATCTCTGCCTGTCCCCGTCGCCATAGGACTTTTGGAGGAATAGGGGTTTTGATGATGATGAGAGGTATGATGAACTGGATTATGACTGCACGTGGGTTGATTTATGTGGTGAGGCAGGAGCGCAGGCTGTAACCACACATCTTGGCTCTCCCTTTTCCTGATCCAGTGGTATAAGTGTTGCAATGACTGGGGAGAGGGAGAGTTACAGTGGACTGCCGATAGCCCAGTTTGTTTGTTGGGTTTTGCCTTCGAAAGCCTGTCCAACAGGCTTTGCCTTCGTCTGCCGGTGTAGTCGTTGGGTTTCCATGGTGGTCACCTCTTCCGCCTACACCGCCGTTGGGGTCTTGTTGGAGCTCTGTAAGCATGTCTGACTGATGCTGGGCTCCACTGGAGAGTTTTCGTTCGGGGTTTACTCCCGTAGCCTTATACCTACTAAGGTTAATCTGCAAGGCAGCGAGGCAATGGCTGGTAGGCGCCAGAACGTGTCAACATACGTCGTCCCTCTGGGGCCCACTGCCACTCCTAGATCCCCTGCTGGTCTAGCCTGGGCCCACGAGGCACCCAGTTACCGTGTGTTACCACGAGGAGGTACAGCAGGTGTCGTGATGGTGAGGAGGCTGTGTACTGACTTCTGCAAGTTGCTTCCCTGTTCGCCTCGAGGGCTAGCCAGCGGCGGCAGCCGAAAGCGAGAGGGAGCAAGCAATGCCTGCACCCTAACACTAACATAATGCTGCCACACTAGACGCATTTCACCACTGTGTGTGCGACACACACACACACACACACACACACACACACACACACATTTTATCCTACAATCCATTTTACTGAATTTTATCCAGCAGAATCCCCAGAGGTCTGTCTCACCAGAACCTTCTAATACGAGTCCCTTGTGGGATCTCTTGACCAGAGATGTGTAGGACTTCTCTCTCCCTCGGGCTGGTGATATTGAAATCCTCTGAGACGTCTAGTGGTAGTGGTGCTGGTGGTGGTGATGGTTGTAGTGGTGGTAGTGGTGATGATGGTGGTAATGGTGATGATGATGGTGTCCCTGGTTTAGTCTGGTTGTATAATAAGTTATCCAGATTACTCTCATACTAAACATCACATGTCTACAGTATATCAGGACAGCTCACTCCTACTGCACCAAGATTTCGGTAAATAAGGCAGAAATGTGACTCATAATTACCTCCTATCGGCTACCTGTCGTGACGTCAGAAAGCGAGACATTTTCTCATTGGTTAGCTGATCATAATGTCAGAAAACAAAAGATGCTCTCTTATTGGTTGGGTAGTAATGGCGTCAAAAAGCAAGGGAGTCTTTTGTTGGCTGGTTAATAAAGGTGTAAGGAAAGACTTCTCACAGGAAGATTAGAACTGACACGAAAACAAAAGCCTTCGTTCATTGCTTGGTTACGTCACCCACACAAATAATACGTATTATCTGATTGACGGCGACATCAGAACACAAATGACACATTACTTACTTGGTGGTGACGTTAGAAAATACATAACACACTGGCTTACCGGCTATGACGTCAGAAACACAAAACACACATTGGCTGACTGGTGGTGACGTCAGAAAACAAATAACACACATTGGCTGACTTGTGGTGACGTCAGAAAACAAACAACACACATTGGCTGACTGGTGGTGACGTCAGAAAACAAATAACATATATTGGTTGACTGGTGGTGACGTAACAAAACAAATAACACACATTGGCTGACTGGTGGTGACGTAACAAAACAAATAACACCCATTGGTTGACTGGTGGTGACGTAACAAAACAAATAACACACATTGGCTGACTGGTGGTGACGTCAGAAAACAAACAACACACATTGGCTGACTGGTGGTGACGTCAGAAAACAAATAACATATATTGGTTGACTGGTGGTGACGTAACAAAACAAATAACACACATTGGCTGACTGGTGGTGACGTAACAAAATAAATAACACACATTGGCTGACTGGTGGTGACGTAACAAAATAAATAACACACATTGGCTGACTGGTGGTGACGTAACAAAACAAATAACACACATTGGCTGACTGGTAGTGACGTAACAAAACAAATAACACACATTGGCTGACTGGTGGTGACGTAACAAAACAAATAACACACATTGGCTGACTGGTGGTGACGTCAGAAAACAAATGCCACTCTTAGGTCTGGTGTGTTAAATGAAGAACCGAGATGGTAATGAAAACCTTTAACTCACTCTTAGCGCTAAAACATTATCCTGTGGCAGACATCCGTACGGCAGGTTGACCCGGAATCTCTGTGTTGGCATGTAAGAAAGAAAATGTTGACCGCGACCTTGGTCTGTCCAATGCTGTAATTAAAAACATTCAAGTCAGAATCATGAACTCTGATCTAGATGAAGTGAGAAATGCAGAGAGACCTGACAGTTGTAGCATTAGTAAATATGACAAATTTTGTAACAAGAGGTACCGGTATGGCCAGCATAAGGACAGAACCAGACAATGTGATGTAGTCGTGGCCAGAATTAGGCTAGGATACAGACACATCTGGCAAGTTAGTAACGCTGTACCCATACCGGAACACTCAGCATGTAAACTTTGTGATAAACCTTTGAAGCATACACTTGAACACTATATTATTGAATGTGACACTGTCAAAGACTTCAGGCCACCTGACTTACTGTATCTTGAACTATGTAATTACTTCATTGAATCAGGTGTGCTTGAGGACATTCTTGCTGTTTATCCCAAATTTGCTAGCCCACACTGATTAGTCTTCAATTAGAATATGACTCCAATGTATGTGATCCACTGACCTATATATGCTGCTGGTGAATGTGATGTATTTCCTTCTTTGTGTACGAACCTCTGTCCTGCGTGGCAGTGAACAGTGGCATTACCCACATGAATCTGACCTATATATAGTGTCAGTGAATATGATGCATTCTTTGTGTACGAACCTCTGTCCTGTATGGCAGTGAAAAGTGACATTACCCACATGAATCTGACCGACGTATATGTATGTATGTGTGCGTGTGTGAATGTATATGTACGTGTACATGTATATGTGTATGTATATGTGTGTGTGTGTGTTTACATATATGTATATGTACTGTCAATGAATATGATGCAACTCTTTGTGTACGAACCTCTGTCCTGCATGGCAGTGAACAGTGACATTATCCATATGAACCTGACCTATATACATTTATAGTTGTTAATGAATATGATGTATTTCTTTGTGTGTGAACCTCTGTCCTGCGTGACAGTGAGAAGTGATACCACCCTCAGTGTCAAGACCTGACTGAATTACTCAGAATAGGCAAACTGTACTACAAGCTCTGCCAATAAATTTGTTAAACTAAAAAATCTGTGTTGGAGGATGAATCAGGGCGATAGGCTCTAATGTAGTTACTCCATTAAGAGAGAAAAATAACATGAGGAGCACTAGAGAATTACGAACGTGGTGTATATGTATGTGATTATCAGAGAGAGAGAGAGAGAGAGAGAGTATCCAAATATTTATAATTGTTCTCAACTCTGGATAGTTTTCTTAATATTTCGGTAATTGGCCAATATTTACTCCTCCTTCCCTATTATGAGGTGAAGGGGGGGGGTGAAGTGAGTCGGGGGGGATTAAGGAACTGTCGGGAGGGATAGGGTGAAGGTGAGGGAAGGAAGAGGAGTGAGAGGTGGAAGGAGGAGGGGGTGGGGGCTGAGAGGATGAGGGTGGGGAAGTGTGAGGCGTGGGGGCTGAAGGAGAGGGGGATGAGGGAAGGGGTGAGGGGCTAGGAAGGGGTAAGGGAGACGATGAGACGTGGAGGGTGACGGAAGAGAATGAGGAAGGGTAAAAGGTGGGGGGGGAGGGGGAGGGGGTGAGGGAGGGGGTGAGGGAGAGGGGAGGGGAATAAGCTGTCAAGTTTATAATTGGGGATTAAACTCTTAAGTCGACTTTACTCCGTTTAAAAGTTCCATGTTTGTGTATCATCAATCATCTGACCTACTGTACTGTTGTGGTGGTGTGTAGTGGTGATGTGTAGTGGTGATGGTGTGTAGTGGTGATGTGTAGTGGTGATGTGTAGTGGTGATGGTGTGGAGTGGTGTTGTGTAGTGGTGTTGTGTAGTGGAGGTGTGTAGTGGTGATGGTGTGTAGTGGTGTTGTGTAGTGGAGATGTGTAGTGGTGATGGTGTGTAGTGGTGGAGGTGTGTAGTGGTGATGGTGTGGAGGTGTAGTGTGTAGTGGTGATGGTGTGTAGTGGTGATGGTGTGTAGTGGTGATGGTGTGGAGGTGTAGTGTGTAGTGGTGATGGTGTGGTGTAGTGGTGGTGGTGTGGTGTGGTGATGGTGTGGAGGTGTGTAATGGTGGTGGTGGTTTTTGTGGTTGATGGTGGTTGTGGTGGTTGATGGTAATGGTAGTGGTTGATGGTGGTAGTAGTGGTTGATGATGGTAGTAGTGGTTGATGGTGGTAGCAAAGGTTGATGGTGGTAGCAAAGGTTGATGGTGGTAGTAGTGGTTGATGGTGGTAGCAGTGGTTGATGGTGGTAGCAAAGGTTGATGGTGGTAGTAGTGGTTGATGGTGGTAGTAGTGGTTGATGGTGGTAGCAAAGGTTGATGGTGGTAGTAGTGATTGATGGTGGTAGTAGTGGTTGATGGTGGTAGCAGTGGTTGATGATGGTAGTAGTGGTTGATGGTGGTAGTAGTGGTTGATGGTGGTAGCAGTGGTTGATGATGGTAGTAGTGGTTGATGGTGGTAGTAGTGGTTGATGGTGGTAGTAGTGGTTGATGGTGGTAGCAAAGGTTGATGGTGGTAGTAGTGGTTGAAGATGGTAGTGGTGGTTGATGGTGGTAGTAGTGGTTGATGGTGGTAGTAGTTACTTATGGTGGTAGTAGTGGTTGATGGTGGTAGTAGTGGTTGATGGTGGTAGCAAAGGTTGATGGTGGTAGTAGTTACTTATGGTGGTAGTAGTGGTTGATGGTGGTAGCAGTGGTTGATGGTGGTAGTAGTGGTTGATGGTGGTAGTAGTTGTTATGGTGGTAGTAGTGGTTGATGGTGGTAGAGTGGTTGATGGTGGTAGTAGTGGTTGATGGTGGTAGTAGTGGTTGATGGTGGTAGCAAAGGTTGATGGTGGTAGTAGTTACTAATGGTGGTAGTAGTGGTTGATGGTGGTAGCAGTGGTTGATGGTGGTAGTAGTGGTTGATGGTGGTAGTAGTGGTTGATGGTGGTAGTAGTGGTTGATGGTGGTAGCAGTGGTTGATGGTGGTAGCAGTGGTTGATGGTGGTAGTAGTGGTTGATGGTGGTAGCAGTGGTTGATGGTGGTAGTAGTGGTTGATGGTGGTAGCAGTGGTTGATGGTGGTAGTAGTGGTTGATGGTGGTAGTAGTGGTTGATGGTGGTAGCAGTGGTTGATGGTGGTAGCAGTGGTTGATGGTGGTAGTAGTGGTTGATGGTGGTAGCAGTGGTTGATGGTGGTAGTAGTGGTTGATGGTGGTAGTAGTGGTTGATGGTGGTAGCAGTGGTTGATGGTGGTAGTAGTGGTTGATGGTGGTAGTAGTTACTTATGGTGGTAGTAGTGGTTGATGGTGGTAGCAGTGGTTGATGGTGGTAGCAGTGGTTGATGGTGGTAGTAGTGGTTGATGGTGGTAGTAGTGGTTGATGGTGGTAGTAGTGGTTGATGGTGGTAGTAGTGGTTGATGGTGGTAGCAGTGGTTGATGGTGGTAGCAGTGGTTGATGGTGGTAGTAGTGGTTGATGGTGGTAGCAGTGGTTGATGGTGGTAGTAGTTACTTATGGTGGTAGTAGTGGTTGATGGTGGTAGTAGTGGTTGATGGTGGTAGTAGTTACTTATGGTGGTAGTAGTGGTTGATGGTGGTAGCAGTGGTGATGGTGAGTGGTGATGGTAGTAGTGGTTGATGGTGGTAGCAGTGGTTGATGGTGGTAGTAGTGGTTGATGGTGGTAGCAGTGGTTGATGGTGGTAGTAGTGGTGAGGTGGTGTAGTGGTATGGGTAGTAGTGGTTGATGGTGGTAGAGTGGTGATGGTGGTAGAGTGGTGATGGTGGTAGTAGTGGTAGATGGTGGTAGTAGTGGTTGATGGTGGTAGTAGTTACTTATGGTGGTAGTAGTGGTTGATGGTGGTAGTAGTGGTTGATGGTGGTAGCAGTGGTTGATGGTGGTAGCAGTGGTTGATGGTGGTAGTAGTGGTTGATGGTGGTAGTAGTGGTTGATGGTGGTAGCAGTGGTTGATGGAGGTAGTAGTGGTTGATGGAAATAGTAGTGGTTGATGGTGGTAGCAGTGGTTGATGGTGGTAGTAGTGGTTGATGGTGGTAGCAGTGGTGATGGTGGTAGTAGTGGTTGATGGTGGTAGTAGTGGTTGATGGTGGTAGTAGTGGTTGATGGTGGTAGCAGTGGTTGATGGTGGTAGTAGTGGTTGATGGTGGTAGTAGTGGTTGATGGTGGTAGCAGTGGTTGATGGTGGTAGTAGTGGTTGATGGTGGTAGCAGCGATTGATGGTGGTAGAAGTGGTTGATGGAGGTAGTAGTTGTTGATGGTGGTAGCAGTGGTTGATGGTGGTAGTAGTGGTTGATGGTGGTAGCAGTGGTTGATGGTGGTAGTAGTGGTTGATGGTGGTAGTAGTGGTTGATGGTGGTAGTAGTGGTTGATGGTGGTAGTAGTGGTTGATGGTGGTAGCAGTGGTTGATGGTGGTAGTAGTGGTTGATGGTGGTAGTAGTGGTTGATGGAGGTAGTAGTTGTTGATGGTGGTAGTAGTGGTTGATGGTGGTAGCAGCGATTGATGGTGGTAGAAGTGGTTGATGGAGGTAGTAGTTGTTGATGGTGGTAGCAGTGGTTGATGGAGGTAGTAGTGGTTGATGGTGGTAGCAGTGGTTGATGGTGGTAGTAGTGGTTGATGGTGGTAGTAGTGGTTGATGGAGGTAGTAGTTGTTGATGGTGGTAGCAGTGGTTGATGGTGGTAGTAGTGGTTGATGGTGGTAGTAGTGGTTGATGGTGGTAGAAGTGGTTGATGGAGGTAGTAGTTGTTGATGGTGGTAGCAGTGGTTGATGGTGGTAGCAGTGGTTGATGGTGGTAGCAGTGGTTGATGGTGGTAGTAGTGGTTGATGGTGGTAGTAGTGGTTGATGGTGGTAACAGGACACCAGACGGCAGCGACCTCCACTTGTCGCCTCGGAGGAAAACTTTGACATTAATTAAACGACAAGAGCGAAAAAAATATGAGGGTAAATTGGCTGCCGTGTTTAACTTCGGCGAGCAGGAGTGTGTGTCGTTATGACCAGGTAACGAGGAGACACGTTAATTACTGCATGAGTGGCACAGGTGAAGGTGTGTGTTGATGGTATTATGAGACTTACCTGTATAATTCAGGGAGGGCAGGTGGTATTGGGGTCAGGGAGGCCGGGGGGGGGGGGGGGGGTGCTTGTCTGTACCTGTGTGTGTGTACGTGTGTGTGTGCGTACCGTTACTTCCTTTTTTCTTCTCCCGTCATTCCTTCATGTTCTCTCTCTCTCTCTCTCTCTCTCTCTCTCTCTCTCTCTCTCTCTCTCTCTCTCTCTCCCTTACCATCTTCCCATCCACTTTTCCTTTCTCTTTTCCACTCACCCTGCCTCCTTCCTACTCTCCATCCCTCCCCTCCCTCCCTTCACCCTCCCCTCCCTTCACCCTCCCCTCCCTTTAACCCTCCCCTCCCTTCACCCTCCCCTCCCTTCACCCTCCCCCTTCACCCTCCCTTCACCCTCCCTTCACCCTTCCCCTTCACCCTCCTCCCCTTCACCCTTCCCCTTCACCCTCCCCCCTTCACCCCCTTCACCCTCCCCCCTTCACCCCCTTCACCCCCTTCACCCTCCCCCCTTCACCCCCCTTCACCCTCCCCCCTTCACCCTCCCTCCCTTCATCCTCCCTCCCTTTACCCCCCTTCACCCTCCCCTCCCTTCACCCTCCCTTCACCCTCCTCCTCTTCACCCTCTTCACCCTTCCCCCGTTCACCCTCCCTTCACCCTCCTCCCCTTCACCTTCCCCCTTCACCCTCCCCATTCACCCTCCCTCCATTTCACCCACCTCCCTTCACCTCCCTTCACCCTCCCTCCCTTCACCCTCCCCCTTCACCCTCCTCCTCTTCACCCTCTTCACCCTTCCCCCGTTCACCCTCCCTTCACCCTCCTCCCCTTCACCCCCCTTCACCCTCCCCCTTCACCCTCCCTCCATTTCACCCACCTCCCTTCACCTCCCTTCACCCTCCCTCCCTTCACCCCCCTTATCCCTCCCCCCTTCGCCCTCCCTTCACTCCCCTTCACCCCCTTCACCCTCCCCCCCTTCACCCACCCCCTTCACCCTCCCTTCACCCTCCCTTCACCCTCCCCCCTTCACCCTCCCTCCCTTCACCCTCCCCCCCTTCACTCCCTTCACCCTCCCCTCCCTTCACCCTCCCCTCCCTTCACCCTCCATTCATCCCCCTCTTCACCCTCCCTCCCTTCACCATCCCGCCTTCGCCCTCGCTTCACCCTCCCTTCACCCCCCTTCACCCTCTCCCCCTTCACCCCTCCCTTCTCCCTCCCCCTTCACCCTCCCTTCACCCTCCCTTCACCCTCCCCCCTTCACCCCCCTTCTCCCTCCTCCCTTCACCTTCCCCCTTCACCCTCCCCTCCCTTCACCTTCCCCCCTTCACCCCCCTTCACCCTCCCTTCACCCTCCCTTCACCCTCCCCTCCCTTCACCTTCCCCCCTCCACCTTCACCCCCTTCCCCCTCCCCCCTTCCCCCTCCCTACACCATCCCCCCTTCACCCCCCTTCAACCCCCCTTCACCCTCCCCCCTTCACCCTCCCTTCAACCTCCCCCCTTCACCCACCTTCAATCCCCCTTCACCCTCCCTCCCTTCAACCCCCCTTCACCCTCCCTCCCTTCACCCTCCCCCCTTCACCCTCCCTTCACCCTCCCCTCCCTTCACCCTCCCCCCTTCACCCCCCTTCACCCTCCCGTCAGCCCCCCTTCACCCTCCTCCCCTTCATCCCCCCTTTACCCTCCCCTCCCTTCACCCTCCCTTCACCCCCCTTCACCCTCCCCCCTTCACCCTCCCCCCTTCACCCTCCCTTCCTCACACAAGGTCCCATTGCCTGACCCAACTAACAGTACAGTAATTTAAGTGGAGGGAAATAACTGTGGCATTTAACTGTTCTGAACTGTTGACTGTTGGAGGGGTATGTAGTGTTGGCGTGGTGTTGGTGTTGGTGATGGTGATGGTGTTGGTGATGGTGATGGTGTTGGTGATGGTGATGGTGATGGTGTTGGTGATGGTGATGGTGTTGGTGTTGGTGATAGTGATGGTGTTAGTGATGGTGATAGTGATGGTGTTGGTGAGGGTGTTGGTGTTGGTGTTGGTGATGATGATGGTGATGGTGTTATCGATGGTGTTGGTGATGTTGATGGTGTTGGTGTTGGTGATGGTGATGGTGTTGGTGATGGTGTTGGTGATGGTGTTGGTGATGATGATGGTGATGGTGTTGGTGATAGTGATGGTGATAGTGATGGTGTTGGTGATGGTGTTGGTGATGGTGTTGGTGATGGTGATAGTGATGGTGTTGGTGATGGTGTTGGTGATGTTGATGGTGTTGGTGATGGTGTTGGTGACGGTGATGGTGATGGTGTTGGTGATAGTGTTGGTGATGGTGATGGTGTTGGTGATGATGATGGTATTGGCGATGGTGTTGGTGATGGTGATGGTGTTGGTGATGGTGTTGGTGATGGTGATGGTGTTGGTGATGGTGTTGGTGATGGTGCTGGTGATAGTGATGGTGATGGTGATGGTGTTGGTGTTGGTGATGGTGCTGGTGATAGTGATGGTGTTGGTGATGGTGATGGTGTTGGTGTTGGTGATGGTGATGGTGTTGGTGATGGTGTTGGTGATGGTGTTGGTGATGATGATGGTGATGGTGTTGGTGATAGTGATGGTGTTGGTGTTGGTGATGGTGATGGTGTTGGTGATGGTGTTGGTGAGGGTGTTGGTGTTGGTGTTGGTGATGATGATGGTGATGGTGTTATCGATGGTGTTGGTGATGTTGATGGTGTTGGTGTTGGTGATGGTGATGGTGTTGGTGATGGTGTTGGTGATGGTGTTGGTGATGATGATGGTGATGGTGTTGGTGATAGTGATGGTGATAGTGATGGTGTTGGTGATGGTGTTGGTGATGGTGTTGGTGATGGTGATAGTGATGGTGTTGGTGATGGTGTTGGTGATGTTGATGGTGTTGGTGATGGTGTTGGTGACGGTGATGGTGATGGTGTTGGTGATAGTGTTGGTGATGGTGATGGTGTTGGTGATGATGATGGTATTGGCGATGGTGTTGGTGATGGTGATGGTGTTGGTGATGGTGTTGGTGATGGTGATGGTGTTGGTGATGGTGTTGGTGATGGTGCTGGTGATAGTGATGGTGATGGTGATGGTGTTGGTGTTGGTGATGGTGCTGGTGATAGTGATGGTGTTGGTGATGGTGATGGTGTTGGTGTTGGTGATAGTGATGGTGTTGGTGACGGTGTTGATGATAAGAGATGGTGTTGGTGATGGTGTTGGTGATGGTGCTGGTGATAGTGATGGTGTTGGTGACGGTGTTGATGATAAGAGATGGTGTTGGTGATGGTGTTGGTGATGGTGATGGTGTTGGTGTTGGTGATAGTGATGGTGTTGGTGATGGTGCTGGTGATAGTGATGGTGTTGGTGATGGTGATGGTGTTGGTGTTGGTGATAGTGATGGTGTTGGTGACGGTGTTGATGATAAGAGATGGTGTTGGTGATGGTGTTGGTGATGGTGATGGTATAAGGTCCCACCTAGCGAAGCCAACAGGTCAAAAAGCTGTACTTAATTATGGGGTGAATAACAACACAGTTATAGGTCACACACAGTTCATGAATAAGTACAAGACAGGTCAAGAACAGGTCAAAAACAGGTCAACAAAAGGTATAAAATAGGTCTTAAACCGGTCCAAAACAAGCCCAAAACACAATGAAAACAGATTCAAAACAAGTCAGTTAGTGGTAATTAGCCCAGTGAGGTGAGAACCATTGGTGCTCTGACACGTGACCCGACTGTGTTTACCACCACCTGTGCCCTCCCTATCCCTTCCTACCCCTACTCCCCTCCCCTCTCTCCTCTACCTTCCCTTCCCCCTCTCCTCTCTCTCTTCCATCCTCTCTCCTACCTCTCTCCTCTCCTCCCCTCTCCCTTCCCTTCCCCTTCTCCTCCTTCCCCTTCTCCTCCTTCCCCTAGCCTCCCCCTTCCCTTTCTTCCCCCTTCCCTCACTCCCCCCTCCTCTCTCCTCTTCCAGATATGGAGAAGAAAAATATCCAATTAGAGTCTGATGAGGGACAGAAACGTGATAATGAGTGTAATTAATGACCATCATAGGTGTCACAGGTGTGTTACAGGTGAGCTACAGGTGTGTGTTACAGGTGTGTATTATCGCATCTGGATCTGTGTTGGAGATTCATTATATACAGATGACCCCTTAAAGTATTTACAGATTAACACCTTAAATAATTTACAGATGAACCCCTTAAATAATTTACAGATGAACCCACACAAACAATTATACCTCCACAAAGAAACTAATAATTATACTTACACAAAATTACTAACATATAATTATACTATTCATATCGTATGGGGTAGGAGAGAGAGAGAGAGAGAGAGAGAGAGAGAGAGAGAGAGAGAGAGAGAGAGAGATTACGCTTCCTGTAACGGGGATAAATAAGGAAATAAATAGTAAACAAGAGAAAATAAACAATAAACAAGATAAAACGAACAATAAAGACAAATCACAATAAATAAACAACGTAAAATAAATAATAAATATGAAATAAACAATAAACGAGAAAAATAAATAAGATGAAGGAACAACACAGTGATATGAGGTGATGACGCCACACGGTAGTTCAGGTCAGGTGTGAGTGACAGTTCCTTAACGACCCAATTGACTACCTGTCACTACTGCCTGTTTACTCTCCCCTCCCTTACCTCCCTACCCTCACTCCCTCCCTCTCTCTCTCCCTCTTTCCCTCCCTTCACTTTCCATCTCTCCCTACCTTAATCCTTCCCTCCTTTACTCATCCCCTCCTTCTTTCCCTCCCTTCCTTTCTCCCTCCCTGCCTTAATCATTCCCTCCCTCCTTCCGTACCTTCAGTCCTTCCATCCCTTTTCTCCCCTCCCTTTCCTTTATCCTTTCTTCCTTCACTCCCTCTCTAGTTCCCTCTCTCACTCTCTCCCTTGTTCTCTATCACTCCCTACTCTTCCTGCCATCCCCCCCCCTTTCTTCCTCTCTCCTTCCCTTCCTCCCTTAACCCCTGATGCACCTACTCTTCCATCTTCCTTTCACCCCCCCCCGCCGCCCTACCACCTCCCCCTCCCACTGCTCTATCACCCCTCCCCACCTTCCAATCACCCCCTCCCATCGCCCTATCACCCCCTCCCACCGCCCTATCACCCCCCACCGCCCTATCACCCCCTCCCACCGCCCTATCACCCCCTCCCACCGCCCTATCACCCCTCCCACCGCCCTATCACCCCTCCCACCGCCCTATCACCCCCTCCCACAACACTATCACCCCTTCCCACCGCCCTATCACCTCCTCCCACCGCCCTATCACCCCCTCCCACAACACTATCACGCCCTCCCACCGCCCTATCACCCCCCCACCGCCCTATCACCCCCTCCCACTGTCCTATCACCCCCTACCACCGCCCTATCACCCCCTCCCACCGCCCTATCACCCCCTCCCACCGCCCTATCACCCCCTCCCACCGCCCTATCACGCCCTCCCACCGCCCTATCACCCCCTTCCACCGTCCTATCACCCCCTCCCATCGCCCTATCACCCCCTCCCACCGCCCTATCACACCCTTTCACCGCCCTATCACCTCCTCCCACCGCCCTATCACCCCCTCCCACAACACTATCACCCCCTCCCACAACACTATCACCCCCTCCGACCGCCCTATCACCCCCCCACCGCCCTATCACCCCCTCCCACCGTCCTATCACCCCCTCCCACCGCCCTATCACCCCCTCCCACCGCCCTATCACCCCCTCCCACAACACTATCACCCCCTCCCACCGCCCTATCACCCCCTCCCACCGCCCTATCACCCCTCCCACCGCCCTATCACCCCCTCCCACAACACTATCACCCCTTCCCACCGCCCTATCACCTCCTCCCACCGCCCTATCACCCCCTCCCACAACACTATCACCCCCTCCCACCGCCCTATCACCCCCCACCGCCCTATCACCCCCTCCCACTGTCCTATCACCCCCTACCCACCGCCCTATCACCCCCTCCCACCGCCCTATCACCCCCTCCCACCGCCCTATCAACCCCTTCCACCGTCCTATCACCCCCTCCCACCGCTCTATCACCCCTTCCCACCTCACTATCACACCCTCCCACCGTCCTATCACCTCTTCCCACCGCCCTATCACCCCCTCCCACAACACTATCACCCCCTCCCACCGCCCTATCACCCCCCACCGCCCTATCACCCCCTCCCACTGTCCTATCACCCCCTACCACCGCCCTATCACCCCCTCCCACCGCCCTATCACCCCCTCCCACCGCCCTATCAACCCCTTCCACCGTCCTATCACCCCCTCCCACCGCTCTATCACCCCTTCCCACCTCACTATCACACCCTCCCACCGTCCTATCACCTCTTCCCACCGCCCTATCACCCCCGCCCACAACACTATCACCCCCTCCCACCGCCCGATCACCCCCCACCGCCCTATCACCCCCTCCCACTGTCCTATCACCCCCTACCACCGCCCTATCACCCCCTCCCACCGCCCTATCACCCCCTCCTACCACCCTATCACCCCCTCCCACCGTCTATCACTCCCTCCTGTATGTATATTATGTATGCTGGATTATATATCATGTATGTATATTATGTATGTGCTCCATTCATGAATTATTTATTCAGCCTAGCTAGCAGCGTGTGGCAATGTTATTACCATATCCCACATGCTTAATTAATGTGCCTGGCGACGTATGGAAGCTGCTAATGTATCACTTGCCATACGTCGCCTATAGCAGTTGACAAGGAGCCTAGCCAAGGGAGAGTGCTGCTTCCCTCTGTGTACATACTCTTATCCAGTAAACCGAACCTACAAAACTATACAGGTGTTTGTGTTCTCTCCTGTATATAGAACTTATTATTCAGAACCTAACATGGCGCAGTGATCCGATCTTACTGGATAATTACGAGTGATAGTGCAAAGTTTGTGGAAAGCCCGCTATGGACTCTCGCTTGGGTCAACTCCCGCGTGTCACCTCTCCTCGAAGAATTTAGCAACTTTGAGCAGTGTCAGTGATTTTCTGTGAAGTGTTTAGTGCATTGTGTGTTCGTGCCATTCATGTGTGACCTTGTTCTAAAGGATTCCCAAGGTATACGGCACGTTCTGGGCATTTGTAAGGAGTAGAGTTCAGTGCACCCGTCTCTGACCGCGTTCTGAGGGTAACTGGACTGACTGGGAGTCGCCGCGCCTCTCCCTCCACCCCCTCACAGCGCCGCCTCCACCCCCCCTCACAGCTGGGGCGAGACGCTTTGCCCGCCCGGGACACACACTCACACACATACATGTACTAACACTCGCTGACCGCGCGGCTTCCTTATATATATTTTATATATATAACCTACTTATCTGTGTATTTAATTAATTTTTTGTCTGAAATCTTGTTGATACGACGGGCTGACCGGTCAACACTGATTTAAGACATAGTACACAGATGAAGTAGTTATGTCTCACGCCTTACGTAGCCGTGGACCCAGCGCCTGGATGAGTCAGGCGGGTGATAGCCCCGCAGAGATGGATGACCAGGCCGGCCACGACGCTCCAGCCCCCACATCGCGCAGTCCCTCACCTCAATATTCAGCGTTGTCTCCAGAGATAATTGCTTTACTGAAGTTTATGAGAGATGAGAAACGCGAGGATGAAGCTCACAGACGTTTGGCGGATGAGCACAGAAGGCAAGCAGAGGCAGAACGAGACAACCAACGGAGATTGGAAGACAGTGAACGGTTTGAAGCCTTGATATCTCGCCTCACTGTTAACCAAGCCCCTGGCTCTAACACTGCCTCGGTACTGACTGGTTCAGATACCTCATCCATGCTTCCTTCACGCCCCCCAGCCCCACCTAAAGCAGCAGCTCAAACGCCGCCCATCTTGAAGCCTGATGAGACTTTCCAGACTTTTCGTGAATGGCGGCGACGGTGGACTGATTATTCTACAATGGTGGATCTCCAGAGTTTGTCACAGCCTAAACAACTCATCCAGCTGCGCATGTGCCTGTCCTTGGAAATTCAGCGTGTCTTGGAACATACGTTGCAGGTACCCCCAACCTCTTCGCTGTCTGTAGAGGAGGTACTGGACGTTCTACAACGGCACATCAAAGGACAGCAGAATGAAGCTCTGCGCAGGAGGGAATTGTTTAGCTGCAGACAGTTGGAGGGTGAGTCTTTTGATGCCTTTTACGTGCGTCTTAAGAGAGCCTCGGAAGAGGTAGATATATGTCCAGGCCACCACCAGCAGTGCGAGGAGACCCAGTTGAAGCAGGTGATCCTGATGGGTGTTAAGGACGAGGAACTTGTCCAACGCCTCACCTCCCTCGACTCTTCCTCTTCTCTTAAGGATGTGTCGACGATATGTCGCTCCTATGAGGCTGCCAGGTGTGCCACCTCTGCCATCCGCGCTCCCCCTACAGCTGTACGCGCTGTGTCCCGGTACAAGAAGGACAAGAAGTCTGTTCCTACGCCTTCGCCCACCACGTCCACGCCCGGTTTATTTTGCAACAACTGTGGTAAGCAGCACGGAACACAGGTGTGTCCAGCTGCTCAGTCTACCTGCAACAGTTGTGACCGTAAGGGCCACTGGTCACTCACAGTACGGTGCCCAGCCAAACGCGTCCAGTGCAATGTGTGTGGTCGTCTGGGCCACTATGACAAGTGTTGCCCTTCCAACATACCCAAGGGACCGCGTCGGCGGAAGCTTCAGCCCCCTTCCACCAGAGAGGGCCGCCCACAGTCTTCCAATCAGAGGTACGACGACTCTTGACAACGCTCGAGCCACATTAGGAATGTGTGCTCCCCCCAGCGTCCCAGGACCAAAGTCCCCCAGTACATCAGTGTCATTGTGACCTACCGCAGTGTGTCATCCCGTCTTCAGATGTTGCCCGACACCGGCGCTGATGCTACAGTCATCGGTCCCCAGCATTTGCAATGCTTGGGACTCTCTCCAAGTGATCTAGGACCGCCCCCCAAGGATCTCCGCTTTATGGCAGATGGTTCACAGATGACCCCGGCCCTGGGTTCACTCCAAGCACAAGTCACCTTTGGCAACAGGTCGTGTCAAGCCTGGATTGATGTGCATAACGGTGTCCAGACTCCTTTGCTGTCCTACAGACATTGTCAGGAGTTGGCCATCATCTCCCAGGACTTCCCCAAACCTATTCTTGAGGTAAAACACGCCAACAGGGTGCAAAAAGGGAGCAGCAACGACCCTGCTGCCGCCCTACCCCTGCCTCTTGCCAGTGACACCTCTCCTTCGGATGCTCGGAAGTACTTCCTGAAGGAATTCAGCGACGTTCTGGTGACCAAGTCCGCTCTGGAATCCAAGCCTCTCAAGAAGATGGCAGGTCCCCCCATGAGGATCCACCTGAGGGACGACGCGAAGCCATTCGCTATTTACACCCCTCGACTGGTTCCCCTGGCCTTCCGCGAGGCGGTCAAAAACGAGCTGGACTCCATGGTCGCCCAAGAAATTATTGTACCAACCGGCGATGACCCGTCTCCATGGTGTCACCCGATGGTTGTCGTCGCAAAACCTAAAGGTGGTGTTCGGATCACCACTGACCTTTCCAAGCTCAACAACCAGGTGTCTCGTCCTGCGCACCCTTCTCCCACGCCCTTTGCAGCCATACGCAGCGTGAACCCGAAGGCGCGCTTCTTCACGACGATGGACGCCCTGTGTGGATACTGGCAGATAGAGCTTGCCGAAGAAGACCGACCACTCACAACTTTCATCACCCCGCATGGACGTTACAGTTATTGCCGTGGCCCCATGGGATTCGCCGCTACAGGAGACGCTTTCTGTCTTCGAGGTGATATGGCTCTACAAGGTCTGGCAAACTGCGTGAAAGTGGTCGACGACATACTCGTGTACGACGAGGATTATATGGATCACCTCTGCCGTATCTACGAGGTACTCAACAGGTGCCGGAAGCACGGCATTACCCTAAATGCCGACAAGTTTGTTCTGGCCAGCTCTTCAGTTGACTTTTGTGGGTACACCCTCTCAGGGAATGGTATCGCAGCTGACCCGGAAAAGGTCCGCGCCATTACGGATTTTCCCACCCCTGCTAACCTGACCGACTTGAGGTCCTTCATCGGTCTCGTCAACCAGTTAGCAGAGTTTTCGTCGGACATCTCCGCAGCTGCTCAACCACTTCGCCCCCTGATGAGCCCCAAGAGGACATTCCTGTGGACCCCCGACCACGACAAGGCCTTCCAGCAAGTGAAACAGGCCCTGTCTCGTCCACCTGTCCTCGCCACGTTCGACCCAGCCTTGCCGACAGTTCTGCAGACAGACGCCTCACGCTTGTATGGCGTGGGATACGCCCTACTGCAGGATCATGGTGGAGGGCAGTTCCGGCTCGTCCAGTGTGGCTCGCGTTTCCTCTCTGACACTGAGACGCGCTACGCCACTATTGAGTTGGAGCTGTTGGCTGTGGTTTGGGCGATGTCCAAGTGCAGGTTTTACCTCATAGGCCTGCAACACTTTCACCTAGTGACCGACCATCGCCCGCTTGTCCCGATCCTCAACCACTACACGCTAGACGCCGTTGAGAACCCTCGCCTCCAGCGTCTGAAAGAGAAGCTCTCGGCGTACATCTTCACTGCAGTGTGGCGTGCTGGCAAGGAGCTCTGCATCCCTGATGCCTTATCCCGCTCCCCTGTCAGCCGCCCTACTCCAGAAGACCATGTACTCGACGCCGACCTCGCTCTTTCCGTCAGGACTGTGGTCACTCTCCATGCCGTCCAATCCCTTCGTTCGGACCTGTCACCAGATGACGACAAGGCAATGGAGGACCTTCGAACAGCGGCCCGAGATGACCCTTCCTACGTCCGACTTGTCGAGTGTGTGAGGAATGGATTTCCTAGCAACCGCTACGATCTTCACAACACCCTGCTCCCGTATTGGAAACTCCGCGATGAACTCTACTGCGACGGAGACCTTGTTCTGTACGGAGCACGTGTAGTTGTCCCTGCTGCATCACGTCCCCACGCCTTGGCCCGCCTTCACGACAGTCACCGTGGAGCTGAGGCCACCAAACGACGTGCACGACAGACTGTGTTCTGGCCCGGCATCAACTCCGACATCTCCAATGTTGTCCGTGCGTGTGAGCCCTGCCAAGTATTACAACCCAGCCAGCAGCAGGAACCCTTTATGAGTGACGACAACCCCACCCGCCCCTTTGAGTCTGTGTCGGCCGACTTTTTCTGTGTGTCAGGAAAGTCCTTCCTCGTTATCGTCGACCGTCTCTCTGGTTGGCCGGTTGTCATCAAGTGCGGTAATGACACGACGTCTGCCGCCACCATCAGCAAGTTCCGCCACTACTTCCGTGACGTGGGCGTTCCTGTACGCCTGCGAACCGACGGAGGGCCTCAGTTCACAAGCCGGGACTTTGCTGTGTTCCTTGACCGATGGGGAGTCCGGCATGTGTTGTCATCGCCCCATTACCCGCAGTCCAACGGCCACGCTGAGGCTGCTGTCAAATCCCTGAAGCACCTCATCCTTAAGGTGGCCCCTTCTGGGAACATTGACTGCGAGGCCTTCGACAGGGGTCTTCTTGAACTCCGCAACACACCTAACTACACCGGACGCTCCCCTGCCCAGGTTTTGTATGGACGCCCCCTTCGTTCTTGTGTCCCTGCTCACCCTCAATCCTTCTCCAAGGAGTGGCAGGCCAAGACAGAGGATTGTGATCGCCGAGCCGCCGAACGTGTTCAGGACGTCGTCGCCCGCTACAATGACCACGCCCGTTCTCTCCCCAGGTTGAGTGTCGGCACCCAAGTCCGTGTTCAGGACCCGACCTCCCTACGTTGGGACAAAGTAGGCGTAGTCATGGGTCTCGGCAGGTCACGGGACTACCAGGTGCGGTTACCCAGTGGTCGTGTGTGGTGGAGGAACCGCCGTTTTCTCCGACCCGTAACAATGCCTTCTGCTGGCCCCGCCACCAGTGTTGAGTCCCATACCCTTCCCAGTGATGAAGTCCCTCGACGCTCAGAACGGATCCAAAAGAAAAGGTCCGCTCAAGACTTTGCTATGAGCGTATAGGGGGGAGGGAGGTGTATGTATATTATGTATGCTGGATTATATATCATGTATGTATATTATGTATGTGCTCCATTATGTATTATTTATTCAGCCTAGCTAGCAGCGTGTGGCAATGTTATTACCATATCCCACATGCTTAATTAATGTGCCTGGCGACGTATGGAAGCTGCTAATGTATCACTTGCCATACGTCGCCTATAGCAGTTGACAAGGAGCCTAGCCAAGGGAGAGTGCTGCTTCCCTCTGTGTACATACTCTTATCCAGTAAACCGAACCTACAAAACTATACAGGTGTTTGTGTTCTCTCCTGTATATTGAACTTATTATTCAGAACCTAACACCTCCCACCTCCCTATCACCCCCCCACCGCCCTATCACCCCCTCCCACCGCCCTATCACTACCTCCCACCTCCCTATCACCCCCTCCCACCGCCCTATCACCCCCTCCCACCTCCCTATCACCCCTTCCCACCGTCTATCACTCCCTCCCACCGCCCTACCACCTCCTCCCACCGCCCTATCAACCCCTCCCACCGTCTATCACTCCCTCCCACCGCCCTATCACTCTCTCCCACCGCCCTATCACCCCCTCCCACCACCCTATCACCCCCTCCCACCGTCTATCACTCCCTCCCACCGCCCTATCACCCCCTCCCACCGCCCTATCACCCTCTCCCACCGCCCTATCACCCCCTCCCACCACCCTATCACCCCCTCCCACCGTCTATCACCCCCTCCCACCGCCCTATCACCCCCTCCCACCGCCCTATCACCCCCTCCCACCGCCCTATCACCCCCTCCCACCGTCTATCACTCCCTCCCATCTCCCTATCACCCCCTCCCACCGCCCTATCACCCCCTCCCACCGCCCTATCACCCCCTCCCACCACCCTATCACTCCCTCCCACCGTCTATCACTCCCTCCCACCGCCCTATCACCCCCTCCCACCGCCCTATCACTCCCTCCCACCGCCCTATCACCCCCTCCCTCCGTCTATCACCCCCTCCCACCGCCCTATCACCCCCTCCCACCACCCTATCAACCCCTCCCACCGTCTATCACTCCCTCCCATCTCCCTATCACCCCCTCCCACCGCCCTATCACCTCCTCCCACCGTCTATCACTCCCTCCCACCGCCCTATCACCCCCTCCCACCGCCCTATCACCCCCTCCCACCGCCCTATCACTCCCTCCCACCGCCCTATCACCCCCTCCCACCATCTATCACCCCCTCCCACCGCCCTATCACCCCCTCCCACCGCCCTACCACCTCTTCCCACCGCCCTATCACCCCCTCCCACCATCTATCACCCCCTCCCACCGTCTATCACCCCCTCCCACCGTTCTATCACCCCCTCCCACCGTTCTATCACCCCTCCCACCTCCCTATCACCCCCTGCCACCGCCCTATCACCTCCTCCCACCGCCCTATCACTCCCTCCCACCGCCCTATCACCCCCTCCCATCACCCTATCAACCCCTCCCATCGTCTATCACTCCCTCCCACCGCCCTATCACCTCCTCCCACAGCCCTATCACCCCCTCCCACAGCCCTATCACCCCCTCCCACCACCCTATCACCCCCTCCCACCACCCTATCACCCCCTCCCACCACCCTATCACCCCCTCCCACCACCCTATCACCCCTTCCCACCGTCTATCACTCCCTCCCACCTCCCTATCACCCCCTCCCACCGCCCTATCACCCCCTCCCACCGCCCTATCACTCCCTCCCACCGCCCTATCACCCCCTCCCACCGTCTATCACCCCCTCCCACCACCCTATCACTCCCTCCCACCGTCTATCACTCCCTCCCACCACCCTATCACCCCCTCCCACCGCCCTATCCTCCCCTTCCACCGCCCTTTCACCTCCTCCCAATGCCCTATCACCCCCTCCCACCGCCCTATCACTCCCTCCCACCGCCCTATCACCCCCTCCCACCGTCTATCACCCCCTCCCACCACCCTATCACTCCCTCCCACCGTCTATCACTCCCTCCCACCACCCTATCACCCCTTCCCACCGCCCTATCACCTCCTCCCACCGCCCTATCACCCCCTCCCACAACACTATCACCCCCTCCCACAACCCCATCACCCCCTCCCACAACCCCATCACCCCCTCCCACCGCCCTATAACACCCTTCCACCGCCCTATCACCCCCTCCCACCGCCCTATCACCCCCTCCCACCGCCCTATCACCCCCTCCCACCGCCCTATCACCCCCTCCCACCGTGCTATCACCCCCTCCCACGACCCCATCACCCCCTCCCACCGCCCTATCACCCCCTCCCACCGCCATATCACCCCCTCCCACCGCCCTATCACCCCCTTCCACCGCCCTATCACCCCCTTCCACCGCCCTATCACCCCCTCCCACCGCCCTATCACCCCCTCCCACCGTCTATCATCCCCTCCCACCGCCATATCACTCCCTCCCAGCGCCCTATCACACCCTTCCACCGCCCTATCACCCCCTCCCACCGCCCTATCACCCCCTCCCACCGCCCTATCACCCCCTCCCACCGCCCTATCACCCCCTCCCACCCTCCTACCACCCCCTCCCACCCACCTATCACCCCCTCCCACCGCCCTATCACCCCCTCCCACCGCCCTATCACCCCTTCCACCGCCCTATCACCCCCTCCCACCGCCCTATCACCCCCTCCCACCGTCTATCATCCCCTCCCACCGCCATATCACTCCCTCCCAGCGCCCTATCACACCCTTCCACCCCCCTCCCACCGCCCTATCACCCCCTCCCACCGCCCTATCACCGTCTCCCACCGCCCTATCACCCCCTCCCACCGCCCTGTTTCCTCCCCCAATTTTGAACCGACAACATATATCCGGGTTCTGAAGAAGAGATGTTAGGCTAAGTTGTTTACCTTTCTCTTCTTGTCTCTTGGTCTCTCTCTCTGTCTGTTTGCCTGTCTCCGTCTCTGTCTGTGTCTCTTCTTTGGACTAAATTCTTTGTCTGTCTCCGCCTTGGCCTCAGTGTCTCTTGGTTATTTTATCTCTCTCGCTCTGTCTATCTTGTCTCTGTGTTTGTCTCGTCTTTGTTTATATCTTGGACTCTATCTCTTGGCCTCTTCTGCTATCTCTTTCAGTTTGTTCTCTCTCTCTCTCTCTCTCTCTCTCTCTCTCTCTCTCTCTCTCTCTCTCTCTCTCTCTCTCTCTCTCTCTCTTACTCCGGATCACTTTATAACCCCCTGCCGCTCTCTTTTATCTCGTTCCTCTGTCTCTTCCAGTCAGTCTCCATCTGTCACTGTCAATCCCAACAGAGTCTCAATGCTATACGACAGTTTGGGACAGGACAGGTTACCCAACCCAACCCAACCCAACCCAACCCAACCCAACCCAACCCAGTCATAACAGCTGATCAGTATTAATAGGTGGGTGTAAGATATGGTACTAATTGGTTCCCTTTAAATGCACAAACAAACCCTTATTTTCTTTTATTGCCACTTCTCTTTACAATTCCCCTTAGAGGATCAGTATTCCCCCCTTCCCTCCCCCCCACCCGCCTCAGCCCCCCTTTGACAAGTTTGACGACGATAAGGGGAAATTTGCGGCCATTTTTTGATACTCTGTTGGAGTGATTGGACACACACAGAGGCTAACTTTAATGTATAGTTTCCCTTCCCTTGTACTACGCACATCACTGTCATTCCTAGAAAACGCCTTTAATTCATATTACGCTACATAACATTTTAAATCCACCGCGCTTATAGAATCTCAGAGAACGGGAGACATTGATAAAGACAACTCACCGAATGAATGTTACGGGATTATTTGAAGAATTATACCCAGCTACGGGTTATATAACATTAATTGTATGTATTCATAGCATTAAGGGGAGACGTGTTTTTCCCACTCGTTACACTCAGGATCCCTCCCAGTAAGTCCCGCCTTCGAACACAGTTGTCAATATGCGTTTATTCCACTCCCCCTGACGCCTGATCTCACCGTTTGCCTCCAGATCCAATTTGTGGTTCTCGGATCACCCCACGATAGCCCCGGAGCCAGTAGATTCCCAGCAGGGAGCCATATATCGACGATGTCGTTGATTCATCATGATCGAGACGGCAGGTCCACCTCGTGGGCCGAGGGCCCCAGATCCGCTTCGTGTCGGAGTGTAACCGACCACAATAGCAGTCCTCAGTTGTTAGAGGCGCCAGTGCTATACCCTGGGACATGCCTTGGAGTTATGGTTCACAATGTGGTTGTATGTGTTTGTTAATAATTACCCCATGTTGGGTGGTGGACCCATGTAGGTGTTTGTATCAGTATTAGCGTGTTGTTGTGAGTGCATCTCCTATGCACTACCAATAGTCTGTGAAGCATCATATGCCAGTTGGTCTTATAACTGGATGTAATGAGAAGTACCCAGTAATGTGGGAGAAGTAAAGTAATCTGCAAGGAGTTGCCATGTAACTATGTAGTGTGAGTAGGGACAAGGAACTGGTCCTGCTATGTAATGTAATGTGACCCCAGTAAGATTGTGCACGGTAAGAGTGTAATATCTGGGTAATTGCTGTTGAGTAAATAAGAAAATAAGGAAATAAGCCCAGGAGTTGAGCCTGGTACTTTGATTTTATATTAATAAACTTGTTCTTTGAGTATTTTAGGAGTATTCATTTCTCCCACAGTAGTTACCTTTATTTCCGTCCAAGTGACCCTGATATCAGAATTGCACTACCATTGTGCCTAGACCATCAACATGCTACCAAAAAGAACTGAGGTTAGGTAGCACCAAAAATGAACTGAAATAAGTAGAAAGAACAATTGAAAGAACTAAGACATGTTGTGGTTTCACCCTTCTTTCCCCTTATCGATCTGGTCAATGAAAAACCTAACCTAATGCCTAGTCCACTCTGCATGCTACCTAACGAGCTACATGCTGTCCAGAGGGGGTCTGGTGGCAGCGACCCTTAGAAATTAAGATTAGAGTTAAGTATTTCCCCTTAGAATTAGTGACCCCAGTCTGGCAGTATACCCTTTTCTCTATCATGGTGTATAGTTAACCCCCCACCTACCCCACTCCACGGAAAATGGAACATGATCAATACAACCCCTCTCGTAGCTTCCCTCTCAATAGAAAATGGGAAGATAATCACCCCAGCTTCCCTCTCAACAGAAAACGGGAACATGGTCACCTTAATCTCCCTCTCAACAGAAAACGGGAACATGATGACCTCAACCTCCCTCTCAACAGAAAACAGAGCAACAGAAAACGGGAACATGATCACCCGACCATCCACTCTATCCCCCTCCCCCCTCCCCCATTATCTGCTCCACCAATTATATCGAATTAGGTGTAATTGCTGAGTCGTGGCACCCCAGGGATGCTTTATTCTCTGGCCCCGATGATCTACAGGTGTTGGGCAGGTGAAGAGGAGGATGGAGATGGAAGAGGAGGATGGAGATGGAAGAGGAGGATGGAGATGGAAGAGGAGGATGGAAATGGAAGAGGAGGATGGAGATGGAAGAGGAGGATGGAGATGGAAGAGGAGGATGAAGATGGAAGGGGAAGAGGAGGATGGAAATGGAAGAGGTGAAGAGGAAAATTGAGATGGAAGAGGTGGAGAAGGATGATGGAGATGGAAGAGGAAGAGGTGGATTGATATGGAAGAGGAGGAGGAGGAGGAGGAGAAAGAGATTGAATTTTTGATCGAGAGTCAGTGTATTTCCACAGGGTACTTGTGTGTGTGTGTGTGTGTGTGTGTGTGTTATTATTCATCGTACATCACCTACACGTCATCATGTATCATCTACACGTCATCATCCATTACTTGCACGTCATCATCCATCATCTACACGTCATCATCCATTACTTGCACGTCATCATCCATCATCTACACGTCATCATCCATTGCTTACACGTCATCATCTATCATCTACACGTCTTCATCCATTATCTATACGTCATCATCCATCATCTACACGTCTTCATCCATTATCTATACGTCATCATCCATCATCTACACGTCACCATCTATCATCTACACGTCATCATCCATCATCTACACGTCATCATCCATCATCTACACGTCACCATCCATCATCTACACGTCATCATCCATGATCTACACGTCATCATCCATCATCTACACGTCATCATCCATCATCTACACGTCATCATCCATTACCTACACGTCATCATCCATCATCTACACGTCATCATCCATCATCTACACGTCATCATCCATTACGTACACGTCATCATCCATCATCTACACGTCATCATCCATCATCTACACGTCATCATCCATCATCTACACGTCATCATCTACGCATCTTGGGTGTGTATAAGGGGGTATCTGGGGTGTGTATAATGGGGTATCTGGGGGGGTGTATAAGGGAGTATCTGGGGTGTGTATAAGGGGGTATCTGGGGTGTGTATAAGGGGGTATCTGGGGGTGTGTATAAGGGGGTATGTGGGGGTGTGTATAAGGGGGTATTTGGGGGGTGTGTATAAGGGGGTAGTGATGAGTGTAAGGGGTGTCTGGGGGTTCATGACTGCCGGCTCACCTCTACTACGACGCCAATTTTGAGAGATTTCATTTCCTCCGACGTATCACCCCCGAGGAGCCGGGAAAAAACTCTGTGACCCGGGAGTAATTGGTTTTCTGTGGGGGAGAGAGGGAGGATTGATAAACTGAGTGTGAAGGTAAGGAGGGAAGGAAGGAGAGAGAGAGGGAAGAGGGGAGGAAGGAAGGAGAGAGAGAGAGAGGGAAGAGGGGAGGAAGGAAGGGAGGAGAGAGAAAAGGAGGGAAGGAAGGAAGGAGCGAAGGAGGGAAGGAAGGAAGAAGAGAGGGAGGGAAGGAAGGAAGAGGAGAGAAGGGGGGAAGAGGGAAGGAAGGAAGAAGAGAGAAGGGGGGGAAGAGGGAAGGAAGGAAGGAGGGAGGGTATAAAGGAGGGTTGATTAACTAGGTGTGAAGGAGGGAAGGAAAGAGGGAGGGGTGATAAACTAAGTGTGAAGGAAAGAGGGAAGAAGGAAGAAAGGAGATGGAGAGGGAAGGAAGGAAAGAGAGAGAGAGGGAGAGGGAAGGAAGGAAGGAGGTAGGGTTGAATGGAAGAGTGATCAACGAAGTGTGATAAAAGGAGGGAAGGCAGGCAGGATAGAGGGAGGGATGGAAGGAGAGGAAGGAGTGATAAACTAAGTGCGAAGGAGGGAGGGAGGCGGGGAAGGAGAGGAATTGTTGATTAATTAAATGTGAAGGAGGGAGAGGGGGAAGGAGGAAAAGGGGGAGAGGGAGGGAAGGAGGGAGGAGATGAGTTGACTGACTAAGCGTGAAGATGAAGGAGGAAGGAAGGAAGGAAAGTGGAAAAAGTGTGTTGATTAACTAAAGGTAGAGAGAGAGAGGGAGAGAGAGAGAGAGAGAGAGAGAGAGAGAGAGAGAGAGAGATCGTATGCTCGTCTGTACAATATATAATTATTATATAAATCACCACAGAGAGGCTTATAACTTTACACACACACACACACACACACACAAACAAAGAAACAAACAAACACACACACACACACACACACACACACACACACACAGAACCCTTATGACTAAAATTTATCGTTCTATTTCATCAGTGTTTTTATACCAAATGTTGAAAGATGAAATTTCTAAAACATTCAATTGAGAAAAACAAAACGATAAAAGAATGTCAATGGCTAATTAGTGAATATCGTAATGCCTGGGTAACTGGCCAGTAACATGAGAGAAAACGGCCTGGGGACATTTTATTTGGCGTTTGTGGTGTTGTGGAAGAGTGTGTGGGGGAGGAAGAGTGTGTGGGAGGTGGTAGAGTGAGTGAGGGAAGGAAGTGTGTGTGGGAGGTGGAAGAGTGAGTGGGGGAGGAAGTGTGTGTGGGAGGTGGAAGAGTGAGTGGGGGAGGAAGTGTGTGTGGGAGGTGGAAGAGTGAGTGGGGGAGGAAGAGTGTGTGGGGAAGGAAGTGTGTGTGGGAGGTGGAAGTGTGTGTGGGAGGTGGAAGACTGAGTGAGGAAGGAAGTGTGTGTGTGGGGGAGGGTGTGTAGGGGAGGAAGAGTGTGTAGGGGAGGAAGAGTGTGTGGGGGAGGAAGAGTGTGTGGGGTAGGAAGTGTGTGTGGGGAAGGAAGAGTGTGTGGGGGAGGAAGTGTGTGTTGGGGAGGAAGTGTGTGTGCGAGAGGGTGTGTAGGGGAGGAAGAGTGTGTGGGGAAGGAAGAGTGTGTGTGGGGAGAGGAAGAGTGTGTGGGGAAGGAAGTGTGTGTGTGTGGGAGGAAGAGTGTGTGAGGAAGGAAGTGTGTGTGCGTGTGTGGGGGGGGGAGAGGAAGAGTGTGTGGGGGAGGAAGAGTGTGTGAGGAAGGAAGTGTGTGCGTGGGGAAGAGGAAGAGTGTGTGGGGAAGGAAGTGTGTGTGGGGGGGAGGAAGAGTGTGTGGGGGAGGAAGAGTGTGTGAGGAAGGAAGTGTGTGCGTGGGGAAGAGGAAGAGTGTGTCGGGAAGGAAGTGTGTGTGGGGGAGGAAGTGTGTGTGGGTAAGGAAGTGTGTATGCGAGAGGGTTTATGGGGGAGGAAGAGCATGTGGGGGAGGACGAGTGTGTAGGAGAGGAAGAGTGTGTGGGGGAGGAAGAGTGTGTGGGGGAGGAAGTGTTTGTGGGGGAGGAAGAGTGTGTGGGGGAGGAAGAGTGTGTGGGGAGGAAGAGCATGTGGGGGAGGACGAGTGTGTAGGAGAGGAAGACTGAGTGAGGAAGGAAGTGTGTGTGTGGGGGAGTGTGTGGGGGAGGAAGAGTGTGTGGGAGAGGGCGTGTGGGGGAGGAAGAGCATGTGGGGAAGGAAGAGTGTGTGGGGAAGGAAGTGTGTGTGGGAGAGGAAGAGTGTGTGGGGGAGGAAGAGCATGTGGGGAAGGAAGAGTGTGTGGGGAAGGAAGTGTGTGTGGGAGAGGAAGAGTGTGTGGGGGAGGAAGAGTGTGTGGGGAGGAAGTGTTTGTGGGGGAGGAAGAGTGTGTGGGGGAGGAAGAGTGTGTGGGGGAGGAAGTGTTTGTGGGGGAGGAAGAGTGTGTAGGGGAGGAAGAGTGTGTAGGGGAGGAAGAGTGTGTTGGGGAGGAAGAGTGTGTGGGGAGGAAGAGTGTGTGGGGGAGGAAGAGTGTGTGGGGGAGGAAGAGTGTTCGTGGGGGAGGAAGAGTGTGTAGGGGAGGAAGAGTGTGTAGGGGAGGAAGAGTGTGTAGGGGAGGAAGAGTGTGTAGGGGAGGAATAGTGTGTTGGGGAGGAAGAGTGTGTAGGGGAGGAAGAGTGTGTAGGGGAGGAAGAGTGTGTAGGGGAGGAAGAGTGTGTGGGGGAGGAAGAGTGTGTAGGGGAGGAAGAGTGTGTAGGGGAGGAAGAGTGTGTGGGGGAGGAAGAGTGTGCGTGGGGAGGAAGAGTGTGCGTGGGGGAGGGTGTGTGGGGGAGGAAGAGTGTGGAGGGAAGGAAGAGTGTGGAGGGAAGGAAGAGTGTGTGTGGGGGAGGAAGAGTGTGTTGGGGAGGAAGAGTGTGCGTGGGGGAGGGTGTGTGGGGGAGGAAGACTGTGTGGGGAAGGAAGAGTGTGGAGGGAAGGAAGAGTGTGTGTGGGGGAGGAAGAGTGTGTTGGGGAGGAAGAGTGTGCGTGGGGGAGGGTGTGTGGGGGAGGAAGAGTGTGTGGGGAAGGAAGAGTGTGGAGGGAAGGAAGAGTGTGTGTGGGGGAGGAAGAGTGTGTGTGGGCGCTGGGTGTATAGGGGAGGAAGAGTGTGTGGGGGACACATATAGAGTCATACACACACCGCATATATAACAGTAGACGTTCACATACATGTTGCCAAGCGCTCAAGTGCATGGCAGTATACCGTGGCGTTCACACACAAACGCACACACACACACACACATACACACACACACACACACAAACACACACACACACACAATATGGCCGGCCCAAGGGCCACCTAGGCGTGAATTTGTTTAAGGTGTAGAAGCTGTCGCCAACACAACAACCACACCCTGAGTTATCGAGCTGCATGACCCAGTGTTTAAGGTGTAGAAGCTGTCGCCAACACAACAACCACCCCTGAGTTAACGAGCTGCATGACACAGTGTTTAAGGTGTAGAAGCTGTCGCCAAAACAATAACCACACCCTGAGTTAACGAGCAGCATGACCCAGTGTTTAAGGTGTAGAAGCCGTCGCCAACACAACAACCACACCCTGAGTTAACGAGCTGCATGACCCAGTGTCAAGGAATAGTCCGATAAGACCGGGCAACTCGCCAACTGCACTGGCTAACCATTACCCCGGAACACGATCCGCAAATGGCGTAAAGAAACTTGCCCATAGTTTCACCCTGCCCGGGGATCGAGCCCGGGTCCACTCGCTCACGAGCCTAGTGTGTTGACCAATACGCCACAGGTCGCCAAAATGTGACCCCGGAGTGACTCGAACACCCAGCCTTCTGATCTGGAGTCAGACGCGCTACCATTGCGCCACGAGGCCTCTGACACACACACACACACACACACACACACTAACACACTTTGACCAGACATCTAAACCTTTGTCCAGATAAAACAACGGAGAAGTGAAATAAAAATTTATAGAAGCGAACGAAAAAAAATTGAATTCGAAAATAAATTTAACTTTCGCTCCGTGCAAACACAGACAGAGAGACAGACAGACAGACAGACAGACAGATTGTACATTTAAATGTAGACGGTCACAGACATACACACACACACTAACTTTCATGTCATTATACCAGGGTGTTCACACACACACACGCAACACACACACAAAACACCCATACACAGACACAACACACACACACACACACACTACTACTACTACTACTACTACTACTACTACTACTACTACTACTACTTTTTTTTTTTTTTTTTTTTTTTTTTTTTTTTTTTAACGTGGCCTCCAGCCTCCCCCAATAGCCACACCTTCGCCACCATTTATTTACTACTACTACTACTACTACTACTACTACTACTACTACTACTACTACTACTAATACTTATACTAATAATAATAATAATAATAATAATAATAATAATAATAATAATAATGGTTGCCCCTCGTGTACATGTGTGGCCGGCCCAAGGGCCACCTAGGCGTGAATCTGCTTAAGGTGTAGAAGCTGTCGCCAACACAACAACCACACCCTAAGTTAACGAGCTGCATGACCCAGTGTTTAAGGTGTAGAAGCTGTCGCCAACACAATAACCACACCCTGAGTTAACGAGCTGCATGACCCAGTGTTTAAGGTGTAGAAGCTGTCGCCAACACAACAACCACCCCTGAGTTAACGAGCTGCATGACCCAGTGTTTAAGGTGTAGAAGCTGTCGCCAAAACAATAACCACACCCTGAGTAACCGAGCTGCATGACCCAGCGTTTAAGGTGTAGAAGCTGTCGCCAACACAACAACCACACCCTGAGTTATCGAGCTGCATGACCCAGTGTTTAAGGTGTAGAAGCTGTCGCC
This sequence comes from Homarus gammarus, assembly GCA_958450375.1. NCBI lineage: Eukaryota > Metazoa > Arthropoda > Malacostraca > Decapoda > Nephropidae > Homarus > Homarus gammarus. The sequence continues at coordinate 44,808 of CAUDMG010002955.1, read as the reverse complement.
AACACAACAACCACCCCTGAGTTATCAAGCTGCATTATCCAGTGTTAAGGTGAAGAAGCTGTCGCCAACACAACAACCACACCCTGAGTTAACGAGCTGCATGACCCAGTGTTTAAGGTGTAGAAGCTGTCGCCAACACAACAACCACCCCTGAGTTATCGAGCTGCATTATCCAGTGTTAAGGTGAAGAAGCTGTCGCCAACACAACAACCACACCCTGAGTTAACGAGCTGCATGACCCAGTGTTTAAGGTGTAGAAACTGTCGCCAACACAGCAACCACACCCTGAGTTATCGAGCTGCATGACCCAGCGTTTAAAGTGTAGAAGCTGTCGCCAACACAACAACCACACCCTGAGTTATCGAGCTGCATGACCCAGTGTTTAAGGTGTAGAAGCTGTCGCCAATGCAACAACCACACCCTGAGTTAATGAGCTGCATGACCCAGTGTTTAAGGTGTAGAAGCTGTCGCCAAGACAACAACCACACCCTGAGTTAACGAGCTGCATGACCTAGTGTTTAAGGTGTAGAAGCTGTCGCCAACACAATAACCACACCCTGAGTTAACGAGCTGCATGACCCAGTGTTTAAGGTGTAGAAGCTGATGCCAACACAACAACCACACCTTGAGTTAACGAGCTGCATGACCCAGTGTTTAAGGTGTAGAAGCTGTCGCCAACACAACAACCACACCCTGAGTTAACGAGCTGCATGACCCAGTGTCAAGGAATAGCCAACTGCACTGGCTAACCATTAACCCGGAACACGATCCGCAAATCGATTAACATGCAGGTTCTGGTACTGCTGGGTAGACAGAGGCAAATGGCGTAAAGAAACTTGCCCATAGTTTCACCCTGCCCGGGGATCGAGCCCGGGTCCACTCGCTCACGAGCCTAGTGTGTTGACCAATACGCCACAGGTCGCCAAAATGTGACCCCGGAGTGACTCGAACACCCAGCCTTCTGATCTGGAGTCAGACGCGCTACCATTGCGCCACGAGGCCTCTGACATATACACACACACACACACACATACATACACACACACATACATACACACACACACACATACACACACACACACGCATACACACACACACACACATACATATACACACACACATACATACATACATACATACACACACACACACACACACATACATACACACACACACACACGCACACACACCCTCAGTGAGACAGGACGTGCCCCGAAGGCGCTCCCGGTTTTAGCAGCCAGGCCGAGTCTGTTTGGCCCTGCCCACTCCCCCTGCTATACCCCAACGCCCTACCAGCCTTACTACACCAGGATCGATTCAGCAAAACATTCTAGTGATTAGTGAACAATTGATTACGGAGCAGTGTTCCTATAGTGCACTTAAGGAACTTTCTCGGCAAAGCATTCTAGTCATCAGTGCAATAAGTGATTATCATACAGTGCTCGATAGTGCACCCCAAGGAAAAGTCAAACAGTGGGCACTTTATCGGTCACCTTTAAAGTGCCAGTGACAAGGACCACCGCGGTGTTTACATATATCGTGAAAACTGTGTCGGCAACCCTAAGCACCAGGGACAAAGACCCATGGTCTTTACGACTGACAAATATTAACAGATGTCTACCAGTGTCAGTGTCCCTCAAAGTGCCGCCAGTGACAAACACTTCCGTCCGCCCACAACAGATTTTAACAGATGGCCACCAATCACTTACTCCCGACGCACTCTGTACCATCTAAAGCGTGGGAACGGTTATCCTGATGGCAGTGTTATCGCGCGACTCAAGTCACTGAAAATATTCCACGCTCGGAGCCGTAGACAAGGCCGTCATGCACATAAGCCCATTAGAACCGTAACCTCCACTACGAAACCGGAGAAACCCACCCCTGACAGACCATACCACCACACTGAAGTTCCAAGGATATGGTATGATCTCCCGTCTTTACTGCTATCCAACGTCACTTCCCTAGCTAACAAGTTCGACGAGCTGGCAACTACAGTCAGGTCAACCGCCGCGAGCGTCGTTGCCATATGTGAGGCTTGGCAAATTGTGCCTGAAACGTGTCATATTGAGGGATATCAACTCTTTCATCACCTTCGTTCACAAAGACGCGGAGGGGGCGTTGCCCTCTTCTGTCAAGATGACCTACGCCCGTCACGCCCGGATGTTCAAGTCCCAGCAGATGTGGAAGCATTATGGGTACGTGTCGTGCTACGGGCCCACCCACGCAACACTGCTTCCATTATAATCTGTGTGGCATACCATCCGCCTCGATCACCCACCAGAGACACTCTTATCAATCATCTCATCAC
>CAUDMG010002955.1:25000-32500 GCA_958450375.1 Homarus gammarus | reverse complement strand
TCGTGCTACGGGCCCACCCACGCAACACTGCTTCCATTATAATCTGTGTGGCATACCATCCGCCTCGATCACCCACCAGAGACACTCTTATCAATCATCTCATCACCACCTCAGACCACCTCAGAGTTAGGTACCCATGTGCCAAGTTAGTATTATGTGGGGATTTAAATGAAATTGACACCACTGATATCCAGGACCAGCTGTCACTATCACAAGTTGTGACCTTCCCCACACACGGTCAAAATACCCTTGACCTTATCTTAACTGACTTAGCGGACCAGTACCAACCACCTCAACCAATGCCTCCTATCGGGTGTAGCACACACTTATCAGTGCTCTGGTCCCCAGCTGCCACTCCCACTCAAGTACAGAGACCCTACAGGCCGATTACTGACTCTGCAGTGCGCCTCTTCGGGCAGTGGATAGTTCACCATCCTTGGACTGAAGTACTTAGCGTGGATGACGTGGAAACCAAATGGATAAATTATACCAACACCACCACGGAAGCTCACCACCACTTCTTCCCCGAGAAGTCCGTCAGATCTCACCCAGCTGACTTGCCCTGGATCACACCTCGGATCAAAAGACTTATGCAACAGAGAGACAGAGCCTTTCATCTCAATGACCACATCCGCTACAGGTCACTTCGCAACCGAGTCATCCGCGAAATACGCACTGCAAAGAAGTCCCACTACCCAACCAAATTACAACACCTGAAGCAGACCAACATCAGTCAATGGTATGGTAAGCTTAGAGAACTCTGTGGACTAAACAATAAGACACACCCCCTCCCCTTCCTTAGCCATCTCACTAATGTTGACGCAGCTGGGCAAACAAATAACCATTTCGCTACTATATGACAGACGCTCCCACGGCTTGACACAACCACTCTCCCAGCTTACCTACCAGCCCCCCTTCCCACTGACTTAGTAGAAGAATTTGACGTAGCAAAACGCCTGGACAAACTAAAATTAAAACGCTCTACCACCCCCATTGACTTACCAATGAAACTCTTCAAGGAGTTCTCCCCGGAGCTTGCTAAACCCCTCTGCTCCATCATCAATGCTTCTCTCAGTCAAGCCAGATGCCCAGCTGACTGGAAGACCTCTTATGTATCACCAGTGCCCAAGTCAACCAGCCCACAATCCTTAAATCAGCTACGACCTATTGCAATCACCCCAATACCCAGCCTAATCTGTGAAAGTTTTGTGTTCGACTGGGCTTATGCTGATATTGCAGGAGTCGTAGACCCTCAGCAATTTGGCAACATGAAAACTTCCTCCACCACTCACTGTCTTGTCAGCTTTCTCGATTACATATACCGCCATCTCGAGAAACGAAAAACGTCTGTAGCTGTCGCCTTCATTGATTTCACTAAAGCGTTCGACCTAGTCGACCACAATATAATCATCAACAAAGCTATTGACCTCGGGCTTCGGAGAAGTCTTATACCATGGCTTACAGACTTCCTCAGTGACCGACGCCAAGCTGTACGCTTCCGAGGGGCTGTCTCCACCTTTCAGTCACTCACCTGTGGCGTCCCCCAAGGCACCAAGATGGGACCACTCTGCTTCCTTATGCTCATCAATGATGCCCTAAGAGAAACCCCTGCTCGCTGGAAATATGTCGACGACTCCACCATTGGGATCAGCGTCAACAATTCTGCTCCCAACTATACCGCCCTTCAGGATTTATTGAACAGTCTCCAAAACTGGGCCACCAACAACCATGTCACCATCAACCATACCAAGACCATGGTTATGCACATCAACCTCTCCTCCGACATTGTCCCACCTCCTTCCATTACTCTAGGTCCGAACACACTCCAGGTTGTAGATTCCACGAAGCTCCTCGGCGTCACCATAGACAACAAACTAAATTGGAAACCACACGTCAGTGAAGTTGTCAAATCCTCCAGTTTCCGTCTCCACCTCCTCCGCCGACTCAAGTCCCTCGGAGTTCCTGCACACGAGCTCCTCAGTGTTTACACAACATTCATACTTCCCAAGCTCACCTATGCCTCCCCCACCTGGTCTTCCTCCCTAAATGCCACACAACGTAAACACCTAGAAAAAGTGCAAAAGAGGGCATGCAAGATTATTCTCTCCCCTTCCTACTCCACATATCAAGAAGCGCTCAACACACTGACCCTTTCGACTCTCACTGACCATCACCACGACCTCATCTGCAAATTTGGTAAGAAGCTTCTACACCATCCCCGACACCGGCTCCTACTACCACCTGAGATCCCTTGTCCGAGAATTGCTGTTCGACACCACAACCGCATCCAGCCCATACGTGCACGAACTGATCGCTATAAGAACAGCCCAGTCCCAACCATTGTAAAAATTATCAATAACTTGTATTAAATCAGTGTATTCACTCCCAGTAAACACTACTCCTTACACTGTCACTATGTTGAAATTAACTGTAGTCTGAGGTTTTCCCCATCTAAGTTATTATATGTCTTATTTGTGTCACTTATGTTACTTGTATATTATTTGTAATTCGTAACCCATTCCCCAAATATGTAACTGTATATTTTCAGCCCTCTGGCTGCCAAGCTCTTTCAATAAACCGTTAATTATTATTATTAATATTATTATTACACACACACACACACACACACACACATACCAAAACACACACACACACACACACACACACACACACCTGTAAAAGGCACTTATTTTCTATTTAATTTCTCAATAATAAAGTAGAAAAAAAATCGGTCCATCTATCTGTTTGTGTACCTTTGGCTCTCTCACACCAAGTACCAGGCTGCTGATCTGACTTTCTGCCTCATTTACACACAATTGCAGGGTCTCAATTGTTTCTCTTTCTTTCACAACACAACATACATATATCGCTTCTCACTATTGACAGTTTTTTATTTATGGTCCTTTATTATTATTATTATTATTTTTATTATTTTTATTATTATTATTATTATTATTATTATTATTATTATTATTATATTGTACAGTGCTGTATTATATTTTCATTTAATATTGTTTTTTTTTGTTTGTTTTTTTTATAATTACCCTACCATGTTGTTAGTGTTGTTATTATTATATTTTCGCCCCCAGGTCCTGATGTGAGTCATTGACCTGTCTCTTAGGGTGTCTGTCTGTCATTAGTATAACAATGTGTCAATATCTTTGGCTCTCTCTCTGTCTGTCAGACAGTAAGTCTGTCTGTCGGGCACGTGAGTCACAAATATTGATCAAGCACCATCACCCTTCACAGACTCTCTCACGGTATCTCTCATGTCTCTCATCTCAGCTGGAGACAGATTCTTAAATACACGCAAGTCAATCTTCCTTCTCCTCCTCTCATCTTAAGGCCGAGTCTCTGTACTATTTTATCGCCATATTAGTTCCTTGGAGATGTGAAGTAGTGAGATACAAAGAAAGTGTAATGTAAGATCGTTGAAGAGAATGAAAACGTTAGCATCACTCTCTGACGCCTTCTGCTGAATGGTTAGTCGCCTTTAGTGAAACTGGAAGACTGTCGCCATGGTGACTGTCCCACGCCTGCCACCTCCTAGCGGATGTTCTAAGGGTGATGGTTCCAGCCAACTGCTAGTGTAGGCTCCAGGTTCCAGGGGTGATGGTTCCAGCCAACTGCTAGTACAGGCTCCAGGTCCCCAAGGGTGATGGTTCCAGCCAACTGCAAGTATAGGCTCCAGGTTCCAGGGGTGATGGTTCCTGCCAACTGCTAGTACAGGCTCTAGGTTCCAGGGGTGATGGTTCCAGCCAACTGCTAGTATTGGCTCCAGGTTCCAGGGGTGATGGTTCCAGCCAACTGCTAGTATAGGCTCCAGGTTCCAGGGGTGATGGTTCCAGCCAACTGCTAGTACAGGCTCCGGGTTCCAGGGGTGATGGTTCCAGCCAACTGCTAGTATAGGCTCCAGGTTCCAGGGGTGATGGTTCCAGCCATCTGCTAGTATAGGCTCCAGGTTCCAGGGGTGATGGTTCCAGCCAACTGCTAGTACAGGCTCCGGGTTCCAGGGGTGATGGTTCCAGCCATCTGCTAGTATAGGCTCCAGGATCCAGGGGTGATGGTTCCAGCCAACTGCTAGTATAGGCTCCAGGTTCCAGGGGTGATGGTTCCAGCCAACTGCTAGTATAGGCTCCAGGTTCCAGGGGTGATGGTTCCAGTCAACTGCTAGTACAGGCTCCGGGTTCCAGGGGTGATGGTTCCAGCCATCTGCGAGTATAGGCTCCAAGTTCCAGGGGTGATGGTTCCAGCCAACTGCTAGTATAGGCTCCAGGTTCCAGGGTTCATGGTTCCAGCCAACTGCTAGTATAGGCTCCAGGTTCCAGGGGTGATGGTTCCAGCTAACTGCTAGTATAGGCTCCAGATTCCAGGGGTGATGGTTCCAGCCAACTGCAAGTATAGGCTCCAGGTTCCAGGGATGATGGTTCCAGCCAACTGCTAGTGGAGGCTCCAGGTTCTAGGGGTGATAGTTCCAGCCAACTGCTAGTATAGGCTCCAGGTTCCAGGGGTCATGGTTCCAGCCAATTGCTAGTGGAGGCTCCAGGTTCCAGGTGTAATATCCAGGCAGTTGCTAGTGGAAGTTCCAGTGGTCCAGCTTATTCCAGGAATGAAGAAACTGGAAGGAAGGAAGGAAGGTAAAGAATCTCACAAACTCAAACAAGAAGACCAAAAGGCCTCCAGAAATTTAGGAGAATGGCGAAGAATTTGTCAGAGAGAGAGAGAGAGAGAGAGAGAGAGAGAGAGAGAGAGAGAGAGAGAGAGAGAGAGAGAGACCGACCGACCTTGGGGTTAACTGTGATCTCGCCTTGTCTCGTAGTTACCTGGGGGAGAATTAACTTAATGACTGAGATACCGAGACACTGAGAGACTGAGCCCGAGAGACCTGAGAAACTGAGAGGCTGAGAGACCTGAGATAGAGAACGAAGAAGAAGAAGAAGAAGGAGAAGAAGAATAAGCCTCACATCATCATGATCGTGGAAAAAGAGAGAGAGATTTGCGTGACGAAGTTCTTAAAGGAGGTTGTCTCAACTTTTCCTGTCCTCCCCTGCCTCCACACTTTATCTCTTACTTTCTCCATACTTTCTCTTTTCAAACTTTCTTTTTCTCTTCCTTCCCTCTTCCACATAAACACTCTCTCTCTCTCTCTCTCTCTCTCTCTCTCTCTCTCTCTCTCTCTCTCTCTCTCTCTCTCTCTCTCTTTCTGTCCTTTCTCTTTCTCCTTTTCCTCTTCCTCACTTTCTTTCTCCCTTACTCTTCTTCAATTTGCTTCTCCCTTCCCCACTTACTTTTTCTCCCTTCTCTCCTCTACACTTTCTCTCTCCTTTCCTTCTACACTTTCTTTTCCCCTTCCCTATTCCTCATTTTCTCTCTCCCATTCCTCTTATTCACTTTCTCCATTTCACACCTTCATTCTCCCTTTCCTCCTCCTTACTTTCCCTTTCTCTCCCTTCTCTCCTCTACATTTTCTCTCTGCCTTCTCTTCCTCCCTTTCTCTTCTTCACTTTCGTTTTCTTTCCCTCCTCCTCCCCATCTCTTCCTCCTTCTCTGTCTCCTTCATCTCCCTTCCTTCCTTCTTCATTCTTTACCTTGAACTTCACCCTACCTTCCTTCTCTCTCATCCCTCTCTCCCTCCTCCCCTCTCTTTCTACCTACACTAGTTCTTCCCAGCAGCACCCAGCAGCACCCAGCAGCACTCAGCACCACCCAGGAGGACTGACTATGACTAATGACGTGAAATAACCAAAAAGTGGCGTGATTGGCTGGGCTGACTCCCCTATTATCCAATGAGTAATGACCTTTAAGCTAACACTGACATGTCTACCTGTTGTCACCCCTCAGTGTGCAATATCCTCTGAGGCTGTGAGTAACGTGGGGGTGAAATTGTTCGATCAGGTGTGTAACTATCTCTGTAGTGTTGGGGAGGACAGGTGTGTTGTTGTTTTATAATGCACACACAACACACACACACACACACACACACACACACACACAACCACACACAGGCACGCACACACAGACAGACAGACACACACACACACACACACACACACACACACACACACACACTAAAATTCTTTGTTAAGTGACCCTTTCCTCTTTGTCATTATATAATACTTGCACGACTAATATCACTTATGTATTACTTATCAATCAAGTGACGCTCCATAATTATGTCACTTTTATCATCTTTATTTTTTCAACCTTTTGACTATTTTTTTTTAATAAACTGTTAATTATTAGTTTTTGTACATACAACCACTACGACCACTACCACTACCACGACCACTACCACGACCACGACCACTACCACTACCACTACCACGACCACTACCACGACCACTACCACTACCACGACCACGACCACTACCACTACCACGACCACGACCACTGCCACGACCACTACCACTACCACCACCACTACCACGACCACGACCACGACCACCACCACCACTACCACGACCACGACCACGACCACTACCACTACCACGACCACTACCCGCTACTATTATAGTGTTCGGTAATGACGAGGGGGGGGGGAGAGGGGGCTGGTGAGCGAATGAGGGAGGGAGTGAGGGAGGGAGGGAGATAATGAGGCAGGGAGTGAGGGAGGGAGGGAGGGAGGGAGGGAGGATATAACAGTCATAACACCTGCCGTCAACACCTACCACCAACACCTGCCGTCAACACCTGCCGTCAACAACTGCTGTCAACACCCGCCGTCAACACCTGCCGTCAACACCTGCCGTCAACACCTGCCGTCAACACCTGCCGTCAACAACTGCTGTCAACACCCGCCGTCAACACCTGCCATCAACACCTGCCGTCAACACCCGCCGTCAACACCCGCCGTCAACACCCGCCATCAACACCTGCCGTCAACACCTGCCGTCAACGCCTACCATCAACACCTGCCTTCAACACCTGCCGTCAACAACTGCTGTCAACACCTACCATCAAAACCTACCATCAACACCTGCCGTCAACAACTGCTGTCAACACCCGCCGTCAACACCTGCCGTCAACACCTGCCGTCAACACCTACCATCAACACCTGCCGCCAACACCTACCATCAACACCTGCCGTCAACAACTGCTGTCAACACCCGCCGTCAACACCTGCCATCAACACCTGCCGTCAACACCCGCCGTCAACACCCGCCGTCAACACCTGCCGTCAACACCCGCCGTCAACACCCGCCATCAACACCTGCCGTCAACACCTGCCGTCAACGCCTACCATCAACACCTGCCTTCAACACCTGCCGTCAACAACTGCTGTCAACACCTACCATCAAAACCTGCCGTCAACACCTGCCGTCAACACCTGCCGTCAACACCTGCCGTCAACATTTGCCGTCAACACCTACCATCAACACCCGCCGTCAACACCTGCCGTCAACACCTGCCGTCAACACCTACCATCAACACCTGCCGTCAACATTTGCCGTCAACACCTACCATCAACACCTGCCGTCAACACCTACCATCAACACCTGC
>CAUDMG010002955.1:12500-20000 GCA_958450375.1 Homarus gammarus | reverse complement strand
GGTTAAGTCACTGTACTCAAGGGGTTAAGTCACTGTACTCAAGGGGTTAAGTTACTGTACTCAAGGGGTTAAGTTACTGTACTCAAGGGGTTAAGTTACTGTACTCAAGGGGCTAAGTCACTGTACTCAAGGGGGTTAAGTTACTGTACTCAAGGGGTTAAGTCACTGTACTCAGGAGGTTAAGTCACAGTACTCAGGTGGTTAAGTTACTGTACTCAAGGGGTTAAGTCACTGCACTCAAGGGGTTAAGTTACTGTACTGAAGGGCTAGGTCACTGTACTCAAGGGGTTAAGTCACTGTACTCGAGGGGTTAAGTCACTGTACTCAAGGGTTAAGCTACTGTACTCAAGGGGTTAAGTCACTGTACTCAGGGGGTTAAGTTACTGTACTCAGTGGGTTAAGTCACTGTACTCAAGGGGTTAAGTCACTGTACTCAAGGGGTTAAGTCACTGTACTCGAGGGGTTAAGTCACTGCACTCGAGGGGTTAAGTCACTGTACTCAAGGGGTTAAGTCTCTGTACTCAGGGGGTTAAGTCACTGAACTCAGTGGGTTAAGTCACTGTACTCAGTGGGTTAAGTTACTGTACTCAAGGGTTAAGTTATTGTACTCAAGGGTTAAGTTATTGTACTCAAGGGTTAAGTTATTGTACTCAAGGGTTAAGTTATTGTACTCAAGGGTTAAGTTATTGTACTCAAGGGTTAAGTTACTGTACTCAAGGGTTAAGTTATTGTACTCAAGGGTTAAGTTATTGTACTCAAGGGTTAAGTTACTGTACTCAAGGGTTAAGTTATTGTACTCAAGGGTTAAGTTACTGTACTCAAGGGTTAAGTTACTGTACTCAAGGGTTAAGTTATTGTACTCAAGGGTTAAGTTATTGTACTCAAGGGTTAAGTAATTGTACTCAAGGTTTAATTGACTGTACTCAAGGGTTAAGTTACTGTACTCTAGGGTTAAGTTACTGTACTCAAGGGTTAAGTTACTGTACTCAAGGGTTAAGTTACTGTACTCAAGGGTTAAGTTATTGTACTCAAGGGTTAAGTTACTGTACTCAAGGGTTAAGTTATTGTACTCAAGGGTTAAGTTATTGTACTCAAGGGTTAAGTTACTGTACTCAAGGGTTAAGTTATTGTACTCAAGGGTTAAGTTATTGTACTCAAGGGTTAAGTTACTGTACTCAAGGGTTAAGTTATTGTACTCAAGGGTTAAGTTATTGTACTCAAGGGTTAAGTTACTGTACTCAAGGGTTAAGTTATTGTACTCAAGGGTTAAGTTACTGTACTCAAGGGGTTAAGTCAGTGTACTCAAGGGGTTAAGTCACTGTACTCAAGGGGTTAAGTTACTGTACTCAAGGGGTTAAGTCACTGTACTCAAGGGGTTAAGATACTGTACTCAAAGGTTAAGTCACTGTACTGAAGGGGCTAAGTCACTGTAGTCAGGGGGCTAAGTTACTGTACTCAAGGGTTAAGTCACTGTGCTCAAGGGGTTAAGTTACTGTACTTAAGGGGTTAAGTCACTGTACTCAAGGGGTTAAGTTACTGTACTCAAGGGGTTAAGTTACTGTACTCAAGGGGCTAAGTCACTGTACTCAGGGGGGTTAAGTTACTGTACTCAAGGGTTAAGTCACTGTACTCAGGGGTTAAGTTACTGTACTCAAGGGGTTAAGTTACTGTACTCAAGGGGCTAAGTCACTGTACTCAGGGGGGTTAAGTCACTGTACTCAGGAGGTTAAGTCACTGTACTCAGGGAGTTAAGTTACTGTACTCAAGGGGTTAAGTTACTGTACTCAAGGGGTTAAGTCACTGTACTCAAGGGGTTAAGTCACTGTACTCAAGGGGTTAAGTCACTGTACTCAAGGGTTAAGTCACTGTACTCAAGGGGTTAAGTCACTGTACTCAAGAGGTTAAGTCACTGTACTCAAGGGGTTAAGTTACTGTACTCAAGGGGTTAAGTTACTGTAATCAAGGGGTTAAGTTACTGTACTCAGGGGGTTAAGTCACTGTACTCAGGAGGTTAAGTCACTGTACTCAAGGGGTTAAGTCACTGTAATCAAGGGGTTAAGTCACTGTACTCAAGAGGTTAAGTCACTGTACTCAAGGGGTTAAGTCACTGTAATCAAGGGGTTAAGTCACTGTACTCAAGGGGTTAAGTTACTGTACTCAAGGGGTTAAGTCACTGTAATCAAGGGGTTAAGATACTGTACTCAAGGGGTTAAGTTACTGTACTCAAGGGGTTATGTCACTGTAATCAAGGGGTTAAGATACTGTACTCAAGGGGTTAAGTCACTGTACTCAAGGGGTTAAGTCACTGTAATCAAAGGGTTAAGTCACTGTACTCAAGGGGTTAAGTCACTGTAATCAAGGGGTTAAGTCACTGTAATCAAGGGGTTAAGTCACTGTACTCAAGGGGTTAAGTCACTGTACTCAAGGGGTTAAGTCACTGTACTCAAGGGGTTAAGTTACTGTACTCAAGGGGTTAAGTCACTGTACTCAAGGGGTTAAGTCACTGTACTCAAGGGGTTAAGTCACTGTACTCAAGGGGTTAAGTCACTGTACTCAAGGGGTTAAGTCACTGTACTCAAGGGGTTAAGTCACTGTACTCAAGGGGTTAAGTCACTCTACTCAAGGGGTTAAGTTACTGTACTCAAAGGTAAAGTCATCGTACTCAAGGGGTTAAGTCACTGTACTCAAGGGGTTAAGTCACTGTACTCAAGGGGTTAAGTCACTGTACTCAAGGGGTTAAGTCACTGTACTCAAAAGGTAAAGTCATCGTACATACATGACTGAGTGATTACCTTATTATTATTATTATTATTATTATTATTATTATTATTTTTATTATTATTATTATTATTTTTATTATTATTATTATTATTATTATTATTATTATTATTATTATTATTATTATTATTATTTTTATTATTATTATTATTATTATTATTATTATTATTACTATTATTCTCTGCTGTCTTCTCCACTATCCATTATCTTCTTATCTCTCTCTACCGTTTTCGTTTGATTCTTATAATTTTGCATCTCTTTAATTCTGTTCTTTCTCTCTCTCTCTCTCTCTTCTTTATCTCTTTCTCTTTCTTCTTCTCTCTGCCTTTAATATTTCTCTTTCTATTTCATTATCTTTTTTTCTCTTTTCCTCTCTTTCTTATCGCCTTTCTCTGGTTCTTTTCTCCCAGCTTCCCTCTCATCCCTTTCTCCCCCTCTCTCTCTCTCTCTCCTTCTCCACGTTACAGCTACTGCTCTGCCCTCTCGCTCCCTCCCACTCTCTTTCCATCCTCTCTCTCTCCCTCCCACTCTCTTTCTATCCTCTCTCTCTCCCTCCCACTCTCTTTCCATCCTCTCTCTCCCTCCCACTCTCTTTCCATCCTCTCTCTCTCCCACCCACTCTCTTTCCATCCTCTCTCTCCCTCCCATTCCCTTCTCTCTCTCTCTCTCTCTCTCTCTTCCTTCCAATCTATTTCCTTTTCCCACTCGTCCTCATTCTTCCCACTCTCATTCCCCTTTTCCTACTCTCTCCCACTCTCTCCCCCTCCCCTCCTCCCCCTTCTTTCTCCCTACCTTCCTAGTCCTCCTTCCCCCTTCCACTTCCCCTCCTTCCTCTTCTTCTCCTTCCTCCCCTTCCCCTCCCTTAAGGAATTGAGGGAATTGCCGTGAGATTAGGATTGGTGTGAGATTAGGATTGATGTGAGATTAGGATTGGAGTGAGATTAGGATTGGTGTGAGATTAGGATTGGTGTGAGATTAGGATTGGAGTGAGATTAGGATTGGAGTGAGATTAGGATTGGAGTGAGATTAGGATTGATGTGAGATTAGGATTGGATAGATATACCTTTTACACTCAAGAGTCGACTCATACACGGCGAGTGGCCAATCTTGATTTCAAAAAGAGATTAGGGTCGGAGGAAAAATGTGGAAACAAGATTAGAGATTAGAAAGTCATTACGAGAGAGAGAGAGAGAGAGAGAGAGAGAGAGAGAGAGAGGTAAGAATCCCCAGTGTATTTGTTCAGTAATTACGTGAGAAAGAAAACGAAAATTAATGTCATCGGTTCAGGGGTAACTGAGGCAAATGTCAGGAGCTGCCAGGCTCGACTTTCACAGCGGGACAACTTTTAATTACATGATTTTTTTATTTAAGGGGGGGGGGTGAGAGGTAAGGGGGAGAGATTGGAGAGGCAAGAGGGGGAGGGTGGGAGAGAGAGGGGGAAGGGTGAGAGGTGAGGGCTAGAGATTGGAGAGGCAAGAGGGGGGAGGGTGGGAGAGAGAGGGGGAAGGGTGAGAGGTGAGGGCGAGAGATTGGAGAGGCAAGAGAGGGAGGGTGGGAGAGAGAGGGGGAAGGGTGAGAGGTGAGGGGGAGAGATTGGAGAGGCGAGAGGGGGAACGGTGAGAGGGGTGATGACATATTGAGTGTTGGTGCGCGTGGGAATGGCTGGGTGAGATGGATTGGCTGTTGGGTGATCGTAATTATGAAATGCCAACTTATTTTACCTTCAGTTAAACACCCTAAACCCAACCCAACCCAACCCAACCCAACCCAACCCAACCCCAACCCAACCCAACCCAACCCAACCCAACCCAACCCTAACCCAACCCAACCCAACCCAACCCTAACCCAACCCAACCCAACCCAACTCAACCCAACCCAACCCAACCCAACCCAACCCAACCCAACCCTAACCCAACCCAACCCAACCCAACTCAACCCAACCCAACCCTAACCCAACCCAACCCAACCCAACTCAACCCAACCCCAACCCAACCCAACCCAACCCAACCCAACCCAACCCAACCCACCCAACCCAACCCAACCCCAACCCAACCAACCCAACCCCAACCCAACCCAACCCAACCCAACCCAACCCAACCCCAACCCAACCCAACCCAACCCAACCCAACCCAACCCAACCCAACCCAACCCAACCCAACCCAACCCAACCCAACCCAACCCAACCCAACCCAACCCAACCCAACCCAACCCAACCCAACCCAACCCAACCCAACCCAACCCAACCCAACCCAACCCAACCCAACCCAACCCAACCCCAACCCAACCCAACCCAACCCAACCCAACCCAACCCAACCCAACCCAACCCAACCCTAACCCAACCCAACCCAACCCAACCCAACCCAACCCAACCCTAACCCAACCCAACCCAACCCAACCCAACCCAACCCCAACCCAACCCAACCCAACCCAACCCTAACCCAACCCAACCCAACCCAACCCAACCCAACCCAACCCAACCCTAACCCAACCCAACCCTAACCCAACCCAACCCTAACCCAACCCAACCCTAACCCAACCCAACCCAACCCTAACCCAACCCAACCCCAACCCAACCCAACCCAACCCAACCCAACCCAACCCAACCCCAACCCCAACCCCAACCCAACCCGCCCCGCCCCGCCCCGCCCCGCCCCGCCCCGCCCCGCCCCGCCCCATGAAATAAGAAAATTTAGTTGTCAAAACAGCGTCACTTCTCTTACTTTTAGTCAGGGGGGGGGGGAGGGGGGGGCAATTCAAGTCACCTGTGTTTGAGATAAATGACCTCTGTCTCACCTTGACGAGTCTCTTGTTAGTTCTGATTGACGTAGAAAGGTCACACGTCCTTCCTCCCTTCAAGAACTTATTGTAACACTTTTGAGTGATAGCTGAATTCATCTTCCTCAGGGACTTAAACCAAGATTCGCATAGGGTTAAACCATCGTTCTGCAGTAACTAGAAGACGACAAAGCGTTTAAATTGTGAAGGAACACCTATCACGTCTAAAAGTGATCCCGACTGCCACAACACAAGAGACATACTACAACACCACCCACTCCCACTACACTAAACTGTGCCAGAATCTACCTAAGCTACATCCTGGCCAGTAATGCTTACCAATAGAAGCATCCTGTTGCAGACTAACTTTTACCTTGGGGCTGGTGATGGTATTACTGGAGGGACCTCAAGGCTCGCCCCTGTCCTGGAAGCACCGCCACTACAACACTCACGACACACTGTGGCAAACTACCTCACAATTTATTCTTCTTGGCTTCTTCATTAAACCAGTGATGCCTCTTGCCTCTCATTCCTCCTCCCTCACACACAGCTGCATCCCATCCCTCCTCCCTCACACACAGCTGCCTCCCATCCCTTCTCCCTCACAAACAGCTGCAACCAATCCCTCCTCCCCCACACACAGCTGCCTCCCATCCTTCCTCCCTCACACACAGCTGCCTCACATCCCTCCTCCCTCACATACAGCTGCCTCCCATCTCTCCTCCCTCACATACAGCTGCCTTCCATCTCTCCTTCCTCCCTCACACACAGCTGCATCTCATCACTCCTCCCTCACACACAGCTGCCTCCCATCCCCCCTCCCTCACACACAGCTGCCTCCCATCCCTCCTCCCTCACACACAGCTGCCTCCCATCTCTCCTCCCTCACACACAGCTGCCTCCCATCTCCCCTCCCTCACACACAGCTGCCTCCCATCCCTCCTCCCTCAAACACAGCTGCCTCCCATCTCTCCTCCCTCACACACAGCTGCCTCCCATCCCTCCTCCCTCACACACAGCTGCCTTCCATCTCTCCTTCCTCACACACAGCTGCCTCTCATCCCTCCTCCCTCACACACAGCTGCCTCCCATCCCTCCTCCCCCCACACAGCTGCCTCCCATCCCTCCTCCCCCACACACAGCTGCCTCCCATCTCTCCTCCCTCACACACAGCTGCCTCCCATCCCTCCTCCCCACTCACAGCTGCCTCCCATCTCTCCTCCCTCACACACAGCTGCCTCCCATCCCTCCTCCCTCACACACAGCTGCCTCCGATCCCTCCTCCCCCACACACAGCTGCCTCCCATCCCCCTCCCTCACACACAGCTGCCTCCCATCCCTCCTCCCTCACACACAGCTGCCTCCCATCCCTCCTCCCTCACACACAGCTGCCTCCCATCCTCCTCCCTCACACACAGCTGCTCCCATCCCTCCTCCCCACACACAGCTGCCTCCCATCTCTCCTCCCTCACACACAGCTGCCTCCCATCCCTCCTCCCTCACACACAGCTGCCTCCCATCCCTCCTCCCCCACACACAGCTGCCTCCCATCCCTCCTCCCTCACACACAGCTGCCTCCCATCCCTCCTCCCCCACTCACAGCTGCCTCCCATCTCTCCTCCCTCACACACAGCTGCCTCCCATCCCTCCTCCCCCACACACAGCTGCCTCCCATCCCTCCTCCCTCACACACAGCTGCCTCCCATCCCTCCTCCCCCACACACAGCTGCCTCCCATCCCTCCTCCCTCACACACAGCTGCCTCCCATCCCTCCTCCCTCACACACAGCTGCCTCCCATCTCTCCTCCCCCACACACAGCTGCCTCCCATCTCTCCTCCCTCACACACAGCTGCCTCCCATCCCTCCTCCCTCACACACAGCTGCCTCCCATCCCTCCTCCCCACACACAGCTGCCTCCCATCCCTCCTCCCTCACACACAGCTGC
>CAUDMG010002955.1:0-2500 GCA_958450375.1 Homarus gammarus | reverse complement strand
TGCTTCTGTGACCATTTTCACACATCTCTCCACACTTTGAGTGTGGGAAGGCCACTTCGGCACCTGCATTGGAGTCTCTTTAAGGTTTCTCAATTCTTGGCTAGTTAGACTTGTTGTCAATGGTGGCTCTAAGACTTCCAAACTCAAGTCAACCAATTCTGACAATTTGGTGGCATTGACGTTTATTGGGGGAACTTTTCTTGAATGAAACGAACAGTCTCCCAACTGGTCGTCATCTATTAGCGTTCCTCTAATCTTTAGAATGACTTCTACAGCCTCGGTTCGGAGATTGGTACATTGACTGCAAAGCATTGCTTGCAAAACTGCTTCTGATCGAGCATACCAAGCGGACCTTCTTGCCACAGGTAACACGATGTCCCTCACTACCTTCCTCTGTGTTCTTACTAGCTGCAATTGAAACAAAAGGTGATTGGGCCCATCCACCCACATAGGATTAAGTTTCACACTAAACCACTGGGGAAGATAAACTCCAATAATAAATTCAACAATTAACCTCAAATTCTTCAGCACTTTGCCCTTCAATTCGTGTTTGGAAATCCAAATCCTGCAGAAACGAAGAGCTGTAGTTAACCAACGGCTGTGACTGACAGGTCCAATCTCCAAGAGAGCCAATGACTGAGGCACTTCTCCTGATCTTATTGCTTGGGCAATACGATAAGCATAGGATTGATCTGTGCTGAGATCTTTGATGACTCCTTCAGACAACGCCGGAAGGGGAGGGCCAACTTCGACCTTTGGAAAGGTTGTATTTATTTCTAGTTGTGTTGCTTCATCCAGCATGATGCCAAGGGGACCTGACCACTTGTTGTTGCTCTTTGTAGGACCATCAAGTTCCTGGATGAGATGACGAAGAGGTAGCTCGCCTGTATGTAAATCACATACAATCCAAACAAGTCTTCTTCCTAGTTTTTTCTCTAAATGCGTCATTACACCCCCCTGCCATCCGGTGTTCACTGCAGTTGAATCTCCACCAACAGCCTGCAGTGAACTGCCAAGTCCTCTCTCCTGAACCCAACATAAAATATGATCAGCAATGACCTCTGCATGTTTCTTCCCTTCTACTTCAGTTTCGGGAGCAAAGTGAAACAAAAACCGACCACCAGGCTCAGAACAGACAGAGTAGTGTTCTTCTTTGATGAGACCTGGAAACTTTCTGTTCACTCCCTCTACTTCTAGCAAAACTTTTGTGTCATCTATTCTTCCATCAAACAAAAGACAGGAGAGCCCTCCCTCGCTTAAATCTTTTTCATGCTGATCAGATATTTCCTTCATTATTTTTTCTTGTGCTCTTCTAATTTTATTATGATCTATCACCAAAGATACATCCTCTCGGCTGATGAGGCCTGCATCTATCCAAGCGGCAGTTGCAATTTCTGCAGCCTCACGAAGTCCAGCATGGTGGCGAATACTAGTAAAGCATGTTGAAATATTCTTGTGTTGTATTTCATTTTCTTGGTAAAGGTTCAGATGGCTCTTTGAACTACATCTGATGTTGCTTCCTGTTCATCAGAAGAACTATCAAAGAAGTGATAAACATCTTGACACAGCTCTTCCTCTCTTTGGATGGCTTCTTCACTCTTCATTTTCTTCTTTTGTTCCCTCTCTCGGATTTGTTCTCTCTTCTTGGCATTAGCAATCTGCTTCTTTGTTTCTGAATAATCTATTGAACCCATTTGCATACTTCCTTGGCCTTCTGCCTTTGTCCTCTGTGCCTTTATAAATTCAAGCTCTAAAACAGGGATCTTCTTTTCACGAGGACAACCACAATCAATGTGGGAATTATTTTCTCTCTTACCTGAGTGAGAACAGTTGGATTCAGAACATAATTGTATGGAGCACTTGCAGGTCAAAATGTCAAACAGAGTATCAAGTGTGTGCAGGAAAATTCATTTTTCCTGGCCAAGTTTCCTTTACCAAGTGATGTTTCAACTGCTTTGTGCCATAATTTCGTTAGTTTTAGCTCAATAGTTCGACACTGATTAATCACAGGTGGTTTGAATAGTGCATTAGCTTTTGTCCATTGATGCAAAAAGAGGGACTATCATGTCATTTATGAGTTCTTTATCTGTATAGTTCCTTCTGTCCTTTGCATTTTTTTCTCGAAGGAGTAACCCTAATCTTAGCATGTCTCTCACTGTTGGAAGTTCTGATACAGGAAGCTCCTTCCCTTTACCAACTAGCAGGCTCAAGTGGGTTGACAACTGACTTCTTGTCTTCAATTTTGACATCTTCACACTATCTGACAAATAGAAAAAATATTTCAATGTTTCATAATTCAATTGTTGTTTCAAAAAATATCAATTTGTTTATCAAAAATGCTTGTAACAGAAATAACATAATAATTTCTTAGAACATAATGTTTTATACAATGATATAAGTAACTGCGACAATCAATAATCTTGCGCGCCTCGATGGGTCAAGAGGAGAAAGGTGTTAAAAAAGTTATCGGGGGAGAAAAAAAGCAAAGAGTGCTGCGGGG
>CAUDMG010002954.1:2145000-2405736 GCA_958450375.1 Homarus gammarus | reverse complement strand
CATCTGTCCTCTGGCAACAGGAGGTATCTTATATGGCATTTCTGCCCAATCTGCTCATTTTATGCCAAAGCAATGTACCAGAGTTTCTTTGTTATAAGCCATTCTACTAAAGCATGCCCTTAAGATTCACGGAGGTTAGGTTCGCAAAATGGATGTGAATAACCAAATCTACAAATAACATTTGATGATGGGGGTGGGGTGGGGTGGGGGGGGGGGGCTTACTTGTGTGCAAAGAAATGTATATTCCCTTTATGCATTTGCCCTTAAGACAATTATTTCTTTTACCTATATTGTATGTATGTATTTTGTTATTAATGTTATAACAAAGCACGGAGTTGACTTGAGGGTAAACAATCACATTTTTAATACATTTTGTTGTCTTGTTTCTGAATATTTGTGAGAGGATTTTCCCATTATTATTTATTTGTAGGTGTTTTGTGTGTGTGTTTCTATACACACACACACACACACACACATACAAAATACAGGTAAAAGAAATTACTGTCTCTAGAAAGAATGGCTCCCTGTCCTGGCCGCAAAAATGCCAGCAGCTTTAAAACTACCCTTAGACATTCTTGGGTACATCCAGGGTGTCATGTGCGAATAATCGAGGTTCGCAAATTGTCAGGGCATGCTGTACTTTGAATTCCAAGTAACCAAGCAACAAAATCCTTAGTGAAGAGGGGTATTTGAGCCAGCCAGTCACAGGCTTGCAAAGAATAGGAATTCAGAATCAATCCTCTGTTTTAAGCTTATCATTTTGTCAGAAGGCTTCTAGTCAGCCCAAACCAGATAGACAAGATGCTACAGAGATATGTTCCAAAGGACAGTTGGCCCATTATTTTCATATGACATCCATAAATGCCAGAAATGTACTACACACAATCTAACTTTCCTTTCCCTTATATAAAGTCTCACAATGTTATCCTGGAACCCCCAATCAGATGCTATTGATAATTATTATAGCCACTTACCATATCAGACCACATAGTCTTAATCAAGACAATTTGGGTGAAACTGCCCCCAATTAATTAGGCTCAGTACTACTGTTCAGGCTAGTAAGAATGGGAAGAATCCACAAAGAAAGGCAAAGAGAAAAACCATCACCAAACCTCAAAATAATTTAAACTTAATAAAAGACTAAGGAAAATGAAGTAGCCCAGTAAAACACAAACTTGAACATTATAAAAAACAGAATGAAGAAAGAGCATTTTTTTTTCTTACCCACTTTCTGAGACAAAACAAGAAGATAAGGATTTGACCAATGTTCAAGCAGGAAAAGAAATTACAGTAATTTTTTCTTTCTCCAAAACAGATCTATCAACTCTGTAATTCCATAAAATGTCTGGAGTTTCCCTATGACCTAACATTGACAGGAAAAGGAAAAAATAAAATATAAATCTCCCAATAGTCCAAGTCCAAAAAAAAGCTTTTATTGTACTCCATGTCACATCATCCTGAGAAATAGACAATATAAAAATAGGGGCTTGATCCTGATAGCACATTTATGACACAGTCAGTGGGGAATAATTAATTAATATTTTTACCAAAGGTTTTTGGGGGTTCTCCTGTGAAACCCTAAAATGATCATGGTAAATGGTGATACAGTATTCCTTTAAAGCTCGCTGAGCTTAGGTAAAATGGACCTCGTGAGAAAGCAAAATCCGAAAGTTTTTCATGCCAGTCCCAGGAGTGAGCAAAATACATATATAAATAGCTACAGTATATGCACATGCATAACAACATTATGTATGCATAAGACAACATAATAAATCTGAAATAATATTAATAAATAAACAAACATGAAATAACACTGTATGGACATTAGGCCCACACAGTGATAGTTGTGGTAGTGACAATGCAAGGACAATACCTCTGATATGTCAGCTGATCTGGTGCACAGGATGTAAACAATCCCTGTACTGGACACTTCCTAGTGAACATGCCCGGTACTGATAAGTATTGGTAATGTGTATACCATAGGTACCCATACAGTCAGTTCTGCTGTAACGCGATAGTTGTGTTTTTGTAAAACATCGTGTTATAGAAATTCGCGTAATAGAAATAACAGGGCTTATGGAGAAAATAGGGTTAGGTGCAGATTACTACTCGAAATCGAAAAAATTTTAGTAGTTAGCCTAACACAAAGGTTAGCACAGTCTAAATAAATGTTACATTCATATCTAATAATGAAATCATACAGTAAATGTAACACTTTACCAAAGAAATATTAATTATTATTATTATTATTATTATTTAATATACAGGTAGTCGTCGACTTACGACCTATGCGACTTACGTCTGTTCGACTTTACGACTGGCGGTACGACAGTTTTGGCCCCAGCCTCCTGGCGCTGCCGGGAGCTGGAGCCGCGCGCATCCCCGCGCTCAATTACAAACACGCTCGCTGGTACAGCACACTTCCCTCCGTGTCTGTTTGCCTTGTGCCTTTCTTTTGTCTTGGAAATTTTTCTTGAACCACCACCCCCCCCAAGATGTCTACCAAGAGGAAACTGTCTTCATCTACTCCTCAACCTGCCAAGAAGCAAAGAAAGGCCATTGATTTAAACACTAAAATTATGGTGATTAAACAGCACGAAGGAGGAAAGAAAGTGAATGTGGTTGCACGTGATCTGACGCTATCACACTCTACTGTGTCGACGATTTTGAAGGATAAAGAAAGGATTCGTAAAGCTGTGAAAGGTTCTGCACCCATGCAAGCGACAATTATAACGAAGCAACGGACTGGGCCTCTCCACGAAATGGAGACATTACTTTACATTTGGATGGAAGATCAGATCCAGAAACAGACACCGTTAAGCCTTTTTACTGTGCAGACGAAGGCTAGAAGTCTATTTCAGACTTTGAAGGAGCGCGCCGGAGAAGACTACAATCAAGAATTTGCAGCAAGTACTGGCTGGTTCAAGAGATTCAAGAAAAGATTTCAATTTCATAATGTTCGAGTGACTGGGGAAGCAGCGAGTGCAGACGAGGAAGGAGCACGCAAGTTTGTTGACAGTCTGGATGAATTAATTACGGATGAGGGATATCTAGCAGAGCAGATATTTAATGTGGATGAAACGGGATTGTATTGGAAACGGATGCCAGAACGCACTTACATCCAAAAAGAAGCCAAAAGCATGTCTGGATTTAAAGCATTTAAGGATAGGCTTACTCTGCTGCTTGGCGGGAACATCACGGGGTTTAAGCTGAAGCCTTTCCTAATCTTCCATTCAGAAAACCCGCGGGCGTTGAAAAATGTAAACAAGCACACGCTGCCCGTTTACTTTCGTTCTAACCGTAAAGCATGGATGACACAGGCACTGTTTGAAGACTGGTTTGTAAATTGTTTTATTCCTCAAGTTCGTGAATATTGTTTGACGAAAGAAATTCCTTTCAAGATTTTATTGCTACTGGATAATGCGCCTGGACATCCACCTCATCTATCAGATATTCATCCGGACGTGAAAGTGATTTTTATGCCGCCAAACACGACTTCAATTTTGCAGCCTATGGACCAAGGTTCAATTGCTACTTTCAAGGCTATCTATCTCCGAACCACCTTTGCCCAAGCCATAGACGCTATAGATGCTGACCCAGAACTATCGTTGCGTGACTTTTGGAAACAGTACAACATTCTTAAGGGTATCAAGAATCTGGCAAACGCCTGGGAGGCTGTGACGGAGAAGTGCATGAATGGCATCTGGAAAAAGTGTGTTAAGCGCTATGTTCATACTTTTGCAGGATTTGACAGTGAAAATGAGATTGAAGTTATTCGGGAAAAAATAGTAAAACTGGCAAAAGATCTTTCTTTGGAATGTGAAGTGGAAGATGTTGAGGAGTTGCTAGACCAAGAATCAGAAGAACTTACAAATGAAGAGCTAATCGAATTGGAAGAAGAAAAAGTAGCAGAAGAAGAAAGGAGAGAAGCAGCGGATAAAGAAGAGGAGGAGGAGCCACAAAGGACGTTCACCACTAAGGGATTATCAGAAGGTTTATCTCTACTAAATAAACTTCTTGCCCATTTTGAAGGAATGGACCCAAACATCGAACGATTTGCAAGGATTGAGCGGATGGCACGCAATTCGTTTCGTCCGTATCAAGAAATTTACGAGGAGAAGAAGAAACGAACAATTCAGACAAAGCTCACCATGTTCATGAAAAAAACAACTCCTCCGGCTACCCCAAAGGCTGCCCCAGCTGACGACCCCGACGATCCACAGCCAAGCACCAGCGGCCAATAAGATGTTTTTTGTATGTTTGTATGTGTTTGTATGTTTTGCAACTAAAATGTTTTATATGTTTTGCACCTGTATTTTTTTTTTTTGTATGTTGTGTAAATAATAAACCAATTGTACTGTAGTATGCAGTGATTTACTTAAACCTGACGACCGTAACAATAATGAACAAAGAAAATGTTGATAAAATATGACTTAAAGATGATTATATTATCATTACACATTATAATATACGTAAGGTAATTATAACATAGGCCGACTTACGACCAGATCAACTTACGACCGGGCAGCCGTAACCAATCTAGGTCGTAAGTCGACGACTACCTGTATATATATATATAAATATACAGTATACTGTATATATATATATATATATATATATATATATATAAATATACAGTATACTGTATATATATATATATATATATATCTTGATAAAATCACACGGGAGAATGGAAACAACGGAGTACCTTAGCTTTCGTCTTTATTCAAGACATCTTCAGAGGCAACTGGATTACATGGACAGAGAGAGGCTTAAATATACAGGGTGACCTAAAAAC
The DNA here is from genome assembly GCA_958450375.1 of Homarus gammarus. Taxonomy (NCBI): domain Eukaryota; kingdom Metazoa; phylum Arthropoda; class Malacostraca; order Decapoda; family Nephropidae; genus Homarus; species Homarus gammarus. The sequence continues at coordinate 2,400,938 of CAUDMG010002954.1, read as the reverse complement.
ATGAGGTATTTGTGACTCTGAATTTATTGACGATGAATTGAAACACATTCGTTCTATTGCACAGAAACTCGGGTACCCTTCTGTGTTTGTTGATCGTTGTTTTAAAAGGGCTAAAAAATCCTTTCATTCCTATCGTAATGAATTTGTCCCGTTAGTTCGGTCCCTCAAGCTTCTAAATATTAATGTTGTTTTCAAGTATGACTCGACCATTACCAATATGTTAATAAGGAATAGCCCAAGTTTGAATGTAAATGGAAGTGTTTATTGTATTCCATGTAGCAAATGTAATTGTAATTATGTAGGTCAGACAGGAAAAACTCTGCAGCTCAGAATCAAACAACATAAGTATAATATCAAAACTGCATCTGAAAGCAGTGCCTTGTTCGTTCATGTTAGGAATAATAATCACCCCATTGCTTGGGAAAAAAGCTTAGAAGTATTCAAATCATCTTGTGTCACAGAAAGACTTCTGGTTAAAGCTAGTTTGATTAAGGAATTAAAATCAATAAACCTTAGTGATGGTCAGTTCAAAACTGATAATATGTTACATAAATTTATTTGTCAGTGGCCCAAGGTTAAAAATGCTTTGAAAACCTTTGATCTAGATGTATGATAGTTATTTTGTGGGTCCCTTTTTTCTGACCTGACCTGACTAGTCACGTCACCACCCTTCTCTTATGCTCCTCTACGTGTGTGTTGGTGTGTGGATTAGTGGATGTCATCATTATGACCTGACCTCATGTTTTTAGGTCACCCTGTATATTTAAGCCTCTCTCTGTCCATGTAATCCAGTTGCCTCTGAAGATGTCTTGAATAAAGACGAAAGCTAAGGTACTCCGTTGTTTCCATTCTCCCGTGTGATTTTATCAAGATTTATCTTATCCACGTTTTCATTGTGGATTTACATGAAATATATATATATATATATATATATATATATATATATATATATATATATATATATATATATATATATATATATATATATATATATATGCTGATAACCACAAGGAAAGAAGAAAACACGAAGTTCCCAAGCGCTTTCGTGTAATTCACATCTTCAGGGGTGAGTACAGACTAGAGAGAGTAATACAAATCAAGGTGTATATATACAGAGGAGGGTGAGACCAGGTCCACAATGGTCAGGTATTAGGCAATGACCCTACTAATCTTTAAATAGCACACAACGGTTGGTGGTCAGGTCAGATGGTCAAGTGACCCGGCCTTCTCACCTGATCACAAATCTTCTTAATTACAAAATTGTCCAGCTTGTACATGCCGTTACTCAAATTCATGTTGAATGCTTCGGTATGTTTAATAAGACTAGATTCTATGATGTTCCTACTATCAATTGAATTACATGGTAATATTGAGGAGGCATTATCCCAGTCAATGCAATGCTTGTTATCCCTCAAATGAACAAACAGAGCATTGGATTCCTGGCCTGTCCTAACACTGTATTTGTGTTGTTTAATTCTAGTTGCAAGATCTTTACCTGTCTGGCCTAAGTAAAACATATTACATTCCTTGCAAGGAACTTTATAAATGCAACCAATTGTGTTGTTGGGGGAGTTCTTGATTAACATTTGTTTAACAGTGCATTTGTTTTTAAATGCCACATTGACGTTCCAGGTTTTTAGCTGTGCAGGAATGTGTGAGAAATTTTTGTGAAATGGTAATATTAAGATATTCTTATGGTCATGGGTGGGCTTGGGATCAGTTCTATAAAAAGTTTTCTTAGTAATGTTTAAGCATTTGTCTATGAAAGATCTAGGGTACTTAAGGTTTGAGCCAATATTATATATATATTTGTATTCCTCATCGATGAATTCCGGACTGCAAATTCTCAAGGCACGTAAAAACATTGTTGAAAATACTGACTGTTTGACTTTATTATGGTGGGCAGAATAATAATGAATGTATGAACACACATTAGTTGGTTTTCTATAAATACTGAACTTAAAAGTGTTACCTATTCTGTGTATCAGACAGTCTAGGAATGGCAATTTACAGTCTTGCTCTAATTCCACAGTGAATTTGATCGAGGGGGCTAAGTTGTTAAGTTGTGGCAGGAAAGCTTTTAGGTCCTCATTACATGGCCAGAGACATAATACATCATCAACATATCTAAACCAGACTGCTGAGGGTGGTAAAATATTACTTAATAGTTTCTTTTCAAAGAATTAGTAGGGTCATTGCCTAATACCTGACCATTGTGGACCTGGTCTCACCCTCCTCTGTATATATACACCTTGATTTGTATTACTCTCTCTAGTCTGTACTCACCCCTGAAGATGTGAATTACACGAAAGCGCTTGGGAACTTCGTGTTTTCTTCTTTCCTTGTGGTTATCAGCATATACCTAGATCACGCGCACCTACAGTGATTTACTTGCATATATATATATATATATATATATAAATATATATATATATATATATATATATATATATATATATATATATATATATATATATATATATATATTAGCTACTGATTTAAGTTTTCTTTGTCAATGCATTTATAGTACCTGATCGATGCTCTTTTGTTTTCACTTTGTTTATATCTCAAGTACTATGTTTAAGTACTTACAGCCGAGGCTCCTCCTCGTGTAACTCGTAAATACAGCATTAAGGTAGAAAGTGTCTCTTTTTAGCCTGCGTCATCTGGCGAAGATGATGGGATATACTAACCTTTGAGTATATGACATGTTAACATAAAAACAGACGATTCATATTACTCTCAATAGCCAACAAAACATGTAGCTATGCCTTCTTTATTGAGTACCCTGTCTGAGGCATCCGTTTTCTCAACGCTTCAGGACGTCTGAGTCCTCCGTTTTCCCTCAATCTTAGAGTGCATCCAAGACTCCGTATTCCTTAGTATAACGACACCAAATTTGAAATAGCAACTGTGTTCATATCTGTTAAGGCAACTTAGATATGTCTGATTACAGATGGAACATTCAAGATCCCTTGTGAGTGATGTTAAAAGCTTCAACTGTCTTTATTGTTAGTGAAACTTGTCACGTAAGTGAGTGTCAAGTCTGCCAGTACGAGTGACATGTTTTTATATCGTCCTTGGGATAGCCATTAGTTTATAAGTACTCCTGAAATTAGATCATTTTGATGCCCAAACATCAGAGAATCTGATGTTTGTAGTTTAGTTAGTGTCAGCTGTTTATTTAAGAAAGTTATTAAGCTCCTGAAAGATTCTGTCAAACTGTATGATCTCCAAAATCTAACATATCCCCATGAATAGTTCCTCGTTTGTAGTTTTGCTGAGCTTGTGAAAGTAGTGTTGTTAGTGTGTGTATTTGACGTCCATTTCACTTTTTCCTGGCAAGCTCAATCTCCGATCAGATTATAAAAATAGACGTAAGAAATTCACCTGACCCATGGCATTGATTTTCATAGTTAAATGTACAGCGACATAGTTGAATGTAATTTCTGTCAAGTGACATAGTTGAATGTAATTTCTGTCATTGCTTGATTAGCCTTTTTGGCATGGGTAGCGCACAGGCCTGAATTGCCAGTTAGCCGTATGTAAACTCGTTTAAGAGGAGCAGCGTCACATCTCTGACGCTGTTCCATCATATCTCAGGCACAGTCTGCGTGTTAGCTGAATACCAGACAGTCACCGGGGAACCGGTAGCTGCATACCAGCTGGCTGTCTTGCAGGATGTCGTTAATTCGGCACGATTAAATTGTGCGAGTCTGCACCCTGGGAACTTGGCCCGAACTCCCTCGCAGTGTGTCGGACTGCAACCGACCCTAACAGCACTCTTCGTTTGTTGTGGTGACACCAGTGTTACACCCTGGGGCACTCCTTACAGTAATATGGGCCAAAGTATTAATGTTGTATATGATTGGATATAATTAGCAGAAATATAGTTATCCCATGTTGAATAATGAGCCCATAAATATTGATAGAACTAGTAATAACATGTTATGTGGGTTGTGAGTACATCATTCATATATACTACCAACTGAGGGAAAAGTGCCATGTTGTTCATTCCGAAATAACATGGTGTTATAAATAATACGTTAATTTGGGATATTGTCAAGTGTGTCATGTAACCATCTGTATTGACAATGAAATAATTTAATGATGGTTTAATGTTGTAACCAAGAATTGAAGATTTATTTTGCTACTTGTAAAAGTAAGACCTAAGGGTCCAGCCCTATCTGAGCGTGTAAAATAACATCTTATTTGTCGAAGAAATAATATAACAGTTGTTTATTGATGTAATAAGTAAGTGAAAATCTATTTTATGAATTGTAAATAAAGACCTAAGGGGTCCAATCTTGTCTGAGTGTACTTATTTACCATCTTGTTCACTCCTTGTTAATAAATATTGAATTAGTAAACTAAGAGTATCACTGCTCTATTCCTTTAACATTTGGTTCTCAGAAAATAACTATTGTAACTCACATGCCTAGAAGCTCGCTAGCACGCTACCTAACAGTTCAATGAGATATGTTATATGTACTGTATTATTATTATTATCATTATTATTACATTATCGCCCCCCAGGCCCCGATGTGTGTCGGTGACCTGTGCCCGGGTGGGGTAATCCCCGTAAAACAAAATCATTTTTTTTAGGGGCCTGGGAACGACGGTTGATCCGAAAGTCGGTTAATCGAGGTTTTACTGTATTATAATAAAAGTCTGGGTGGTGGCAGGCTACCGTTGTAAGTATAATAAGTGTTATAGTAAGAATGACATGGTTTTCCCAGACTAATCCTTGGTATAGAATATAACTAAGGCATGATAATAAACTGATAGAAAGGACATAAAATTCAGAGAATACAATAATATACCCCCTGTATATGACAAGGAATAAAGCATAGAAAAGAATATTGACTTAGAAAATATAAACAAAGAAATTTATGATAGATACTTATAGACAGAAAGACTAAGAAAATAAGATTAATAGAAAATACAGATATGAAGCAAGTATATAAGTATTTATCTTAAACTTCTTTGCTAAATTTAAGTTGCCTTAACAGATATGACAGCAGTTGCAATTTCAAATTTTGTGTCGTTATACTAAGGAATACGGAGTCTCGGGTGCACTTTAAGATTGAGGGAAAACGGAGGACTCAGATGTCCTGAAGTGATGAAAAGACGGATGCCTCAGACAGGGTACTCAATAAAGAAGGCATAGCTACATGTTTTGTGGGCTATTGAGAGTAATATGAATTGTCTGAATTTACTGAACTAACATGTACGACCGTGGTCATTACAGAGTACTGTATATAATAAGACATGTAGCAACGTACAACTCATTATCTAATTCTGTATTTCAGGTAATCTGTGAAGACCCAACATGGTGGTCACTGATTTTTGTGACATGCAGCCATCAACACTTCCAAGTCTTACAACACTGAAAAAAATATCAGTTTTGTTACGACATACGAGCCAGTTAAATCACACAACTAACATAAAGAGAAAGCAACTTAATATGGGCAGTCATCTCAGCTTTTATAATGGAAGTATGGGAAAATAAAATCAGATTTACTAAAGCTGCAGAAGGATCTCTGACCTTCAAGAATGGTCGAAGAAATGGCTGCTAAGATTCAATGTCATGAAATGTAAGAGACTAAGGCTGGGACGTACTAAGGAGGCGTATAATATGCCCCAATGGGACGAAGAAACTGCATTAATTGAGACAATGTGAAAAGGACCTAGGTGTGTATATTGACAATGAGCTGAAGTTCTCGGGCCATTGCGAGAAGGTAAATCAGGCAACTAAATTATTAGGTCTTTTAAGAAGGTTGTTCAGATATCTAGACGGTCGGTATTTCGTAACGATCTTCAAGAGTGAAGTGCTTCCCCATCTGGAGTATGGTCAGCCCGTCTGGTCCCTGAGATATGCCAGTGACTGTCAGTTGATTGAAAATGTCTAAGGGAGGGCCACCAGACTGGTAACTGCACTACGGCACCTCAGCTACCCCGAGAGATTAGAGCGCTTGAATTTGCCTAGTTTGAACTACAGACGGGCAAAGGTAGACCTAATTGAGGTGTATAAACATCTCAAGGGCACTACTCAGTCGAGTGCCCTTACCTGGAGCTGGCAGATGCTCACCCCACAAGGGGTCGCAGCTCAAGATTAAAGAAGCCGCAAGCCCAGAAAACTGTGAGGGGTAACTTTTTCGAAGTGAGAGTTGTGAACTCTTGGAACAATCTGCCAGAGAGTATTGTGACGACACCGAGTGTGAGCTCTTTCAAGACCAGACTTGACCAACACTGGAGCAGGTTCAGATAAATTCAGGAGCCAGTGCATGCCCATTACTTGTCATCAGTGCGTAACAGAGACACGATCGATCGCCCAAGCAGCTAACGAGCCAATCAGTGGTGAAGAGGATAAAAATAAAAATAAGGTAAAAGAAAATGAAGCAAAAAGTTATTATATACAGTACTTTAAAGAGAAACAAAATAAAGACACATTCAGAATTTTGTATGGGATGGAAAAGTGAATCCGGGCCATTTTTTGGATGTCCTGTAACACCAACATAATAGGACACGACTTTACACAAACAAACATTTACATAAATGCACAGTTTTATATGAATACTGTACAAGTGCACATACACACAATTAACAGACTCAGCTTGTACACCTAATGACAACAACATGATGTGAAGTAATAGAAATTAAGTCTTACCTCCCACAGGTCAGCAATGTTTAACCAGTTGCCTTTAATGGCATCATATAGGAGCCTGGAGTGTCTGTGTACTGTAGTTGACTCTGAACTAGTCATACTGAGATGTGTTGTTGGTCCTTGAAGCTTCCTGAAAATGTGACCAATCGCTTTATAATACACAACACTGAGACTACTGTACAGTATTATACTATAGGCAGAGGTTATTTGACCAGTAGCCGACTGAATATCGCTGGATATTTGACCAGAATCTAAAATGTAACTTAATACTGTACTGTACTTTTTGCCACAATTAAATAATAGTGTAAAGACTAGTCTAATGCTTACAATCATCCTGATTAGAATAACATTAAAATCATACACAATCCCAGCAGGTCCCAGTCAGGAATCTATCAAATAACTTCATACAGGGGGCTCCCCAAATTCGTGGGGGTTAGGTTCTCAAAATGGCTGCAAATCGCCAAATCCGCGAATAACATCTGCAGACCAGGGGGGGGTTACAGGTAGCAAGTAGTAGGCAGCTACCAAACAGGGAGGTACTACAACCTGGGGAGATATTGGAAGCATAATTTATTGACTAATGGTAGACCCGCAGTGGAGGAAGTGTTGCTCCGTACTTTGTTTCCATTTACTCACTACTGTGAATGTGAAAATATATTTCTTTGGTTTGATTTACATAGTATTTAAAGCTCACTGTGCAATTTAATTTCGATACTTAACATCATTTTCACCCTGCTTACACAATGGGAAATACTGTTGAAAAGAATTTACTCACGGAAGTAAGACAAAGAAGCTCCTTTTATGACGACGTTATAATGCAGTTTACATCGCAAAAAAGAAAAAGAAATGTATATTCCATTTGTGTTTGCCCTTAGGACAATTATTTCTTTTACCTGTAGTATTGTGTATGTGTGTGTGTGTGTGTGTGGACACACACAAAACACATACAAATAAATAATACCTGTAATTGGAAAATCCTCTCACAAATGATCAGAAACAAATTTATTAAAAATGTAACAGTCTACCCTCGAGTCTGTGCTCTATTAATAAAGTAATAGAGCATGGACTCGAGGGTAGACTGTTATATTTTTAATAAATTTGTTTCTGATCATTTGTGAGAGGATTTTCCAATTACAGGTATTATTTGTGTATGTGTTGTGTGTGTATGTACACATGCACACATATATTTACAATACAGGTAAAGGAAATTACTGTCTCTAGAACGAATGGATCCCTGTTCCAGCCGCAAAAATGTAGGCAACTTTAAAACTACACACAGATATTCTTGGGTACATCCAGGGTGCCATCCGCGAATAGCCGAGAATCGCAAAGTAAAAATCCGCGAGCTTGGGAGGCATACTGTTTATTACAGTGGGTAATTATTTGTTTAATACCATACTGAGAAATTGATTACTCAATTAGGTTCTTCGGTATTATTATCGTTTCGGCCATACAGCAAATTTTGGTTTAGTTTAGGTTAAATTACGTTAGGTTGAAATTCAGTTTTTCCAATGTTTTTTTTATGTGTTTCAAACGATTCTGACCTTCCGAAAATATGCGCATGACCGGGATGATAATTTTGCCACTTTTTCTTTCGTAGTTTTTCTAATACTGTACTTGTACAGTAAATAAATATGACCTTTATTTCCTTTAACACTAGTAACAACAATGAATCTCTGAAAGTGGCCAGGTCTTTGAACATGAGAAGTTAAACAAAAATAATAATAAACTATTAAAAACCTACATAACCTTTCGTGATACACGCAAAAACTGAATCGGTAAACCTGGTTTCATACACAACCAATTGTGTTTACATTTCGTGGACGTGAGCAAGATTCATTACTATTGACGGACTTTAAACGCACTACACACATTTATCGGGAGATTTATGCATTTACAAATTTTTTTTTTTAAATGTACTTAGGCCTCCCTTGTGACCTAAATGCCGAAGAAATAAATTACCCTATTGGCAAAACATTGAAAACACGAAAAACATTAATAAAATCACCGTTTCTTTTGCCATCGGTTAAACATTTTTTTTTTTTTTTTTTTTTTTTTACTATTTGGGAGTTCTCTGGGTTAACAAAGGTTAGGTCAGGCTTTCATTTTTTTTCTAAGAACACGACTACCACCAGAAAGAGCTATTCGATTTTTTTCATTTTTTCCACATACAGTAAGTCCCCAAGTTACGTACATAATGGGGACCAAAAGGTTGTACTTAACTCGAAATGTACTTAACTCGAAAATCCCCCAACCCTATAAGGTTATCTGGAAAATCCTGTGCTGTTTTCCAATCAGCACTCGCCGCCTCACCAGTCACTCGAACATTATGCAGCTTATTTCGCACCTTGAATCGGTTAAACCACCCATTGCTAGCATTGAATGTCACAGTATCATCAGGGTGATCTTTCTTTAGATCGTTGAAAAGACTTAGGGCTTTCTCCTGAATCATACTGAGACACCACAACAGGGGTCAAAACCTTACCAGGTACCGGCGCGCCACAGGACGTGAGTTCCGACCGGCAAAAGTAGCCGATGCGTTGTTCCGACCGGCAAAAGTCGCCGATGCGTTAATTTCATGTTTATGCATTTCTGTAGAGATGTTGTATTAAACATACTACAAATTGTACTATTGACTCAAACTTTTAATATCCTTGTGTTTTAACTGAATGTTTTCTCGAAGTCTACTTTTAAATTTACTCCATGGATAAAACGAAAAGATGAACGAAATAACCATCGCTGTGCGCGAGACCTGGAGTAAACAAACGTCCTGTACAGCGCCGTCCTCTCTGGGACCGGCGCGCCAGAGGACGGTAAGCTTTTGAACACTACTCCTCCCACTGGCTTCACCACTCTTACGCTTTACACCAGTCATTGCACACAGAGTAAAGTGTACAAAATAGGGCAGAAATTCACAGGAGAAGTACTGTATGCACAATGACCACACTTGTTGTTTTGGTGCGTCTAGCGTGTCGTCTGCATGGTCAGTGATAGTGGCGGCGCGGTGCGGCTGGCTCGCCCGCCAAATTTAAAAATTGCTCGCCCTTTTAAGACAATATTTTTGCAATTAAAGACTTCAGAAACGATGTACGTATCGGCCGTTTGTACGTAATTCGGATGTACGTAATTCGGGGACGAACTGTATTCTTATCATTACCGTATAGTAAGTTTTTTTTATAAGAGATGACAACTTTTTAGGTCAATTGATAGTATCACACCGGACTTTATTTTTATATTAAAAAAGATTTTTCCTATGGTTTTTGACAAGTTTTGAATCCGGAAATCATTTTTTTTTTAGACCGCCCCCCCCCCCCACCTAACAATCATAGCGGAAAAAGTTGGATTTTCTTTCTTTTTCAAATAAATAAAATACAGTCAACCCTCGCTTTACGCGTTTCCACGTTTACGCGGTACCCTGCCGAAACCGGAATGCTCACTTTCCGCGGTGTGTGTACCCTTTTACGCAGAGAGCGGCGTGAGCAGGGTGCGCACAAGGTCGCCCGGTCATCAAAACATTCACTTTTTACACTGATACTTATTGATGAATGACCCTTGGCCGATTTTTCATAGAAAATAATTACAAAAACACCGCAATTTCACCGAGTTTTATAGTGAACACTGTTGTAGTTTGTGCAAATGTGTTAAAAGTGGTTATTTCTAAATTAAACCTAACCTAACCTTTGCTGATATGAAAAACAAGCAGCAGAAGCGTTGTTAGAAGACCTAACATATCTAACCTTACCTGACTTCCTAACAGCCCCCTGGTATGTTAAACAGAAAGAACTTACTATGATATGGTGTAATTTTAATTTTTTTGTGGACGTGAGAGCAGCTGTCCGTACTGAACTGTGCTTAGGTATACACCGAGTATCAGTGTTGAGACTGTTGACCAAGCCCAGGCAGCAGATACGTGTTCAAAATCTTAGCGTCCTCTGGCGTGCCGGCACCTGAGAGGACGGCACCACACAGGACGCGCACAATGTGTCTAAACCGTTTGTGAACTCCAGGTCTCGCGCACAGCTTGTAGTCTATTCAAACATCATCGTAACGAGATTGTCAAGTGTGCTGAATATAATCCCATAAATAATTAAGTACTGTACAATACAAAAATAGTCGTACTGAGGCAGGGTTAAGTATTTAGTCGGCAAAGAGAGATGGTAGCCTACAACGTAAGACACAAGAAAAATCGATGTAGAACTTTTGCATTTAATACGGTATGTACTTTATATTGGACCAATTGCGAAGGTTATTTCGTTCATCGTTTCGTTTTATCCATGCAGTAAATTTAAAAGTAGATTTCGAGAAAACATTCAATTAAAACCTAACCTAACCTAACCAAACAGCCATAAAAAATCAAGATCAAGGTAAATAAGAACAAAGCTTCTCCTATTGTAAATCGCGCCATTAAATAGGAGTCAGGTAAAAAACATAACATAATTAGATACAACGCATCGGCGACTTTTGCCGGTCGGAACTCACGTCGAGTGAGGTGTGAGTGCAGACCGTCCTCTCAGGTGCCGTGATCTGTTAAGGTTTTGCCCCTGGTGAGGCAGCAGAGGGTTGAAATGACTGTTTACACCCTGGAATGAGAGGTCACCACAGCATTACCGCCTAATTATATACCACATGCAGCATTTGCACAAGAAAAGATTATGATATCAGTACTCACTAATGAAAATAAACAGTAAAACAAATAACTTGTCTGCCAATAGTAAACAAGACATGAAATTTGTGACCGATCAAATGTAATAGGTGGAAATATCACAGACGAAAAATGTCTTAAAATTATCTAAACATAACGAATTACATATAAATAACAGCGAAAGAAAGACCAGTTTAAGACTACTGTATAAACTGACCACCTAATTTTGGTAATATTTCACTTCTTGCCACTAAACGAATCTCGGGAATTTTATAGTTGCAATCAGTAATTTTAACAATTGTATGGCACTTTTCTTCAATGACATTTCTGGCGCAAATTATATTTATGCAAGATATTTAACATATTGTACCAAAGATAAATTGTACCCCCAAAAAGTCAACTCATACCCAACTCCCGAGATAAGTCATACCCAAGATTACTTACACCCAATTCAAGAGATATTCCATACCTATTAGTATATATACCATGCATTTAAGCTTTGTCTATGATTACAAAACAAGATTATACAAATCTTGTTGGACAGTACAGTGAAATAGGGAAATGAAGTGCAGCATTTTAAAATGGTTGCATCTCATTACATAAGTATGTTATTCCGTTCCACAAACATTGCACTACAAGTACATATTCGAGCCAGAAATTAATTCAAATTCGTTCTTAACACATCAAAAACCACCAGAAAAACTTTAAACTTTGACTTCATATAGTGACAACAAGTGAAAATTTACAGAATCAGTTACAGTAAGTCACCGCTGGCCGACCCAACACAATGGACTAAATTAACCATTAAAAATACTTTGCCCCACCATAATAATATACCAATAACTACTTTGTATTATTAATGTTACATATATGATATAATACTACTATTAAAATTCTTACCGATGCCCCAGGCGATTATTTTCATCTGGGTTCCCTGTCAAGTGTTGTTCCTGCTGCTGAAGGACGTCTGTAATAACAAGCAGCGTTGCCAACTCGGATTTTCAAATGTCGCTAGGCTGGTACCTAAAAGTAGTGTAGTGGAATTCTCCCCTACAAACGCTGTTTGTCGCTACCTAGCCGACCCCACCTATTCCCCAGTGTATGCCTCGTGACCTAGGTCAACCAGCGCCGCCATACACCACGGAGCGGGGGTCAACTACTAAGCCACGCCTAACCCCGCTATTTAAGACCTGACCTCGCGGTGATCTGCCTCTCGCTCTCTCTCTACCTACAGCCACAGCCAGCAACACCACCTCCACCGCCGCTGCCCGGCGGGCCTCGCTCCTCCTCCTGCCTGGCGGTCCTCTCTCCCGCTGGCGAGCATGGCGACCCACAAGCTGTCCTCCTGTGAGCATCCTCACCAACCAGCTCTCTCTACATCACGCTTGTAACCACGCTGCCTTCCCAGCACCAAGCTGCATTGTACATTCAATACAACATGTATATAGAGAGCACATTGTGAGTTTCCTTTCTCCATCCCATCCTGAGTGCGAACAAAACAATCTCATACCCCACAGTAGCTAAATGTCGCTAAATCTTCCATGGAAAGTCGCTAGCTATTATTCCCCCCTTCAGTAATTTGATGCAACTTATATTTTCATAATGTCGACTATAATGGACGGAGTATAAATAAAATGCATTATGTAAAAATAAAAATATTATTTTTTTTAAAGTTTAATGTGCACACTTACCTATTATTCAATAGTAATTGCATCCCAGTCCTCTTGGTAGTGTGAACAACTGTAGAGCTGGAAGCATGTGAAGTGCTTGGTTCAGGTTCTCTTGTAACTGTATGCCTCCACAGTCCCTATCTTTCTTAAAATATCACTAGGAAGTTCATAACTTGCACAACAGGTGTTCTGTCTTTTTAACCCATACTTTATTGTAAGAATTGCCTTTAATGTCGATAGTTTCATTTTGTTGCGCAATTTTTATTTCACAAAGTTCATATTACTAAATGTGCCGCTCTACATCTGCGTTTGAATGGGGAAGAGATAAGGCAGCGAGTGCAATTTCAGCCAGATCATGGTAAGGGTTTTCACCTGTCGCCTCTCTGTCATTTGCCACTTGTGACCACAATTTTAGGGTGTTAGATGTTTCTGTCCAGATTGTGTGATGCAGTTTTTTCCACTGGAAATCAATCTTGGTAAGGGTGCTGGAATCTTCTATAAATAAGTGTGCCAAACCAAGTATATCTGATTTAATAGGCTTCAAGCATTCATCGGCACTCAGAAAAGAAATAGACTGCAGCACACGAATGTTGTCAGGTAAGCGTTGACCAAGTTGATTTATGAGTTCAACCCGTTCAAATGTATTGTCCCTGTAACCCCGTTGCTATATATTATGGCTCGAAATTAGGAAAACCGAGTATTCATGGACAGTCCAAAAGTATCCAGAAAGTCGCTAGACTTCTGTGGATATCTCTAGATTTGAGACAAGTCGCAAATCGCTCTAAAATGTCGCTAGAAAAAAACAAAAAGCTCTAGATCTAGCTACAAAGTCGCTAAGTTGGCAGCTCTGATCACCAGGCGGGAAGCTTTTCCCTGATCCCCGCTGTTAAGTCATAGATGGCGCTAACCTCCTTATTATTTTTTCACGTTTAAAATATAAATCGCCTTCTCAATAATCATCTATTACCATGTAAATAAAACTATACTAGCATATAATAGAGTCTATAAAAATTAAATGAGTTTTTGGTGTCAAATAACTGAGAAACAAAGAATTCACGATTTTAACTAGAAAAAATTTTACTTCATTCTTCGGGCACTAAAGAAAATTACAGATCCTGGGATAACTAAAGCAAATTACAGATATATTTCAGAACTACAAACTATAAAGTATTGTAACTATATTCACTAACAATACTGTACGTTAGTAAAGCCTATATGTTGGTGGTACTTATATACGAAATGGAGTACTTAAATGCTGCCGGGTTTACTTAAAGAGTGTGAAACTTATTTAGGTTCTGTGTGAAATGAATGTATTTTTTGTTCCTTTTCTGGTGGCGATACTTGTCATGATGTTAAATAAAGCGTCTCATAATCTGTAGTTTGCTTCAAAGGATAAAAGCCGTCCCAAAGTTAAAGAGGTCAAATAAATCTATATTATATTTAGGAATGCATAAAAGCAACCCAGCCGGACATATGTTGAATACGTTTATTTTATTACGAAGTTTAAACACTTTTGAAAATTTATATGATCTTATGAATGAACATTACTTACAGATTCATATGTGTATTTGTGTGAAAAAAGTGACAAATTTAGAAAAACTTCCAACTCTGAGAATTATTTTGTATTCATAATCTTTCAGAGGAAAATCAATTGTGATCTGGCTTTTTAAGTTTTGATAAATCTAGTGTACTGCGCACATCATTGTCATTCCTAAAAACCCCATTTAATTCATATTACACTATATAACATTCAAATCCACCGCTCTTGTAGAATCTCAGAAAACGGGAAACATTGATAAAGGATAACTCACCTTCTCAATGTTACAAGACCATGTGTTGTATTGTACCCAGGTACAGTTATATCATATTAATTGTATGTATTCATAGCATTAAGGAGAACTCAGGGTATCCATAAGATGAATGTTAAAGTCCAGTTGAGCCGGACTAGTGTACTGTAGGACTAAGTGTGGATCAGGGTTTGAAGGTCATACTATTTACGTCTGTGAGCGTGTAGCGAACATAACTTCCACAGATATCATATAAAAATACATGAGAACAATGATCTGGAAAAAGGATAAATGCATCAGAACTATGTGAGGTGTTGGAAGTGACCCAGAAACTATACTTGAAAGGAAATATCTTGTATGCCTTGGTATGGACTTAATACACCTCGTATCCTCGCGTGACACATACCCACGACAGGTACAGTGATCAGAGAATCTTATGTCTGTATTCAAATAGTGCAATGTGTGAAAGGAGCATCCCTCATTACAGTTTTAAGTGAAGTTCATACACCCCCGCCATGAACATTCCGCCTTTGTTTCAAGGCGTGTCATGTACCCGCCTCGGGTGCCACGTTGATATTATAACCCCATGAATTTACCCACGAACTAGCAAACCAAGACCTTACCTTAGTGTGTAATTTAGGATTAAAATATGTGTTTATAAGGCATGAGTGACAATGTACCAAAAAGTGTTCAGGTGAGAACCATAAGGAACAAAAGTGAAAATTAAAGATTGGAAACTGTAGGCCTACATGATGAGGAGCGGCGGGGCAATGCCCTCAGTATTCCCTGTTCTACCGTCACCTCAGGTCAGTGTCCTAACGGGCTATATCCCGCCCTATAATTAAGGTTTATATATAGAAGTTATTACAGTTTAAAGCTTTGCCGGATATATACGTGTAATAGGAATGTGTTAGGGGGTGGGATAACCGCCCGTCAGGCATTATTTCTCAGTATTCCTCGTTCTACCGTCACCTCAGGTTCCATGCTGTCGGAGTGCCTTGCCGCCCGGCCGCCATTATCCCTCTGAGCGTCACAACAGGTGGTGACTACTCCCCGCTATGCCAATCCACTGTGAACCTGTGGATTTCCAGCACACCACTCCAAATGAATAGTCACAAATAAGGAGACCGTGAGAAACTCTGCGGTTGTCACTTGGAGTGATCTATAATACCAGGCGTAGAAATAGTGCTGGTATGTCTCTAGGTGAAGCCCTCGTCTTTACCCACCGAGGGCGGTGTGGGAACGAGGTGCCTGTTGTGTATATCTAAAAGTCACAAGGAGTCCCATACCTGCAGGTATGGAGTGTAACATGTGTGTTGAGATGGTGCTACTATGTATGATAACCGACGGTGCTATATTCCATACAGGTGGAGCAGTCTGATGTGTTAAGGGATAGTGTAAGAAGGAATGACCGAGGTAAGGTGGTCACAGATTGTTAAGCAATAAGTAGGTGGATGACACGCCATCAATATAAGAGTCTGGGGCCCATCTGGGTAACCACATTTTCGTTGTTCTTCCGAGGAAGGCCAATTCATGTATATGTTTTTTACCAGTATGTTTTATAAGGAATAAATCAATTAAGACATGTTATGGTTTCACCCTTCTTCCCCCTTATCGATCTGGTCAATGGAAAACCTAGCCCAATGCCTAGTCCACTCTGCACGCTACCTAACGAGCTACATGCTGTCCAGAGGGGGTCTGGTGGCAGCGACCCTTAGAAATTAAGATTAGAGTTAAGTATTTACCCTTAGTATTAACGACCCCAGAATCTGGCAGTATACTAGTATGACGAATTCTAATATTTTCCTACATGTAAATATGTACATTATATTGTATAACCTGTCAGTCTTCTATGGGCGGACATACAAACAAATACCACCGCCCGACTCCGTAAAGCAGAGTGTAGAAGGGCTGAAAAGGAGTTCCAGAGGCTGGTTGCAAGCGAGGTCAAGTCAAACCCAAAGGCGTTTTACCGCTATGCAAAGTCGAAATTGAAAACGCGAGTAGGAGTATCAGACCTGAGACTTGAAGATGGTAGTTACGCAGATTCTTACCAGGATAAAGCTGAGGCAATGAACAGCTCTTTTCGTCTGTGTTCACAAGAGAGGACGCAACTAACCTTCATGCGTTTGAGGACAGACGGTTCGACACAGCACTGACCCACATTCACAGAAGAGGGTATTAGAAATAAACTGTCCAGGCTAAAGGTCCATAAGAGTCCCGGCCCTGACATGGTGCATCCTAGAGTGCTAAGAGTGTTGTGCAACGAACTTGCCGAGCCCCTGAAGATTCTGTTTTGTAAATGCCTGGATGAACAAATGGTCCCCAGTGAATGGAAAGTGGCTTATGTGAGTCCTATCTTCAAGAAGGGCGATAGTCACTCCACGAACAACTATAGACCGGTGAGCCTGACCAGCATAATATGTAAAGTACTTGAGAGTATTATCAGAGATGCCGCAATGGAACATCTAATACGAAACAATCTTGTAAAGGATTGCCAACACGGTTTTATGCCGGGGCACTCCTGCTTAACACAATTGTTCAAGGCATTGGATATTTGGCCCCATATTCTGGAACGGGGTGGTAATATCGACAATATTTACCTAGATTTTGCCAAGGCTTTCGACAGCGTACCCCATGAAAGGCTGAAAATCAAACTGGAAGGGTACAGAATTAGGGGAAATGTCCTAGCATGGATAGAAGACTTTCTACAAGACCACAAGCAGTGTGTGGTGATAAATGGCACGAAATCGTCATCCGTACCTGTCACAAGTGGGGTACCACAGGGCAGTGTATTGGGCCCGCTGTTGTTTGTTTGTTTCATAAATGACATGCCTGACGTTGTACACTCCTCCATACTAATGTTTGCCGATGACGCTAAATTATTTCGGGAAATTAAGAACCAAGCAAACTGTGAAGAGCTGCAGAAGGACCTCTGTGGGCTCCAGGAATGGTCGAAGGAATGGCTGCTGAGATTCAATGTCACGACGTGTAAGAGGATGCACCTGGGGCGTACCAACGGTAAGGAGGCGTATCATATGTCCCAACTGGATGAAGAAACTGCACTAGTTGAGACTGTATGTGAGAAGGACCTAGATGTGTTTGTTGAGAATGAGCTGAAGTTCTCGGGCCATTGCGAGAAGAAGGTAAATCAGGCAAATAAATTATTGGGTCCTATAAGAAGGTCGTTCAGATATCTAGACGGTCCGTCCCTCGTGACGATCTTCAGGAGTGAAGTGCTTCCCCATCTGGAGTACTGTCACCCCATCTGGTCCCCGAGATATGCTAGGGACTGTCAGTTGGTTGAAAATGTTCAAAGGAGGGCCACCAGACTGGTGCCTGCACTTCGGCACCTCAGCTACCCTGAGAGATTGGAGAGCCTGAACTTGCCTAGTTTATATTACAGACGGGCAAGGGGGGGGGGGGGGGACCTAGTTGAGGTGAATAAGCATCTCAGAGGGCACTATTCAGTTGAGTGTCCTTACTTGGATTTGGCGGACGCTCGCCCCACAAGGGGTCACAGCTCAAGATTGAAGAAGCCGCAGGTCCAGAAAATTGTGAGGGCAAACTTTTTCGAAGTGAGAGTTGTGAACTCTTGGAACAATCTACCAGAAAGTGTTGTGACGGCACCGAGTGTGAGTTCTTTCAAGACCAGACTTGACTAACACTGGAGCAGGTTCAGGTACATTCAGGAGCCGGTGCATGCCCAGTACTTGCCAACAGAGCGTAACAGAGACGTGACCGATCGCCCAAGCGGCTAACGAGCCGATCAGTGGTGAAGAGGATAAAAGTAAAGTAAAAATACTACAGTAGGTAGATAAACAAGGGGATAAAGATACAGCCGGGATATAGTATGTAACATTATATATAGCAGAAAATACAACAGTAACACTAAAAAATCCAATTACACCTCCTAACTGGGGCTGACATTGTTTTGTTGCTGTAGAGAAGTTATATACACCAAGAGGGAGGGAGATAAACAAGTAAAAAATATTAATGAAAAGTGGAAGCAAAATACAATTACAAGTCATGACTATAAACTTGGAATAATAAAAAAAAGTAACTTCAAATTTTACTGCCCGATAGTATTGGTTATCTACTATATAAAATTTCCTACAGCTGCATCCAAGAAAATACTGTGATCTTATTTATGTTATGTATAATATGTAAGTGGCCCATTGTATTGTGAAACGCTTCACAGAAAATCGTCACGCTTATGGGGTAACTCAAATAGTTTTACATGTACGTATTCTGCCCTAGTCCGTGTATGCAACCTTATGTATGTAGGTAATATTAAGGGAGAATTGAAGATGCATGTATGAGTGTTGTGAAGGCCCACTACCACCCCCAATGAAACATCTCCGTCCAAATAACCAACAACTCTCCACCACACTTTCCTTCTGCGTAGTTGTTTTACTTGTGTTATATAATGTACATAATGAACTACTGTATATTAATCAACACTTAATAATATAAACGATATAAATTGACTCGGTTTACTTAATCTTCCTTTCCCTTTCATAACTTCAAATTTGACTGTCACGATACCATTGTTTCTTGTGTGTGTTACTTTTACTTTTTTTTTACTTTTATCCTCTTCGCCACTGATCGGCTTGTTAGCCGCTTGGGCGATCGGTCACGCCTCTTTCCCTTTATATTCTTCACCAAAAGGTCGGCTCACTAGCCGCCCGGGCGATCGGTCACGTCTCTGTCACGCACTGTTGGCAAATATTGGGCATGCACCGGCTCCTGAATGTACCTGAACCCGCTCCAGTGTTGGTCAAGTCTTCTCTTGAAAGAGCTCACACTCGGTGCCGTCACAACACTCTCTGGTAGATTGTTCCAAGAGTTTACAACCCTCACTCCGAAAAAGTTTGTCCTCACGGTTTTCTGGACTTGCGGCTTCTTCAATCTTGAGCTGTGACCCCTTGTGGGGCGAGCGTCCGCCAGCTCCAAGTAAGGACACTCAACTGAGTAGTGCCCCCTGAGATGCTTATGAACCTCAACTAGGTCCCCCCTTGCCCGTCTGTAGTATAAGCTAGGCAAGTTCAGGCGCTCCAATCTCTCAGGGTAGCTGAGGTGCCGAAGTGCAGGCACCAGTTTGGTGGCCCTCCTTTGAACATTTTCAACCAACTGACAGTCCCTAGCATATCTCGGGGGCCAGATGGGGTGACAGTACTCCAGATGGGGAAGCACTTCACTCCTGAAGATCGTCACGAGGGACGGACCGTCTAGATATCTGAACGACCTTCTTATAAGACCCAATAATTTATTTGCCTGATTTACCTTCTTCTCACAATGGCCCGAGAACTTCAGCTCATTGTCAACATACACACCTAGGTCCTTCTCACACAGTCTCAACTAGTACATTTTCTTCATCCCGTTGGGACATATGGTATGCCTCCTTATCGTTGGCACGCCCCAGGTGCATCCTCTTGCACTTCGTGACATTGAATCTCAGCAGCCATTCCTTCGACCATTCCTGGAGCCCACAGAGGTCCTTCTGCAGCTCTTCACAGTCCGCTTGGTTCTTAATTTCCCGAAATAACTTGCCATCGTCGGCAAACATTTTTATGGGGGAGTGTACAACGTCAGGCATGTCATTTATGAAACAAACAAACAACAGCGGGCCCAATACACTGCCCTGTGGTACCCCACTTGTGACAGGTACGGATGACGATTTCGTGCCATTTATCACCACACACTGCTTGGGTATATATTTATGGATCAAACGGGTCATTTTACTAGTTATGATATTCAGCGTAGTGTCTGCGTTCTTGTACCTTAATAAGTCAGGCCAGTTGATACCACTCATCTCTTCCCTCATTCCATTGTAATTTCCCTTGTAATATTTGCACCTTGGCCTGGCCTTATCTTGAACTAGGTAACAGTTAAATCTGAATGACAACACTATATGGTGACTGGTGCCAACTGGGGCAAGGTGTTCCAGTTTGGCCACCATACCCTCCTCGTTTGTTATGATGAGGTCAAGTGGCTTGGGTGTTTGCTCCCCTCTGTAATGTGTCGGGTCTCTCACATGCTAGAACAGAAAATTATCTCTCAGAGTTTCTACAAAAAGAGTAGCAGGATTATTCAAGACATTCCGGGTGGACTCGTTTCTCCAGTCGATGTCGCCATAGTTAAAGTCCCCCATGATAAGGAGGTGGCTGGGGTTGAGCATCGCCGCATTGTTTATTGAGGTTCTTAAGTTCCTTTGATTTAGTGGGCCACAGTTCGGGGATCTGTAGATACACCCGACGATAAGTAAGTCCCCTCCCTTTAACTTAATTTTACACCACTTGGACTCTTCAAAAACATCCTCTCCCTGTACCCTCGCCTGGCTGGCTCTAAGGTCTTGCCTAGCGTAGATAACCACACCCCTCCTGCAGGATTCTTGAGTTAGGTTCGTAAATGAGTCATATCCAGCAATACTGAACTCACATTCCTCTGGGTCGATTGTCCTGTTCTTGTACAACAGTTCTACAACTCCTACAATATCTGGTTGGTGTACTCTTATCAGTATTAGTGTACATGACATTCAAGCCAGAATTTGTTCTCGGTAACGTCTCTGCTCTTAGTAATAAACCCGCTCCACCCACATTCTCAGAAGCTGCAGCATTTGCTAAGTACACTGTATTTTGCAGGGTGTGGTTAAAAATGTCATTGTTTACACGGTGCTCGTTCCCTCCTGTCCGGTAGGCTGAGCTGGTGCCACCTCCCGGGTGGGGGGGTTGAGTGGGTGGAAGGTGCACTGCTGCCCCCTGGCCCTGTGTCGGCACACTTGTTTCCACTACCCTCCCCCTGAGTATAACCCACGCGCACCTGTCCCCGTTCTTCCTCGACTCCTCCCTCTTCTGCTTCAAGTCCAGCAGGAGCTTCTTGTGCTGTTCCCTCTGCATTATCGTGCGGTCTGGGTGAATATATACATCCCGAAATTTCTCGCTCCTTGCTAAGTTTTGTGTCTGCCGAATAACTTGCCATTTTTCCTCCTCACTCTCTAGTGTGATCCTGAGGGGGCGAGGCTTAGCCCCCTGCTTTTGTCCCAGTCTCCTCACATCCTGAGGGGTTGCTGGAATCTTCAGAACCTCTGTGCAAATATTTTGAAACAGCACCTTGTCGTGTGTTTCCTTACTCACAGTTCCCTCTGCCTGGCTCTCTGGGACTCCAAAAACTATTACATTGTTCCTGCGCTGGAGCCGTTCCTGGTGTTCCTCCTCTCCCCTAACAGTAGGTGCGTTAATTTTCATTTGTTCGACACACTTTTTCAGAGTCCCAATCTGCTGTAGAACCTGTACTGATTCTGCATTACTCTCCGCCCCCCCCCCCCCCCCCGTGGCCCTCCTAATACGTCAGCATAACTCCTCTTAGCAACCACCTCCATTCTATTAGCTACTTCCTCAGTCTTAGCAAAGATCTCTTTCCCAACTTCCTCCAGTTTGTCAACCAGCAGGGCTCCTGCTTCATCCATTTTCGTCCCTAGAGAACTCGTTCCCTTATGGATTGCAATCGCTTCAATCACCTTGACTATGCAGCCAGAGCAATACCAGCAACAGCCATCAAGCTTTACGGCAGTTAGTAACTTCCTAAACGTTGCATTAGTTAGGACTGTAGCCTCCATATCCGACGTCTCCCTGCAGTAATCACATATCAAGCTCATGGTTGTTGTTGTTGTTGTTGTGGGGGGGGGGGGGTGTGTGCAGACTGTGTATAAATCTACACCTATTTCAAAGAAAATAAAGAGAGAAAAAGTACTTAGCTACTCTCTGTTGCCTATAGAGTTGTTGTCTGCGACTGCGTTCCCCTTATCTCCCTGTGAATGGTGTATTGTAGGCACAGTTTCAGTCCTTGAGAAAGCACACAATCAACATAAAATTTAAAGTCTCTGTGGCACCTATGACACGACTTGGTTTCAGCTGGCACGGTGCCTTTCCAGCTTGCCTGCTAGTGAGCGCTCACTTTAAGTTATTTACAACTTCAGCGGTCACTGATGACACTATGAACTATCACTGTGTACACTGTATCTCCCTGCGAGTGGTGTATTATAAACACAGATTCAGTCCTTGAGAAGGCACACAAACAAAATAAAATTTAAAGTCTCTGTGGCACCTATGACACGAATAGGCTGGCAGTTGTCCTTACCAGCTCGATTGCCAATATGTATTCACTTTAAGATATTATAGTCTCTTCTGCATTCACTGATGACAACTATGAACTGATTTAACTGAAGGCACAGTACTACACTCCCTGGTTGGCCTTTATCACAGCCGTGACCACAACACCCTAAAAAATAAAATAAAATAAAAGCTTTGTCATGTGGCAGTGATTGTGTGGTTATAGGCCTGTGACTCTGGCTGTACCTCCAACTCGGTGGAAATTGAGTTTTCAAAAATACAATCGTGTCTAGCATGTGTTAGTGCCTGGCAACTACCCTGGTGCAGGTCACCTGGCATATTCGGATTTGTTAAAATATTAAATTTAGGCGACGAAATATTTATACTAATGCAATATATATTTTGATAGTGTTGGAAGATTATTCATTGCACTCATTAAGAAAATTGGGTCGATATTATTTCTGATAAGGGATGTCATTTACCATCCCTGATAGATCAGCTGTTACCACTCTCAAATTAGGCCACTTATGACTTTTTTTTAAACTTAATATGCTTTCCATACATTCCTACACATAAATTATTTGGATTAGCTATCTTAAAGGCTTACCTTTAATGATGGTTAGAAGAATTTGGAAGATATAAGCGGCGATGAGGGAAGTAGAGGCTGGCGAATGTTCTTGCACAAACATGGAATTCTTTTAGAAAGAATAATAAAATTCTTCATATGCTGTTCCATATGGAGGATATTGTAGTGGAATTCTCCCCCTACAAACGCTGTTTGTCGCTACCTAGCCGACCCCACCTATTCCCCAGTGTATGCCTCGTGATCTAGGTCAACCAGCGCCGCCATACACCACGGAGCGGGGGTCAACTACTAAGCCACGCCTACCCCCGCTATTTAAGACCTGACCTCGCGGTGATCTGCCTCTCGCTCTCTCTCTACCTACAGCCACAGCCAGCAACACCACCTCCACCGCCGCTGCCCGGCGGGCCTCGCCCCTCCGCCTGCCTGGCGGTCCTCTCTCCCGCTGGCGAGCATGGCGACCCACAAGCTGTCCTCCTGTGAGCATCCTCACCAACCAGCTCTCTCTACATCACGCTTGTAACCACGCTGCCTTCCCAGCACCAAGCTGCATTGTACATTCAATACAACATGTATATAGAGAGCACATTGTGAGTTTCCTTTCTCCATTCCATCCTGAGTGTGAACACCAAACAACCCATACCCCACAATATCTTATAAAAAAATGTATTGTGATTATCGTCAGCTGTGAAGGAGACAAGCAATTACACGTGCTGGGTGAGGAACAAAGTGGGCGTGGATAGCCTCACTCATCGGGTGGTTATCGTCACTCGGCCCTCGCCACCCACCCTCGCCCTCGACACGCCCTCAACCATCACTCCCGCTAGTGACGAAAGTGTGCTTAGATAAGTTACATCTATGTTATTAAATTTGATTTGTCTAATAATAACCTCACGATCAAATTATAAAAGAGTAATATTGAGAATAGTAAATGTTATGCTAATTTCAGTGACGATGATGATAATAATAATAGTAATAATAATAATACTAATAGTAACCAAGAACTGGGTGTTATCTACCTCAGCGCTAGTCGGTCGAATCGTTCTCATAGTAACTCAGTCACCGAGTTAGTCAATTAATCAAGGGAACTATTCGTAAATCTGATGGATGTACTTAAAATTACATTATAGTTAGTTTCAGTGACTGTCTTCTTTGGTGATCTGTCAGTGATCTTGTTTCACTTGTTGGGTAAATTTAGGTTTAATAAAAACAGAGCATAAGACACCAACCAATGGCGGGAGTACAAACCTTGACCCACACGGAGGCCGCCCAGTGTGACTCCAGCACCCATAGTAACGACGCCTTTTCCTCCAGCAGCACAGATGCCACCACAGCCGCATTTCCAACACCAAGCACAACAGCTGGGTTCACAGCACATGCACAGCAGCTGGGTTCACATCATCCACAACAATTGGCCTCACAGCACCCGCAACAGCTGGGGTCACAGTACACACAGCACTTGGGTTCACAGCTGGTTCCACAGCACCCACAGCAGTTGAGTTGAGTTGACAGCACCCACAGCAACTGGCCTCACGTCACATGTAGCAGCTCGGTTCACAGCAAATGGCTTTCCAACAGAAAGCAACAGCAGGGAAGGACCGAGAATATCAAAAGGAGGGGATCCAAGAAGTTGTGGGTGGGGGGCATGGTGAGTAGAGCGACCCATCCAGTCAGGGGGTGATTAATGGCAGCAGTGGGGCGAAAACAAAAAATGGCAACAATTGCCTTATATGTGATTAATGGCAGCAGAGGGGCGAAAACAAAAAATGGCAACAATTGCCTTATATGTAATTAATGGCAGCAGAGGGGCGAAAACAAAAAATGGCAACAATTGCCTTATATGTGATTAATGGCAGCAGAGGGGCGAAAACAAAAAATGGCAACAATTGCCTTATATGTGATTAATGGCAGCAGAGGGGCGAAAACAAAAAATGGCAACAATTGCCTTAAATGTGGTTAATGGCAGCAGTGGGGCGAAAACAAAAAATGGCAACAATTGCCTTAAATGTGGTTAATGGCAGCAGTGGGGCGAAAACAAAAAATGTCAACAATTGCCTTATATGTGATTAATGGCAGCAGAGGGGCAAAAACAAAAAATGGCAACAATTGCCTTATATATGATTAATGGCAGCAGAGGGGCGACAATAACAAATGGCAACAATTGCCTTATATGTGATTAATGGCAGCAGTGGGGCGAAAACAAAAAATGGCAACAATTGCCTTATATGTGATTAATGGCAGCAGAGGGGCGAAAACAAAAAATGGCAACAATTGCCTTATATGTGATTAATGGCAGCAGAGGGGCGAAAACAAAAAATGGCAACAATTGCCTTATATGTGATTAATGGCAGCAGAAGGGCGACAATAAAAAATGGCAACAATTGCCTTATATGTGAATAATGGCAGCAGAGGGGCGACAATAAAAAATGGCAACAATTGCCTTATATGTGATTAATGGCAGTAGAGGGGCACAATAAAAAATGGCAACAATTGCCTTATATGTGATTAATGGCAGCAGTGGGGCGAAAACAAAAAATGGCAACAATTGCCTTATATATGATTAATGGCAGCAGTGGGGCGAAAACAAAAAATGGCAACAATTGCCTTTTATGTGATTAATGGCAGCAGAGGGGCGAAAACAAAAAATGGCAACAATTGCCTTATATGTGATTAATGGCAGCAGAGGAGCGACAATAAAAAATGGCAACAATTGCCTTATATGTGATTAATGGCAGCAGTGGGGCGAAAACAAAAAATGGCAACAATTGCCTTTTATGTGATTAATGGCAGCAGTGGGACGAAAACAAAAAATGGCAACAATTGCCTTATATGTGAATAATGGCAGCAGTGGGGCGAAAACAAAAAATGGCAACAATTGCCTTATATGTGATTAATGGCAGCAGAGGGGCGACAATAACAAATGGCAACAATTGCCCTATATGTGATTAATGGCAGCAGTGGGGCGAAAACAAAAAATGGCAACAATTGCCTTATATGTGATTAATGGCAGCAGAGGGGGCGAAAACAAAAAATGGCAACAATTGCCTTATATGTGATAAATGGCAGCAGAGGGGCGAAAACAAAAAATGGCAACATTTGCCTTATATGTGATTAATGGCAGCAGAAGGGCAACAATAAAAAATGGCAAAAATTTGCCTTATATGTGAATAATGGCAGCAGAGGGGCGACAATAAAAAATGGCAACAATTGCCTTAAATGTGATTAATGGCAGCAGAGGGGCGACAATAAAAAATGGCAACAATTGCCTTATATGTGATTAATGGCAGCAGTGGGGCGAAAACAAAAAATGGCAACAATTGCCTTATATGTGATTAATGGCAGCAGAGGGGCGAAAACAAAAAATGGCAACAATTGCCTTATATGTGATTAATGGCAGCAGAGGGGCGACAATAAAAAATGGCAACAATTGCATTATATGTGATTAATGGCAGCAGTGGGGCGAAAACAAAAAATGGCAACAATTGCCTTATATGTGATTAATGGCAGCAGTGGGGGCGAAAACAAAAAATGGCAACAATTGCCTTATATGCAATAAACGGCAGCAGGGGGACGAAAACAAAAAATGGCAATTATTGCCTTATATGTGATTAATGGCAGAAGAGGGACGAAAACAAAAAATGGCAGCACTTGCCTTAAATGTGGTTAATGGCAGCAGTGGGGCAAAAACAAAAAATGGCAACAATTGCCTTATATGTGATTAATGGCAGCAGTGGGGCGAAAACAAAAAATGGCAACAATTGCCTTATATGTGATTAATGGCAGCAGTGGGGCGAAAACAAAAAATGGCAACAATTGCCTTATATGTGATTAATGGCAGCAGTGGGGCGAAAACAAAAAATGGCAACAATTGCCTTATATGTGATTAATGGCAGCAGTGGGGCGAAAACAAAAAATGGCAACAATTGCCTTATATGTGATTAATGGCAGCAGAGGGGCGAAAACAAAAAATGGCAACAATTGCCTTATACAGTATGTGATTAATGGCAGCAGAGGGGCGACAATAAAAAATGGCAACAATTGCCTTATATGTGATTAATGGCAGCAGAGGGGCGAAAACAAAAAATGGCAACAATTGCCTTATATGTGATTAATGGCAGCAGAAGGGCGACAATACAATATGGCAACAATTGCATTTCATTTTTTGCGGGGTCGCCAAAAATGACAAAAATTCATGTCCGGACCTTACGAAAAATGCTTTTTTGGCGCCATCTTTCTTGTCCAGTTCCCGCTGTGTTTAAGAGAATATGCAACTGCAAATGGAAACTGGAGGTGTACGTTTTTCAAGGCAATTGAACGCAAACGCATACCGCAAATGTATATATGGACTCCTAGCTTTGGTCCTTGACTGTTCTCAATGTTCCAATTAATTGATGAGAAAACTGAGCTCTCGTTAAGTTCATCAGTCCAACACCGGCCTCTCCATGAATTTTCCTTGAATTCCTTATAGTCAAGTTACTACAAAGTATAGCATACAAACACTGAAATTATAATACTAATCAGTAAATCAGAATGCACAACAGTAAGTGGAAATACATATGTACATGAAATAAAATACAAATTACTGTACAAGAGTACATGAAATAGAAATGCGCATCAGAAATAAAAATACAATAAAGTAATAATAATCAAGAAGACAACATTGTCATTGGATGTCTGCTACAAAGATATTGGAAGCATAATGTGCTGTCTAATGGTAGACCCTGCTGCCATATGGCAGCATGAAAATTGTGACCAAATCCCAGGTTGCTCATCTGACTTTCTGCCTCATTTACACACAATTGCAGGGTCTAAATTGTTTTTCTTACTATTGACAACACAGCATACATACAGTATATTGTTTCTCACTCTTGATCTTTTTCATTTTTGTATTTATTTATGGCTCTTTATAATTACTATCATTATTATTATTATTATAATTATAATTTATATTAGATTTTATTAATTTTATTGTTATTATTTTATTATATTTTCGCTCCCCAGGCCTTGATGTGGGTCATAAAATGACCTGTGCCCGGGAGGGCTAATGCCCGTAAAAAAACAACTCTGGTCATGCTTCCTCTCTTTGGATAGCAATGTTCCTTGAGACTGGAATTAAACTGTTACATGTATCAGAGCAGGGTAGGTACAGTAGTAGGAGACTTTGTACCTTCTACTATAGTACTGACTATACAATATGGCTGACTTACATAATCGTTGTCTAAAGTATATCCTAAAAATAATCAAGAGAATCAACATGGTAATCACAGCTTACACTACACTATCAGAGAAAAAGAAGTCACTGTGGGTTGGTATACACTGTCAATAAATTTCATGGGCAACCAAACAGGTATACGGTAGTTTCCATCAGTACTTCCTTTACATAGGTGAGATTCTCAATTTCAGATGTAGGCTTTATCTTTTGCACCTTTACAATATGGGAACTGATGGGTTTCCTTAGAATAGTTGATGTGTTATGGAGTGTTACTTCCCACATTGTCCTTAGGCATATCATCCCTGACCTACAGCGAGGCTTGGTGGCTCAGTAGGGCAGGCTACACTCACAGGAACTTCCTGCAGGAAATACAAGTAAACAGTACCAAAGATCTCTTCTAAAAGTGCATCAGTTACCATTAATTGTGCATAAGTACAATGGTTAATATTTGTCTCATATGTGATCAGATCCATTTCACAAGTAGAATATGAACTAACAACATTAATCCTTGTGGGGATAAAAAGAGGAGATACTGTACCCGTCTCAGTCAAACATGTGGAGAATGCTGCCGGAGGTGGAGTTGCCATAAGCGACTTGTCGTGAGACAAGAGGAATGAACTAGAAACATTTTGAATGATCACAGTGTGATCTTTTCCCCTGACCTCGGCATAGGAAGGAGTTGCGGGTAGGACTGGCCATTGCCGAGTCCCCATTTTTTTTATTAATCATTACAGTACTGATACATTATAAAAATAAGTGCTATCATGCTTTTATTTTTATTTTTTGCCCTCCAGGCCCCATTGTGGGTGATGACCTTTGCCCAGGGGGGCTATTCCCTATATACAGGTTGGACCTCGCTAATCCGGGAAGCTTGGGACCAGACCAGTTCCAGATTAGCGAAAATTCCTAACCATTGAAGCCGAGGTTAAAAATGGCAAAATAATGCATAAAATGTACTATTGCTGTCTAATTTCTTCAGTATAGACATCTCTAAAATAAATAATGTCACATGCTTACATTTTGCCGCATTACAACCACTTCCGCTACTTGTTGGTCTCTTAGGAGGGATATTTATGGGTAAATTATAAGTATATAAAGGTAAAATAGTGGCATCAAGTGAGCAGTGACACCGCCCAGAACCATCGAAGCTGCCAGGCTATTGGGACCCAGATTAGCGGGTTCCATCCTGTATAAAAAGATAAAAAAATTGTACTTTACTTTTAGTATGAGGACAGCGGGCAGTTCCAACACAGTCTACTCACCCGTATTGGACTTCTCCATGACTTGTTACTGGCAAACCCCCCGTGACCGACTAGACATTTAGAAATGGTGAGGTGCGAGGCTGCTAGCAAAAAAGTGTATAAACTTTTATTCACAACATCTGCTCTGATTGTGCTAAGAGAAATAAATTTCATACCATTGATGACATTATTTTTACTTTTGAGATACTGTATAAAATACAGTACCCGGTATACTCTATTGTACTGTATATGAAGGGTAGAGGTACTACTAAGCACAGATTATTACAGTAATGCATCTTTACTAATTAATAAATAACAAATAAACAATATTATTTCACAAATGAAAAATGAGAGGCAGGAGTTAGTGAAAGGCGCAGAGGTGGGGGGGGGGGGGGGGGGGGGGGTTGGCGTCTGTACAGTCAGTTTCCCCCTCCATGGGTCTATCCCCCCCCCCCCCTCCCCTCATATCACCACACTTTTCTTCTAAGCACATGCCAGATGAACATTAATTAATTTACAAGCTCACATATACTACAATGCAGGGTTTTAAATGGGATGTCATATATTATGAGTGCAATGGGTAATAAAATATGAGCTACAATATATGTTATCACAATGAGTACATACTATAAATAAAAACAATTACATATCTGACAGCTCAAGTGGCAGCACCCATGACCCAGGTGTGAGGCCCACACCTCTTGACTTCTGATGGGTAATGAAATACCTCACCGAATGCAACACACTGGGAACCATGCGGTCCCAAGCATAGTGGGTCACACGGAATGATGCAGTAACTTAGGAAAAACCCAATACGTAGTCTGAGAAGGAGAAGTCAGCCGAGATCAACGCACGTGACAGTAGTTTGTAAACAATAGACGGAAGGACCCACTGCAAAGAAGAGGCGACCAAATTTCAGCAAGGAGGAAGTACTCACAATATATTATATTAAACATGCTTAAATTGAGTTAAACTTCCCTTCAGAGCATAGAGAAAGACCTCCTCTTGCCTGTCAACTAGTCGCATTTGAAGCTACTTTCTGGCAGGAAGAGTAGCATTCTCAGCAGCAGTCTTTTGACCTGGGCCCAGATTCACTAACGGGTTACGAACATCGTAAGTGCTTAAAAGTTTATAAACTCCTGTGGTGGTGATTCACTTAAGACTTACGAAGCCCACAACTCGATTTAAAATGGCTGTCTTTCCTTCATTACTTACGATAACTTTGAGATCTCGTAAGCTATTGCAAGGCGGAAATAGGGTCATTTTCTCTACATTACAACCCATACCAAAACACACAGCAACTACACATACTTTAAGCATCATTAGAGAAGATGGAATTATGTTTGAGCAATACTTGATGCTTGAAGTAAGTCTGGCAGCTGTGTGTTTGGGTAAAATTGCATAACAGTAGCAACACATTTTTTCTTACAAAAAATATTTTCTTCATAGTTTTTTGGTTTAATACAATAAGTAGTGATGCTCTTTTTTGCCAGAAAATTAGTGAAATGTATCTTACCCTAACGTAACCTTACCAAATCAAATTTTACCTTACTTAACATTTACCTAACCTAACCTTTACCTACCTTAACCTTAACATGCCTTACCTACCCTAACCTAAATTTACCTTACCTTACCTAATTCACAGAGATAATCAAAGGTTAAAATACATAATAGTGGTATCCTAAGTTAAGTTTATATATCATCAACAGATTTATAGATAAGTTGGAGAAATGATTATAAAATAGTTTATCTCTGCAAATATGTTGTTTTTTTAAAGTAATTGAAAATTTTCTAGAGAACTTGATTTGTTTGTCATGTGGGTTGCGGCTTTCTTAGGTTAAGTTAGGTTAGATTAGGTAAGGTAACGTTAGGTTAGATTAGGTAAGGTAACGTTAGGTTAGATTAGGTAAGGTAACGTTAGGTTAGATTAGGTAAGGTAACGTTAGGTTAGGTTAGGTAAGGTAACGTTAGGTTAGATTAGGTAAGGTAACGTTAGGTTAGATTAGGTTAGGTTAAGTTAGGTTAGATTAGGTAAGGTAACGTTAGGTTAGATTAGGTAAGGTAACGTTAGGTTAGATTAGGTAAGGTAACGTTAGGTTAGATTAGGTTAGGTTAAGTTAGGTTAGATTAGGTAAGGTAACGTTAGGTTAGATTAGGTAAGGTAACGTTAGGTTAGATTAGGTTAGGTTAAGTTAGGTTAGATTAGGTAAGGTAACGTTAGGTTAGATTAGGTAAGGTAACGTTAGGTTAGATTAGGTAAGGTAACGTTAGGTTAGATTAGGTTAGGTTAAGTTAGGTTAGATTAGGTAAGGTAACGTTAGGTTAGATTAGGTTAGGTTAAGTTAGGTTAGATTAGGTAAGGTAACGTTAGGTTAGGTTAAATAAGGTAAGCGAAAAAAATCACTACTGAACATAATCAGTCAAAAAACCTATGAACATAATTCTTTTTCTCAGAACCAAAATGCTATACCACTGTTAATTTTTATCCCCTTTTTGATGAACTTAGATTGAGTTAGGTATTTTTAAATATGAGTCATGGGTACTTCTTGAATACTTGGCAGAATAACTTGTTATAACCAGGTCGTAAGTCGAAAAGGCGAAAATAATACATAGAAATTCTAAAATGGGTCTCTTTTTCTTTTCAGCACACGAGAACTTTTACTTTTATGCTTACCAGCCATTTTAGAGGGAATTACAAACGAAAATTTTGCCAGTACACAGCGCGATCACAAACGTCGGGACTCGAAAATACGTAATGGGAAAAATATTTTATACGACCATGGCCGTCATATGTCCGGGTGGTCGTAAGTCGAATGTCATAAGTCGAGGATAGACTGTACAGGGGTATATGCAAAAAGAAGGCGAAATCTAGGCAAAAATGTTCACTTGACCTCGTATTTGGCTTTCATTACTGAAGGATATCTAAGGCTATACCACATTAATTAGGTCTATCTGCAAGTGTACTAAGTAATAAAAAATATTTTTACCACAAATGTGGACAATATTTTGGTACAAATTACTTGAAAAGTTGTATAAGACAAAAGATGTGTCTCCTCCATTCCGTGACATATATAAACACTCTCAAGCCCCTTCTCTTTAAAAAAAAATAATTAACTAAAAAGACAAACTGTAATATCATATTTTAGTATGATGATGTACAAAACATTTTCTTCGTTATTCTATGATAAAACAAGTCTAACAAGCTTTATTACAAATTTTATTATTTTTTGTCATGCAATCAGGAAATAGCATACTTACTACATCAGGGTTGAGCGTGCTACAGCAGCTAAGGAGATCCTGTAAGTTTCGGCCTCGAATACGGACTCGCTTACGGAGTCCACTGACATATATTTGTTTTGAATATACCGATCGGGGACTGTAACTCCAGTTACGGGGTAAACAAACAGATACAGTCCCATAGATGCTTTTGAGTATGCGGCCCTGGTGTCTTTTAAGGGTGGAAATCTACAACATTTGGAAGGATAAGTATGCCAAGGCTATAGCATTGGTGTACTTAGCCTTTCAAACATTGAAACCAAGGCTATAGCTTTGATGTCTCTCAAAGAATCAGGTTTATTTTGTAATCACATGAAATAACGAAGGTATAAAGCATTGTATAAACATACAGTACTGTATAAACATTTTCATTAAGAGCAAAACAATTCTGTGTTCTACGAGTGCTTGTGTATCAATTACTTTATCTTGATTACTCACATGAAACAGTTTGTAGATAATTTATGTAAAATGCTAATGCAACAAATCCCACCTTTTTATCTCAAATAACAAGCATTCTATGACTCATTACGTACAATTATCTCCCGTGTGGTGCAGTCAATTGCTGTGAGGTGAGTAACACACCAAACCCCGAGCACCTCGCAGGAAAGTGCCTGCCCAAACCCAAGAGAATTAAGTGGTAGAGGAACTTGGTTTTAACAGCAAACTAAAATTTTTTTGTAAATACCTGTACATAAAATCTAAGTACGTACAGTATTGACTGATTTATGATATGGTTGCATTCCAAGAAAGGCTATTATAAATCATTTAACATATGTTTCAATGGGATACGTTCCTGGCCTGTCCGACAGACATATATCATAGAAAAAGCTATCCTACACTAATTAGATACAAGAAATTCAACAACACTCATCACATTTATAATAACAAGCCTGCTGCTTAGCAATGTCTAACTTCATCTCCAAAGACACAGTCTTCTTTGAAGCCTTGGCTTTCCCAGAGGTGGGAGACTCAACAGGACGCTTGCTAGCCATTTACAGAGTTATTAATCACTACACAATAACCAAAATAGAGCAAAATCTGAACATTTGTTTTCCACTCATCAATAATGGCACATATCACAGCGATTACAAGGTTATACAAAGATAAATGACAATAGTGTTGGTTACACGAGCGAGGGCAGGTGTGACTACGTTGGAACAAAGCGCGTGAATGAGATGCACAGGTGGTGCACGAGTAGGTGAACTACACGTAGCGTCCATCTTGGATTTGACAAGTGAAGGGAGAGATGCAGTTCCCCTGTGTTTACTTTCCGTGTCAGCAAGTTTAGCCTCCCAAAAGCTATTATTAACATGAAATTTGCCTTATGTAAATTGCAAAAGGGTATTAAAATCTATCTAACATTAATGAAGATTTTCGTAAATCAGATATTCTTTAAAAGATATAGGATTTTTTTTTTTTTACTCTATAGACAGGAGTATAGTTAGAGCCTATCTAACTAGTCAATACCTCATACTACTGCCAAGGAGTCATTTAATGGAATTTGCTTTTAAGTCAACTCACCCTTTTGCTTTTATAGCAAATGACTAACCACAAACACAGATTATGGTATGATGGGGTATCTGACTAGTCTAGCTATAGGCTCAGCCATAAATAAAATTTTCAGATAAATACCCAACTTCTAGCTAGACACCCTTGATTAGGTGACACTAATTAATGACAGCCTGCAGGAATAGTGGAAAAAAGGAGGTAATACTGATGTTCACTGCCTTAGCAAACATGAACCAGAGGTGAGTTAACCCAACTACTGCACAAAGGATGGGTGTGTACAGAAGGAATGCTGACCCATGAAAATTAATACAGAACAGGTGGAGATCATACATGTAAGCCTAAACTTTTTGTAAAAGGAACAGAAGGCAGAAATGACTCTATGGAGGTAGCTTACTTCTGTAGTTCCAAAACCAGGAAACTGTGAACCACTAGTAAACCTTAACTATATATTTTTTACCACTGCATTTCACATGATAATTCCCCCCCCCCCAAGTGCGGAAGTTATCAGAGATCAACACAGAAAAGTTATTATCCATTAAAATATCAGAATATAAGTACAATACGGTATTATATCCATTACTTTAATACACTTATTATACTCAATATACTTAACCCTCTGAGTGCCATGAATGAATTTAAGGATTTTATTCTGGCTAAGGACAGACAATATACTGTACTAATACTGTACATAATGCTTAGATATACTAATTATATAATTTTAAATTTATATTCCATACGTCATGTTAATCAACCATCCCTTTAAAGATTGTGTATCATCTATTAAACATCCCATCCATATCTTGATAATTCCTCTATATTATTTATGCCTAATTCCATTCACCCAGGTGGTTCCATATGGCTTATCATACACCTGAGGATTCTAGTACCTTTGTGAGATAATATAAGGAAAAGAGTTCCTTATCCCCCCCTGCCCTTATCTTGACATGCAGGGAATACAGAGTATAAAAATCTTTAAATCTTCAAGTATTTATGGAGAAGGCTAAACTTATTACAAAATGGTTTCATAAGCAGATCAAAGCTTATTTCAGAAGTAATATAACATGAAGTTGAATGCAGACTACACTACTAACTGTTACATACATTTACAGATGAAGAAATTATAAAGTGTGGGTAGAAGTAAGAAAAAAAGGCAAGTGAGAGTTTAATGACAAAAGAAATATATAGTAACTGTGTTTTGGGAACCTAACTGAAACCCCACAATCACAGCCACATCATCACACACTTATCAGCAAGACTTACTGTATATTATTTACTGTAGAATTTTGCACACTACATCTGTTAAGCTCTTGCAAGTTCCTTAAGATAGGACACAAAAATGTCTGTGGCAAATGAAATGACTAGTATATGGGGGGAAAGAAAATTAAAATGACTACACGGTAATCACTGAACACAAAAACATCAATTTGAAGATTGAGACAGAGATACAAGTTTAACAATGATCAGAATGGTAAGCAGTGCAGAGAAGAAAACATTATGGAAATGGTAACAACAGTCACTACCGTACAAGTGAGTACTGAAGTACACTACAGTACTGTACTATAAAATGAGTTGAGACTACTGCTCTAAGTCTTTTTGGTGTATCAGAGTAATTTAATTATACAGCACTAGATTTGTTACCAAACAAACATTAGTTTAAATTATTATATCAAAAGATTATTTCACCTTCACATGTAAGCCTGAGTTTACCTTTCACAAAATACATTAAATGGAAATGATATTCAAAATGTCCAACACTACATTCGAATATCTAAAATACCTACTTCAACAGCTACCATTAAAACCACCTATATTTCATCACTAAATACAATAACATATTATGACTTCCCTCTCTTTAATAACTGTACCAGATCCAAATAATTTGTCAACATTTTTCATACATTTGTTTCTGATTATTTGTCAGAGGATTTTTCCCAATATATATATATATATATATATATATATATATATATATATATATATATATATATAGTAGAAGTCCAAAAATCCGGACTGCTTGGGGATTGGGTCGGTCCGGATTTTCAGATTTTCCGGATTCTCAGGCAGTACAGTTGGTCCTCCTATTACGCGGTCCCACAATCCGCGTTTCACCGTTAACGCAGTGCCTTGCCAGAACCTAACATTTTCACATTCCGCGGTCGTGAACGCCATTACGCGGACAGCGGCTGGCAAGCCACGCCATTTTTGGATCCAAACCTCCCGCCATCCGCCATGTTGTGTAAGAGGCGCGAAAATGGTGCGCACAAGGTCGCCCAGTCATCAAAACATTACCAGTTCTTCACCCACCACCCACTACAGCCGGCCCAAGTCAGTGATAATGATAATTATAGTGAGGATATGGATTTATATGAACTTTGGGGGGTTTGACAGAGGCCCTGCAAGCCTCTGTGGTGGATAGTGATCCAATTGATACAAGTGATACAGGTGAGGGCCAATAATCTGCCCTCTGCCTCGGAACCAACCCCCCATCCCCGTGTGCTCAGCCATCTTTTCTACTAATGTAAGTGTTAAAAATCCTAATATTATTGATATTTCTCTTAAATATTAATTGTGTGTGCATACCATCATAAAATTAAGAAGTTATTTTTACTACAACGTAGGTATTGTGTCGGAAAAAGTGGAGTTTGGGGGTTGGCCCGGTCTCTATTTCAATTAATCCCATATGTTATGTTGTTCTCTTTACGCGTTTCTCGCTTTACGCGGGTTCAATTGACCGCGTAAAGGGAGGGTTCACTGTAGTATACGAATTTGCGCTTATGCAGCGACCCTAATTCTACCCATAATTTATTTTATGAGGAAAAGAATCCCTATTATGATTTCTGCAGAAGATATGGTGCACTAGTTTTATATTATATTGTATAATATTGTATTATATTATATTATATTATACTATTATATTATATTGTATCTTATAATATTATATTGTACAGTCAACCCTCACTTTACGCAGTTAATTCAACCCACAGGGTACCGCGGAAAGTGAGAAACGCGTAACGTGAACATAACATATGAAATTAATTGAAATTGAGACCGGGCCGACCCCCAAACTCCACTTTTTCAGACAGAATACCTACGTTGTAGTAAAAATAACTTCTTAATTTTATGATGGTATGCACACACAATTAATACCGTATATACCCGTGTATAGCACGAGTTCTTAAGACCAAATTTTTTGGCAAAAAGTTGGGGGTCGACCTCTATACGGGTAATAGTTTCGTTAGGTTGAAAAATATTTACCAGTAAACAATGGAAACGACGCACCAACGCACCACCAGCTGTGAGTGTCGGTACAGTTGCCAGGGCAGATCTCTTGCGTCATCATAGCAAGCCCAAAGTAGCCAAATGCATGGTATGGTATGCACAGGAGGATGTAAAACATAAAGTATACACGTGGGCTAATCGTGATGACATAATATGATGTGAGTCAGATCATCTACACACAGTTGCCAGTTTCAAAATTTTCCTTTTAAAATTTTAAGTTACCGAGTATTTCTTTTCCCAAATCGTTTTACAATACTGTAGGTAAAACAGTATACTATTGTGCAAACCCCACAGAAAAAAAATTAACAAATGGAGACACCAAAAATGTAAAAAAAAAAAAATGCTGTCTGACTTGCAACACTGTTGGTAGGGTCAGGTGGTTCTAACGGTACCTGCCAGGACCCGGTAATCAAATTTATAACAATATCTAACCTCAATTACTGTAGTTTATCTGATGTAGGCAATATGAAGTAAAAAATACCAGTTAAAGTGAGAAATTGGAAGAGAATAAACAAGAAAGATGTTGGGCTATTTTTGGTAGGGCTGAGGGAGAGAGTACCAGCTGTTTGGTCTTTTTTGGCGGGAGAGTCACGCAAATATCCGTACTAGTATTTGTTTGGTGTGTTCTATATTTTTAAAAATGAATACTTGTATATTAAAAGTACCGTAACATTGTATTATATAAAAACTTGTCATATTTCTGGAAAATAAGAAGCAAGAAAATAAGAATACACCGGTAAACACAATTTCAACGTACGCTAAAATTAAAAGCTGCTTAAGAAGGGCCGATACAAACACAAAGCCTCCACGACCAGGGCTCTGCCGTATCAGCTAGACAGTACACGTGCTTTTCGAATCGTTTTCAGTTAAAAAACTTTTACATCACAAGTGAATTAGGATAGAATATTATTGTAATATAACAGTTTTAACTGAAAACCATTCGAAAAGCGATTACGGTAACATCTTTTGAACGAAAGAAAGCGAGTCATTGTTTTTGCCACGATTTTATCCCACTTTCCACTATAATACGTACGTCATTTCAGCAAAAATATTACATTTCCATATTCTCAGAAATAAATAGTAGTTTTGCTGAAACGTGATGTATTTCAATGTAAATTAGGATAAACTACATGAAAACAAAAGACTTTACCTAACCTTCCGATGTTCAAGATATGTTACTCGTATTTTTAATAGTTTTCGGTTAAAATACTGTTATATTAGTGATATTCTATTCATACTGTGGTTGATATAATACCTTCACGGAAATGTAATATTTTTTGCTGAAATGACATACGTATTACAGTGGAAAGTGGGATAAAATTGTGATGAAAACAATGACTTTGGCTTTCTTTCGTTCAAAAGATGTTACCGTAATCACTTTTCGAATGGTTTAGTTAAAAAACTGTTGTATTATATTACAATAATATCCTAATTGACTTGAATAAATATTACGATACCATATTTGTGAATATTTTCATTAAAATCCATCCAAATCATTTTCCTTGTCATCGTCTGCAGCACCAAACAGCTTCTCCCAGTCCTCTCCTTGAACAGGGCTAGAGGGTACGTGTTTTTCGAATCGTTTTCAATTAAAAAACTATTACATCATACGTATATTTTAACTAAACTGCGCCTGAATGAATATATTCTCGGAAATAAATAGTACAGTTCGTCCCCGAATTACGTACAAACGGCCGATACGTACATCGTTTCTGAAGTCTTTAATTGCAAAAATATTGTCTTAAAAGGGCGAGCAATTTTTAAATTTGGCGGGCGAGCCAGCCGCACCGCGCCGCCACTATCACTGACCATGCAGACGACACGCTAGACGCACCAAAACAACAAGTGTGGTCATTGTGCATACAGTACTTCTCCTGTGAATTTCTGCCCTATTTTGTACACTTTACTCTGTGTGCAATGACTGGTGTAAAGCGTAAGAGTGGTGAAGCCAGTGGGAGTGCTACGAAACGTCAAGCAATCTCACTAGAGGTAAAAATGGACATAATAAAACTGCTTGAAAGTGGTGAAAAGTTGACCAATGTTGCCCGCAAATTTAACCTGAGTCGGTCAACTGTTAATACAATTGATAAGGGCAAAGAAAAGATCAAGGAACATGTGAAATCTGCAGTGCCAATGCAATCTACGATTATAACTAAAAGAAGAGGGAAGGTTCTGGAAGAAATGGAAAAATATCTTGCGCTGTGGATCGAGGACTGCACACAAAAACGTAAGCCTCTGTGTCTCAGTATGATTCAGGAGAAAGCCCTAAGTCTTTTCAACGACCTAAAGAAAGATCACCCTGATGATACTGTGACATTCAATGCGAGCAATGGGTGGTTTAACCGATTCAAGGTGCGAAATAAGCTGCATAATGTTCGAGTGACTGGTGAGGCGGCGAGTGCTGATTGGAAAACAGCACAGGATTTTCCAGATAACATTATAGGGTTGGGGGATTTTCGAGTTAAGTACATTTCGAGTTAAGTACAACCTTTTGGTCCCCATTATGTACGTAACTTGGGGACTTACTGTAGTTTTGCTGAAACGTGATGTATTTCAATGTAAAATAGGATAAAATACATGACGAAAACAAAAGACTTTACCTAAGCTTCTGATGTTCTTAAGATGTTACTCGTTTTTTTAATAGTTTTCGGTTAAAATTCTGTTATATTACAATGATATTCTATTCATACTGTGCTTGATATAATACATTCACGGAAATGTAATATTTTTGCTAAAATGACGTCCGTATTAAAGTGGAAAGTGGGATCAAATCGTGACGAAAACAATGACTTGCGCTTTCTTTCGTTCAAAAGATGTTACCGTAATCACTTTTCGAATGGTTTAGTAAAAAAACTGTTGTATTACAATAATATTCCCTCCTAATTGACTTGAATGGAAATATACAATATTTTTGTTGAAACTACCCGCGTTTCAGTGTAAAGTGTTGTAATAATAAATGGTAAACAATTTGCCTTGGGCACTCGTGTTTCAGTTTATAGGGCGTAGAGCGTTTTTACTGAAGGTTTTGTTGTTCGCTTTCCCTCAAAAACGTGGGTCGAACTATAAACGAGGAATATCATAAATTAACGATTTCTTGGTCAAAAAATCAGGGTCGACAGATAAACGAGGGGGGGTTTATAGATGAGTATATACGGTATGTTTTCAGTTTGATTGCTCATTTTAAAGTGGAGACCACGTGGTCGCTTGTTGTCGCTGTGCAGCTGTGGCGCTCACGCATGCGCACATACACACAAAAGCCCGCTAAAAAAAAAAAAAAAAAAAAAAAATTAGTTTTCCAAAAGTCCGGATTCTCGGGTGGTCCGGATTTTTGGCATCCGGATTTTTGGACTTTTAATATATATATATATATATATAATATATATATAAATAAAATAATAATATATATATATATATGCTGATAACCACAAGGAAAGAAGAAAACACGAAGTTCCCAAGCGCTTTCGTGTAATTCACATCTTCACCCCTGAAGATGTGAATTACACGAAAGCGCTTGGGAACTTCGTGTTTTCTTCTTTCCTTGTGGTTATCAGCATATACCTAGGTCACGCGCACCTACAGTGATTTACTTGCATATATATATATATATATATATATATATATATATATATATATATATATATATATATATATATATATATACACAGTCAACCCTCACTTTACGCGGTCCCACATTCCGCGGTGCCCTGCCAGAACCCAGGATGCTCACATTCCGCGGTGGGTGTACCCCTTTACACGGTGAAGTATAATTTTTTTATTTAGCTCATAAAATTCATACAAATTATCTGGCCAGAATATAATATACATTGCTGGAATTCTTACAATTTGATGATGATTTTGAATATAAACATCATAGATTTTGCATTAGACATACAAATTTTAGATATAATGTTTACTCTTGAGTAAATATGTTATCTTTTGTGCAAAATATATGATATTTATATTCAAAATATTCCTGGTCTTACAAGGAATCCAGCAATGTCAATTATATTATCCTAACTTTAGTCTGATTTATTATTTATTACTAAAAAGGTAAACAGTCTGGTATTCCCACACATTTATCTAGTAGGGACGGGGGGGGAGGGAGGGAGGGAGGGAGGGACCGGCCACCGACCATCTGTTACCGTGTGAAAAATATTTTTTTTTTTATTAACTGAAGATTTTTATTTTAGCTCATAAAATTCATACAAATTATCTGGCCAGAATATAATTTACATTGCTGGAATTCTTACAATTTGGTGATCATTTTGAATAAAAACATCATATATTTTGCATTAGACATACAAATTTTAGATAAAATGTTTAATCTGAGTAAATATGTCATCTTTTGTGAAAAATATATGACATTTATATTCAAAATATTCCTGGTCTTACAAGGAATCCAGCAATGTCAATTATATTATCCTAACTTTAGTTTGAGGTATTATTTATTACTATACCTGGTTTTCCCCCCAAAATTTCTCAGAGGGAAGAGCCAGTGTGTGTACTGTGAGAAGAGGGGGAGGGAGTCATGTCCATTATTTGAATGGACATTAACTTGGCGACTGTATTTCTCTATTTCTCTTAAGTATTAATTGTGTGCATGTACCATCATAAAATTAAGATGTTATTTTTACTAGAACATAGGTATTGTGTTGGAAAAAGTGGAGTTTGGGGGTCAGCTGGTCTCTATTTCATTTAATCCCATATGTTATGTTATTCACTTTACGCGTTTCTCACTTTCCGCGGTACCCTGTGGGTTACATTAACCGCGTAAAGTGAGGGTTGACTGTATATATATATACAGTGGGGTATGCTATAACGAACGGATCCTACTACGAATATTCCCATAACGAACGGTTTTACCTATAAAATTGAGAATGCTATAACGAACGAAACTCCTACAACTAATTTATTGTTTTTTTATTACAAATATTAATGATATTCTTTATTTCAGGGGTGTAGATGCATATTTATGCACTTTTTTACAATTTTTACAATTTTATATTACATTTTTCAGTGTTAAGTGGTTGTATTTGGGGGCCTGGAACGGATTAATCCTATAACGAACGAATGCTATAACGAACAAGGTTCTAGAACCAATTAGATTCGTTATAGCATACCCCACTGTATGTATATATAAATATATATATATATATATATATATATATATATATATATAT
Source organism: Homarus gammarus (assembly GCA_958450375.1). NCBI lineage: Eukaryota > Metazoa > Arthropoda > Malacostraca > Decapoda > Nephropidae > Homarus > Homarus gammarus. The sequence goes on along the minus strand of CAUDMG010002954.1, from coordinate 2,357,781 downwards.
ATATATATATATATATATATATATATATATATATATATATATATATATGTACCTCGCGTTTCATACCAGCTGGATTCGGTAAAATGCTACTGACACCACATAAGAGGCACGGGCAGTTTCCCATTGAGGTTCACGGCGCCATCAGCTCGATGAACAGGCTTTGTGTGAAATATAACAGAGTCTAGAACTGCTTTTAGTGTCCTTGTGGCCTAGCCGGTAAGCGTTCCCTAGTCACACCCAGTAGGTCGAGGGTTCGATTCCTTGCTGGTGAGGTCGTTGATTATATGTTCAAAGTCCGCGTGTTATATGGACTAAAAATGAAGTATATATATATGTACCTAGCGTTTCATACCAGCTGGATTCGGTAAAATGCTACTGACACCACATAAGAGGCACGGGCAGTTTCCCATTGAGGTTCACGGCGCCATCAGCTCGATGAACAGGCTTTGTGTGAAATATAACAGAGTCTAGAACTGCTTTTAGTGTCCTTGTGGCCTAGCCGGTAAGCGTTCCCTAGTCACACCCAGTAGGTCGAGGGTTCGATTCCTTGCTGGTGAGGTCGTTGATTATATGTTCAAAGTCCGCGTGTTATATGGACTAAAAATGAAGTATATATATATATATATATATATATATATATATATATATATATGTTGTACCTCTCTAGTCCAGCATTCTGTGGTCCGGAACAATTTTAGTTTGTCCAATAGGTAGATAGAGCATTTTTTTTTTTTACTTATCTGAATTATTATTATTACAAGAGTATTAAATTTTTGCCCCTGAGGCCCCAATGTGGGTCAGTGACCTATGCCCGGGTGGGCTAATCCCCTTAAAAAAAAAAAAAAAAAAAAGCCGCGGGAAATTAAGGTTTGTTTACATCCGGCAGTTCGGCTGCTCTCTCTCTCTCTCTCTGCTTGTCTATACAGAGTACAACATTTAACCCTTCAATATATATGAGCAGTAAATAAGTGTTGCTTTCATATTCTTATGTAGAGTAATGACGATATATTTTCACGTGTGCGCACTTACATACGAGCAGTCTCACTTTTTTTTTTACCATTGATGGTTAGCTACTTATATTGTTCCATTTATTAACATTAAATAACATTACTGGTACTTCAAGCAACCATATTCATTTTTTACATTAATTTTACTACAGCTAAACTCAGGGTCTTATTTTCTTCAGTTTTATATGTAGAACCAATCAGTCACTGGTTTCGTAAGTTTTTACATAAACAATGCCGGCAGCCGTCTCGTCTCCTCTACTATTCCACGTATTATTAATAAATTGTATTGTTAATTTTGCACACACGTACATTAATTCAATAAAAACAAATTCAGAAACATTAATTAAAATATATATGAACAGTAAATAAGTGTTGCTTTCATATTCTTATGTAAAGTAATGACGATATGTTTTCACGTGTGCGCATGCGCACTTACATATGCGATCTCTCTTTATCTTTACCATTATCGTTAGCTACTTCTATTGTTCCATTTATTAACATTAAATAACATTACTTAAAACAACCATATTAATTTTACTACAGCTACAACCAAGGTCTTATTTTCTTCAGTTTTATATGTAGAACCAGTCAGTCACTGGTTTTGTAATCAACGAAAACAATGCTGTGTCATTTTCGCATGTTTTAATATTCAACGTATTATTAATGAATTGTATTGCTCATTTTGCACACATAAACATTAATTCAATAAAAAAGACATTCAGTAATAAACAATAATGAATCTTTTGTACATAAGAGAAATGACGCTGTTTACATGATTATGCACGTCGTCTGCACGTTGGCGGGCCGTTCAAAAGCGTCGAAATTCAAGTTCCCGCCGTCAAAATTTTTATTTATTTACTTTTTTGTGTTCCAATAAAATACGTTAAGAATTAAAAACTCGCGAAATTTGAGAAGCTACTATACGACATTTAACCCTTCAATATGTCTTCAAAGAGACCATGACGCAGAGAAAGTGGTGCAAGTGCTTCCAGTCATAAGCACAAGTCACTATCTATCCAGGAAAAGGGTGAATTTCCATGGTCCAGCAATTTCCATGGTCCGGGTGCCGAGGTTGCCGGACTAGAGAGGTACAACCTGTGTATATATATATATATATATATATATATATATATATATATGCTGATAACCACAAGGAAAGAAGAAAACACGAAGTTCCCAAGCGCTTTCGTGTAATTCGCATCTTCAGGGGTGAGTACAGACTTGCATATATATATATATATATATATATATATATATATATATATATATATATATATATATATATATATATATATATATATATATATATATATATATATATATATATATATATTCATTTTTTTATTTAATTTATTTTATTTTTATTTGGTCAGATCTTCAAAGAATAACAGTATTAAAACTTAAAATTTTAACAATTTATTGACATATCAATAATAAGATAATAAAGCTTTTCTAATACTTTCAGGTTTAGGAGTAGGTTTATACTTACTGTACCCATACCTTAATATTAATGAGTTAATAAGCAGTCAGCTGATTCATGTGGGTTTTTTTTTTTGGGTGTTTTAACTGCCAAGGATACAAAGCATTGGTTACTATGGTCTGTTCAATAAACCTTGCAACTCTGGCCTAGGTTTAGTTTGTAACAAGGCAGCTGATTTGCTGGAGGGCAGACACCTTCAAAAACTTCTCAGTTTGTGGATAGAGTCAGACTAAGAAATTATCTGGGCCATGTTTCTCCCCCCCCCCCACTTTGAGACCAAAATCTTGTTATGCGGTACACATTCAAATAATACCGGAGCAGCTGACCATAATCGCATGGACTACATGAAGCAGTGGATGGTTTCAAAAGGACGGTAAGCACAATACAGTGGACCCTCCATTAACGAGCAGTTCAATTTACGAGATTTCGGTTAACGAGATGCCTCCCGTACGGACTTTCAGTTCTATTAACGAGTACAAATTCTATTAACAACAGCCTTACGAGAACCATGGTTTGGTGCACGCATCAGCTGATCGACTCGTCTGCCAATACAGGTTCTCTGTTTACCTTTTTTTCCAGTGGAGTAAACATCGAGAAAGTTGTACTCGAGAATATTTTTGCATTTTTACATTAAAATTATTGGTAAATCTGAAATTTTGTTAACTATTGATAATATATAGTGCAGTGTTGATTTATATAAAAAAAATTAAATTTAAAATATTCTTGGTGAAATTACGAAGAAAGCATTAGAGCCAATGCACTCTGTAAAGAATGTGGTAGGTCGTCATCGACTGTCTACAATTATTGCACAGAGACAAATTTAAATCAGTGAAAGTAAGAGATAAATCTACAGGAGTGTTTAAAGGTAGATCGCTGATTGCAGAAACAGAAAGGTTACTTCTGATTTGGGTTAAAAGAAAAACAAATGAAAGGCAATTCAATTTCTACAAGTGACATGGGTTGTTGTTTTGGAGCCGAAATTACTGACCATTATGTCATTGATCAGTGCCGACACGAGAAGATATTGTCACAGGTCAATCAGGTCAGATCTCCACCCCCAGGTAGTGCCGGGGAGAGTAACCTTTAGATGATCAGGTCAAATGTGAGTTGACCATGTGACCTTGATCTCACCTTACATGAACTGAGATCCACACTGACATCACAAGTTATCCCCACTGGTCTATTCTCACAAGAACCTGATCTGAATGTCGGAAGAGATCAAAGATACCAAACGATTGTAACCTGCCATTAGCTAAAAATAATTTGATGATTCCTTCCAATGTTTCTGTGTGATTTGTGACTGTAAATTACTGTTTATGTATAGTAGATAAAATAAATTTTGAAAGAAAATTTTTTACTATAAGTAACCAATTTTTAACTTATAGGGAGTCAAAACTCACCCCAAAAACAATCAGCTTAAAATAAGGTCAGCTTATCTCAAAGCCTTGCTGCATTATTATTGTTGTTATCATTACAGTATTATACAGGTTGTACCTCTCTAGTACGGCATTCTGTGGTCCGGAAACTCCCGTGGTCCGGAACGATTTTAGTTTGCCCATGAAGAAAATTAATTTGAGTCTGGTACTTTCGATGTTTGTCTAAATTTGGCCTTATTTACCCTACTTTTTTGGCAAATTACTACCTGTAATAAAGCAACACCCTAATAAACCAACGAAAATAACAGATAAAGTTAAATAAAAACTAAAAACAACACAGAAAAGTTCTTATGTTCTACAGCTTTAGCTAGAGTTGAACCTGATGGCTTGTCAACTTCGTCATCCGAGTAAAAACACACACAACAACATTGGCTGTCTTTATGTTTTCAGCTTTACCACCACTAGTGGATAGATTTTTGTTTTAAATTCAGAATCATTAATTAAAATACTGTATATATGAACAGTTAATAGGTGTTGCTTTCATATTCTTATGTTGAGTAATGACGATATGTTTACACATGTGCTCACTTACATACGTGATCTCACTTTTTTCTTTACCATTAATGGTTAGCTACTTCCAATGTTCCATTTATTAACATTAAATAACGTTACTTAAAACAACCATATTAATTTTACTACAGCTACAACCAGGGTCTTATTTTCTTCAGTTTTATATGTAGAACCAATCAGTCACTGGTTTTGTAAACATTAACGAAAACAATACCATCTCATCTCCTCGTGTGTTTTAATATTCTACGTATTATTAATGAATTGTATTGTTCATTTTGCACACATAAACATTAATTCAATCAAAAGATATTCAGTAATAAACAATAATGAATGTTTTGTACATTGAGAAATGACGCTGTTTACACAATTGTGCATGTCTGAACGTTGGCAGGCCGCTCAAACCAGTCGAAATTCGAGTTTTCGCCGTCGAAATTTTAAATTGTGCAGTGTTTTTTTTTTGTGTCCAAATAAAAAACTAGCAAAATTTGAGAACCTACTGTACAACATTTAACCCTTCAATATATCTTCAAAGAGACCACGAAGCAGTGAAAGTGGTGCTAGTGCTTCCAAGTGTATGCACAAGTCACTATCTATCCAGGAAAAGGGTGAATTTCCATGGTCCGGCACCGGTCAGGTCCCGAGGTTGCCGGACTAGAGAGGTACAACCTGTATTATATTATTTTTAATTGTGTATTTTTTATTCTAATTTTGATTTACTAAAACTTATTATTATTATTATTATTATTATTATTACATTTTCGCCCCCCAGGCCCTGATGTGGGTCAGTGACCTGTGCCCAGGTGAGCTAATCCCTGTAAAAAATAATAATAATATATATATATATATATTAGATAAATAAAAATTTAATTATCATACATATTCCCATCAAGATTCAGTACTATATTATATAAATAATAGGTATTAAGGTTTCATGAATCTTTGCAAAGCCTTGGATTTGGCTTCATGACTTTTTTAATATCTGGCTTTGGTTTCACTACTTTTAATGTCTGGCTTAAGCTTCATGATATTCCGATGGCTTCAGTTTTGAAGCCAGAGGCTTGGCTTTGTCCCCATGCCTGTTTGCTGTACAGTACTCTATTTCAATTATGAAACAAATAAAAAAATACATATCAGATAAATTTGTTGAAATGCCACTCAAAACACTATTAGATGAGCCTAATTGTTGTGTTCAAATTTCACATAAATCAATACATTAATAATAATAATAAAAGTTCCAGCAGGACGATGGCCTTAAGTTTAGCAAAGTAAATTTTGCCTCGCTCTGTGACATCACACAGTGGGGTTGAAGATGTCGCTGAAATTTTGTAATGTTTTCCTCGTTATCTTTATATTTTTATTACCACTAATTTTAATAAGTTGATTTTTTCTTCTCCAAGTGTGGAAATTACCAGAGACCAACATAGAAAAGTTATTATCCCTTTAGATATCAGTAGATAAATACGATAAAGAGTAAATACTAAAGAACTGTAGTGACTCTGGGTTGTCCAGCCAATCAGCTGCCTTGTTATAAACTGGCCCTAGGCCTCAGTTGCAAAGTTTGAGTGAACAGACTACAGGTCTTAATTTCTACAACACAACTTCAAAAATTCAGAAATTGAGGATTGAGCCCCAAAATCCCATTTTAAGTCTAGTCTTAGACAACAAATCCTTCAATATGTTATTTTTAGCTTCCGGTAATAGATTTTAGTTTCAATGTCTTTATAAAATACTGTATTATAGATTATTTTGTGTTAGTGAAACACTAGAGGTTACTTAGGAAGGCCATTGCTATGAAATTCAATTCAATTTCTTATTAAAAATCATCTTTCAAAAAGAGGTTATTAACTCAATTATTCAAGAATTTTCAACCCTGTCTTAAGTGAAGTAACAAAATAAATAACAGTAGGAGACAGACACAAAGGTCCTGACTTATGGAGAGGCAACATCTAAAATACTGTGTTATGAAGGAGGACATGTGGGATTATGAACAAGAAACTGAGCCACATCTATTCAAAGATAAATATGTGATTCACAGTACAGTATATTAGTGCAGTATTTATCACAGCAGTTGTCATGTAACTTTCCATTTGTCAAAACTTCTTAAAAATAATAATACTGACTTAAGAGAACTTAAAGAGAAAGTTGTCATATAGATGCCAGCTATGGAATATCTCAACCATAATTAAAACATTTTCCGCTAAATTATGAAATTCACCTTTGCTTTCACATCTCACAATTTGTTTATCTCCATATAATGCTGACTTTATCGACTACAGCATCACTACATAAACATTTCCCTGATGAATTACACTATTTGGTCAAAAACTGGTGCTGCTTACCATACATTTCATAATAACCAAACTACCCGACGGTGACTAGTGCAACGTGAAACTTATGACATGAATAGTGGTCTGGTACTGAATTCCAGCTTCACTTTCCAGGATCTTCAGTCTGGCTGCAGTAATGAAGAGGTTACAATAGAGATGAATCTATCCCTCATCTTCAACTTGAACCATTCGTACCACTGAGAAACACGCAAGCGACGAAGTGCTTTATACTGTTTGCTGTACCTAGTAGAAAAAAAAAATCAGCCTGGGAATAAGACATGAGTGTTATACAGTAGTTGTTTATGCCATGGGCGCACAGACTTGGCATAAATTATTCACTACAATCACAGTTACTCTTCATGACAGCCCTAACTCATAAACAAAGCAAGGCATCTCCTTAGGTTGAAGAGTTATAATTAGAACTGGCTTTTAATAAAGGGCCAAAAAATTTAAGAGCTCAGAAAGAAACATTAATTCCATGCATGCTACCCAGTTTTATTTTTGCCAGCAGTTGAAGAGCTGAGACATGATAGGAATAGAGGTTAGGACAACCCCTTACCCCTTACATTGTGCAATGCAAGGTGAGTTAGTAATCTATTCTAATTATCTTTTTAACCTCTTCACTACGGGGATGCCACTTTTAAAATGTTATTTGGTTAACGTCAGACGATTTTATTCTGCTCAGAGGGACTCCGTACACAAAGGGCTAAAGATTCAAGCCCACTATATATATATATATATATTATTCAACGACCTCACCAGCAAGGAATCGAACCCTCGACCTACTGGGTGGCCCTAGGGAGCGCTTACCGGCTAGCCGGTAAGCGCTCCCTAGGGCCACCCAGTAGGTCGAGGGTTCGATTCCTTGCTGGTGAGGTCGTTGAATAATAGTTCAAAGTCCGCGTGTTAAATGGACGAAAAATGAAATACATATACATATATATATATATATATATATATATATATATATATATATATATATATATATATATATATATATATATATATATATATATATATATATATATACAGTCAATCCTCATATTATGCGGTCCCGCATTCCGCGTTTCACCGTTAACGCGGTGCCTTGCCAGAACCTAACATTCTCACATTCCGCGGTCGTGAACCCCATTACGCGGAGAGCGGCTGGCAAGCCGCGCCATTTTTGGATCCAAACCTCCCGCCATCCGCCATGTTGTGTAAGAGGCACGAAAATGGTGCGCACAAGGTCGCCCAGTCATCAAAACATTACCAGTTCTTCACCCGCCACCCACTACAGCCGGCCCAAGTCAGTGACAGTGATAATTATAGTGAGGATATGGACTTATATGAACTTTGGGGGGTTTGACAAAGAGGCCCTGCAAGCCTCTGTGGTGGATAGTGATACAATTGATACAAGTGATACAGGTGAGGGCCAATAATCTGCCCTCTGCCTCGGAACCAACCGCCCATCCCCGTGTGCCCAGCCATTTTTTCTACTAATGTAAGTGTTAAAAAACCTAATATTATTGATATTTCTCTTAATTATTAATTGTGTGTGCATGCCATCATAAAGTTAAGATAATATTTTTACTACAACATAGTTGTGTGTCGTCAAAAAGTGGAGTTTGGGGATCGGCCCGGACTCCATTTCAATTAATCCCATATGTTATGTTATTCACTTTACGCGTTTCTCACTTTCCGCGGTACCCTCCGGGTTACATTAACCGCGTAATATGAGGATTGACTGTGTATGTATATGTATATATATATATATATACAGTATATATATATAATTTTTTTTTTTTTTTTTTTTATTAGAGATCATGTAAAATTATCATTCTGAAAAGCCAACCAAACACCAATCATTGAGTCAAAGGAAAACACACAGTATAACATACCTGCGTTCTTTGGCTAGAATTTTGGGTAATTGTTCCCAAGTCTTGACCCAAATTACAGGGGGACCATGTCGTTTCAGAAGCCTCCACGGTTGACTATCACACTGTCCCTTAATTGCAACATCTTCAATAATAGGGGTACTGCCTGCTGACAGTGCTTCATAAACTCTGGAAGACACATTGTGTTAGAAGTAATTATGATTATATACTCTCACACACAAATTCTATATCATGTGAATAAAAATGGTGAACTGATTCCTGAAATCCCCTTTTATGATTAAGACTTTATCATCATTCTCGTCATTGTTACATCCATTTTACAAGTTCACATGGGTTAGCTGTAGTAACCTGATGGCAGCCCTCATTGCTGCATGATCTCTAGCAGCCTCTCTTGGCAGGTTCATATCTCTGAGGTTATTTCTTACAACCTCTCCGCATTTCATTCTTGGCCTACCCCTAACTCTCATCCCCTTCTTATTCCAACTCTGGCATTTTTTGACCCTATTGGTCACCTCTGTTCTTCACAATACTCTCAATACCCAGCCATCCTCTTAGCTTTGAACTTCATATTACACATCCACATCACCATTCCCATTACAGCTCCCTCAAGTTTACACATGTCGCCCTCCTTAACTGCCTATGTTTCACTGCCATACAATATCACACTTGTTGCACACCTTTCCTTTTACATCATGAGAATGTCCTCTCCCCCATCAAAAAAGGTAATTATTTCCCATTTATTACCAGAGAGCCTACCATACAAACATTCTTGCCCTGGGGTTCCTGAGCTCCTTGGGGTAAGTGTTTCTCATGTGAGCCTATATATCTTTTTTACTTCTACCATGAAATGACTGAAAAGTCAATGAAGAAAGACTGCTGTGAGACTGGGTCACATTGCTAATCACAGTAGAATGAAGTCTCCAGTCTCTAATTTTTCAGTTCAAACAAACATAAGGAAAAGTGATGCAGCCAGTGTGCTCCCCAAACCATCCTCAAAAACAAAATTTCCTACATATCTACAGTATTGCTGTTCACACCGAGGACTTCTTTTTTATAAACACCAAGGCTTGGTATAACAAACTGGCCTATATGACTTGTCAAGTTACTCAATGTGAAATTGGATTCCTTTCTTGAAACCTCACGAGTCAAAAGGGCCCCATAAACTGACACATCAGCCTGAATAAACTGGATTGCATGCAAAAGTCAATAAAAACCCTTTTTGTAATACCAAAGCTTAGAATTGTATGGCCTAGCCAAAAAATGTCAGGTGCATACTTGGAGAATGAGGCAAATTGCACATAGCTCCTACTATTGATGTAGCCAAGCTGGGAAGATATATGCTCAGGTGGCAACAGTAGCTGCAACAGTGGTTTCAAGCTGAGGATGAGGATTTGTGGCTTAAGCTAAGTGACAGACACAGCTGATGTGAAATCTTGACTCACACTGCCTTCTACCTTAAATGGTGACTTGTCCCTAAGATACAAGCAGGCCTTTTATAGCAGAGCCTTGTTGAACATATTTTCATTTAATGGGCAGTCAGTCCACCAAAACTCACACCAGTTCTGTTTCTTTGCCCTCTCCTTTAAAAAATCTTCTGCATTTGTTAAGTGAAAATTTTATCCCTTTCATGTCTAGAAAACATCCTGTAAGCGAATGTGTCGGTAAAGCAGCCAAGGTGATCAGGAGAGTCATGAGTGTGGATGTGAATATGTAAGTGATAACAGAGGGTTGAGGCAGGTGAGTGTCAGGTAAATATGGGTGAGTGTCAGGTAAATATGGCTCAGTTGCCTGGCTTAGCTTCCTCTACCATTATGTTGACAATATCTTCATTTTATCTATAATAAGCGATAACATCTACATAGCCACTGCCATTACCGAAGAAAGCTGTCCAGTAGCATTTATAGAGTAAGAATCAACACTAAGGGATGCATCTCCATAAAAAAACAATGTTACAATGAACTCTTTGAGCAGATTAATCACTTAACATACTCTCCTTAGGAACATATACCGCAATGTCTATGACAAGAGGACTGCCTATACTTTTCTTGATTAAGCATAGCTAATTAAAACTGTAGACTAATTAAGTTTAATACATGTGTCACCTGGGACAAGTGTTAGTCATAAAAAACACACTAAAATAACTCAATAGTCAGTCATACCTGTAAGTCTCTGTGTTCATTCCTGCTGGACACAATGATAGGTCTGATTGAAGCAGTGACCTGACATAGTCTTCCATAGACTCAACAGTCTCATTTGGCAACCATCTGTGAGTGGAAGTGGTAAAATATACCTCCGACTGTTTAGAAACATTTATAGAATTAATGTATCCAAAATAAAGTGCTTAAATCCAAAACAATATCCCACCAAAAGTTTTATAATCACTCAAAAGACATCAACCTGTACTGTATAATATTTTGTGTACCCTAGTGGTGTCTACCAGCTAGTAAATTTTAGCTTATTAGTAAAGCATTTAATGAACAACTTTCCTTTTTTTGGAATGAGCAATTTAAAAAAAATAGTAATTAAAACCAAATGGCCTCCAGCTGGTCATTTTCAATGTTATCATAAAACTATATACTGTACACTGTACAGTAGTACTGATACGGTTTTGTCAGCCTCTAAATTTAGATCATGTCTGTAGAAAGTATTTCCAGTGGTTTTCATACAATGAGTGGTTACAGAAAAGTCAATTAAGCCAAAATTTTGGTTATCAGAAGGATCATTCATAATTTTCTTTCCATTCTCCAAATCTATGTCAGGTTTGACAAGAAAATCTCTAGTGGGTGTGGTGTTATGAGTGGTACAGTACTAGTAACGGATAAAAATACTATTAACACTTAAACTGTGATTACGGGAAAACCTGGATTCCACTGTCTGCATTATTAACATATAATACAGTATTCTTAAAATATTAAAGATATAAATACAAAAGTATGAACCAAATCCTATACAGTATCTATCTTTGTTATTCTCTGGTGATGTTTATTGGGAGACAGAGCAACTAGAGAGGGAGCTGAGGTTGGCAGGGGTCAGATTGTAGCAGTCTGACTGCCACTAACAGCAATGAATGCATCTCTTCCATGATGAAAGGAAAGGCAATTGAGAGTCCTACTGAGACATGGGTAGGATGAGATCTACTGGGACACGTGATGTACAGTACTGTACTTCACGAATACTAATTATGGACCACAATTTTGTTCATACCTAAGACTACTTACCCTTCTATGTCAGAGTTCCTCACAGTTTCATACTTAGTCTTACTCCCTCCTTATACCCTGTCAATGACATCCCTGTATTCCCAATGACAGCACACATTCCTTTGTTGATGACAATACAGTAACCCACTCTAAAGCCCACATTCAGTAGATCCCACCAGATCTCCTATACTACACTCAAGTGACACTGAACACCAATTTTGAGTTCATAGCTCAACCAATCATGTATGGAGATGTGTGGTGGCTGTTTAACAAAAAAAAAATGCTTATTGATTAAAAGAATATTCTATGCAACCCCAACCTACAATCTTCAATCTTCCTCTTGTACCGTGCAGCCAAGTACTGTAAGTTTTCAGATTCTCCAAACAATGTAGTACTGTACTTCAATGTCAGATTTTTTTTTTAACTTACCTTTCCCTTACATTAATGTAACAGTGACTGGATGAAAAAGGATCATTCTTCATAAATTTATGAAGCTCAATCCTACTGGAATTGGCATGAAGTGTCACCCTGAGGTTGCACACATACTTTCTAGGTAAGTCTGGAACAATTTGGTCCTCACTAATGACTGGAAACTGTCTGTACCTGCAAGAAAGAGACAACTTAAAATGATAGTACTGTACTGTAACACACAAGAAGTCTCTGGTTAACTCAAGAGAAAGGTTTGCTGTAACACCGTTCAGTAATATGGTGAGCTCTACTGACAAGTTGTTTATACAGGCCTAAGCTAAAAAGAAATACCAAAAACACTTTTCCAGGGAATGAAACAGTTGGTATCACACCGACTTTTTCTCCGACAGATTCCCCAAACATGAAGCAATGCTAAAAATTTGATCATACGGTCTCTCCTCAACTTACGACAGATTCAACTTCCGACAACCCGGACATACGACGGCTATGGCCGTATAAAATATTTTTCACATTACATATTTTCAAGTCCCGACGTTAGTGATCGCGCTGTGTACTGACAAAATTGATGTTTGTAATTCCCTTTAAAATGGCTGTCCAGCGTAAAAATGAGAGTTCTCGTGGTGCTGAGAAGAAAAAGAGACACCCATTTTAGAATTTCTATGTATTATTTTTGCCTTTTCGACTTACGACTTGGTCGTCGGGAAGGAACCCCGTCATAAGTCGAGGAGAGACTGTATTTGTGATTTGCTCAAGACTGTACAAGAGATTATGTTGTACACTGCTTTTTCTCAAAACTCATTCCTTGCTTTTCTTATGTTAATACAGTGGGCCCTTCAAATCCGCAGGGGTTAGGTTCTCAAACTGGCCGCGAATCACCAAATCCGCGGATAACATTTGCTGACCGGGGGGGGGGGGTTACATTTCCTTTGTGTGTTTGCCCCTAGGACAATTTTTTCTTTTTCCTGTTTTGTATGCATGTGTGTGTGTCTACACACACATACACTTATATACAATACAGGTAAAGGAAATTACTGTCTCTAGAACAAATGGCTCCCTGTCCCGGCCGCAAAAATGCTGGCAACTTTAAAACTATCCGCAGACATTCTTGGGTACATCCAGGGTGTCATCCACGAATAATAGAGGACCGCGAAAAAAAATCTGCGAATTATCCAGGCGTACTGTACAGCAAAGGTATCAGAGAAACAAAACCACCAGAATGTCACTGCCTAGCTGGATACCATTACAGTAGAAGGCAAAAAAATCATAAGTTCTTTTAAACAACAATCAACTGTTTAAATATGCACACAATGAAAATTAAAAAATGTAGTCTATAAAATATTTATTTAACAATGAAGTTATTTTGAAAATGGTCACTATAGGTCTTAAACTGAAAGGTTTGATTAGAATACAGTGGTTTCACCATCATCCTCATACCCTTTCTCTTCTTCACCACTGAGAATCCTTTTAACGATTTTATCAGTCATGGAGGCCTTTATGTCTGCTGCACCTTTGTCACACCACTCCAGTTCTGTACCTCATTTCATTAACCCCTTCACTCTGGGAATGCCACTTTTAATATTTTACTTGGCTGATGCCAGACAATTCCACTTTCTTTTTATTAGCCTAGTGATTATATAATACTGGACAGATAGGTGAATGGAAGATGGAATTCAAACATATTTTTTTTTATTTACTTTCATGTCACAATTCTAAATGGAATGTGACAAGCAGAAGACTCTGCTCCACAGCAAACATGCCGTGGTGAGTTTCAGACATCACTTACATAAAATAACTTAAATTTACACAGTAATTCTACACTTATTTTACTATTTATTGTACTCAATATGTAGATATTATTCACTGAGGCAATTTTTAGGAGATGGCACTTGATATATGCCATCGGGTAAGGTGCAAATTTATACAGTACAGGCTCCCCCTCCCCAAGTCCGCGGATTTTTATTTTGCGGTTCTCTATTATTCACGGATGACACCCTGGATGTACCCAAGAATGTCTGTGGGTAGTTTTAAAATTGCCAGCATTTTCGCGGCTGAGACAGGAAGCCATTCGTTCTAGAGACAGTAATTTCCTTTACCTGTATTATAAATATGTGTGTGTGTGTGTAGACACAAACACACACAAAACACACACAAATAAATAATAATGGGAAAATCCTCTGGCAAATAATCAGAAACAAATTAATTAAAAATGTGAGTCTACCCTCAAGTCCATGATTTATTAGTAAAGCACGGAATATACATACAGTGGTCCCTCGGTTAACGAACGCCTCGGTTAACGAAATTTCGGTTAACGAACTGCCTCCCATAAGATTCTTAAATTCGGTTAACGAACAAAAATTCGGTTAACGGAGTTCTTACGAAGCGACCTCAACATGTTTTCGCTTGCACTGGCCGGTCAACCAGCTTTAGTATTAGTCCGCCAATACATTAATCGGTTCTAGGGCTTAAATTCCTTACTATTTTAGTAAATATCAAGAAGTTTATACTATTCAATAATTTTAAAAGTTTAATATTCAATTTTTTAGTCATTTTAACAATTATTGAACATAATTGAAGGTAAAGTGACTAGTTTAATGTGCGGCATCCAGCCTCTTAACACAGCAAACAGGAGTTAGTCTCTCTCTGTTTTCAGTGGAGGTAACATCTTGCTTGAGACTCTCTTCAACTAAATGCTTTTTTCTGTGTTTCCAAGCAAATTATTGGTCATTTTGAAATATATTTTACATATTGACAATATATAATGCAGTGCAGTGTTGATTTAAAGAAAATAATCTTGAAATACACCAAGAAAACTAAAATTTTATGGGTGAAATGGTGCCATGGGGTGACTTCTCTTCCACCCCAATGCCTTCTCTTCTTCCTTCTCCTCCACCCCCATTCTAATTCCCATCATCATCAAGGAGCCTTCTACATACACACCTCAAAGTAAGTGAACCTTTCTAACATTTTTGTTGAATTTAGGCAATTTTCGGTGAGCTGGAACCAATTACCCAAAAACCCATTGAAACAATGGTTTCGGTTAACGAACAACCTGCTGGAGCGGATTGTGTTCGTTAACTGAGGGACCACTGTATAGGGAATATACATTTCTTTATACAATACAAGTAAAAATGTACCCTCCCTACCCGTCAGCAAATGTTATTCGCGGATTTGGCGATTCGCGGCCATTTTGAGAACCTAACCCTCTCGAACTTGGGGGGGGCCCTGTACAGTTTACCACATATACGCTGTCACAATCCCACCACTACACAACGTTATGCTGATACTGAACTCTAAAGTCATGAAAAATTACATATATTTACACTATTTACAAGATTAGTGGGATTTTCAAAATTTCATGGACAAGTACAGTACAGGTAGTCCCCGACTTACGACCACATGGACTTACGTCCATTGGTACTTACGACCTGCTCTGACCGTACGTCCGTTGGGACATACGACTGCGACCGTCGTAACCAAAAATATTTTCAAATGACGCACGCATTTTTATACCGAAACGTTTCCGTCCAGGGCGAGAGGGTGGCACGTCTCGTGGGTACACTCACTCAGCGGAGCGCTTAGTTTGTGTTTGGCTATCGTATCCTATACTGATCGCGCTGTGAACTTAAGTTATTATAGTATTTAATTGACTTTATAATGACTGGAAAGCGTAAAAAGTGAGAGTGCTGGTGGTGTTCCAAAGAAAAGGAGACAGGCAATTACTTTTGAGATGAAAATGAAGATAATAACACAGCATGAGAATGGAAAAACAGTAGCAACAATCTCACGTGACCTAGGTTTCTCACACTCGACCATATCCACTATTCTGAAGGACAAGGAACATATTCGTGAAGTAGTGAAAGGAACAACACCTATAAAGGGAACTATAATATCAAAGAGAAGACAAGGTCCTATTCAAGATATGGAAAAATTATTGGTGATATGGATAGAAGACCAGATACAGAAGCGTGTACCCTTAAGCCTTCTAACCATACAGGCTAAAGCAAGAAGCCTGTTCCAAAGCCTGAAGCAGCAGGCAGGAGATGAATGTGATCAAACCTTTACAGGAAGTCATGGGTGGTTTGATAGATTTAAAAAACGCTACAGTCTACACAATGTTAAGGTGAGTGTAGAGGCAGCTAGTGCCGATGTTGGTGTTGCCGAAGCTTTTAAGGAGGAGTTAGATGAAGTGATTGTGGAAGGGAATTATTTGCCTGAGCAAATATTCAATGTGGATGAGACTGGATTATTGTGGAAGCGCATGCCTGAGCGGACATACAGTTTCAAAGGAGTTAATGAAAATGAAGTTATTTCGGATATTAGTAACAAGATAGTGGAGTTAGGTAAACAGCTGGAGTTAGAAATTGATAATGAAGATGTTGGACAGTTGGTGGAAAGTGTAGCAAAAGAGCTCAGTAACGAGGATCATATTGAACTAGATGCACAGAAAATTGCAGAGGAAGAAGAGATACAAAATGTAGAAGAAGAACCTGCACCCCCCAAAAAGTTTTCAGTGAAACCTATGGCAGAGGCATTTGCTACAATTAATAAAGGAATGCAAATGTTTGATGGCATGGATCAAAATTATGAGCGTTATGCCAAAGTTGACAGAATGATCCAAGATGCACTTGCTTGCTACAGAGAAATTTATAATGAAAAGAAAAAGCAAACTGTGCAGTCTAAATTGGACTACTATTTCAAGAAGTCCCCCAGTGCTGTCTCCTCACACCCCACCAGTGCTGCCTCTTCACTCCCTCAAGATGAACCAATACCTTCAACCAGCAAGTTTTTACAGCACATAAACCTGTCTGAAGAAAGCGACATTGATGACCCACCCAGCCCTTTCTCCTCTTCTGCTTCTTCCAATTAATATAGTCTCCATGTATCCTGTAAATAGAAAATTATGGGGGCCCTGTGTGCATTCAGCTGACTACATTTAAGGTAAGTGCTCAGTCACACTGCATCCATTCCTCATTATTTATTACATTTAGTGTACTGTATTTCATTGTAGATATTTATTTATTTTTTTATTTTTTTTATTCTATTTATTTATTTTTTATTATCTATGTCGGCCTTACGACTTGGATTTGGGTCCCTAACCCCGTCGTAAGTCGGGGAGCACCTGTACTGTAGATATATTGTACGCCATAAACATGGTGTTCCTTACCTTAGCAGATGTTAATCTTTGCCCGAAACCTTGGAAAGTGACAAGTAGAGAGGCCCACGGAGAGCAAAGAATCTCCATTTTTTCGACTTCCCTCCTGAATTTTTCCCAGTGAGTTGAAGGTTGCAAACCGAACACTTGCAGACCGTTAAACAACAAAGGGTGTTAAAAATTTTAAACCGCTAAACCGAATTATCGTTAAGTGAAAGATCACCAAACGACGGATACCCATAGTTTAATTGGCCACAGCATGTTGAAACAAAAGTGTTTACAAGCGAACAAAATCTTTTGAATCCAGCTCCACAGTTCTTCAGAACTCTCCAGCAGTTTTGTGCATTTTTAAGTGATTCACCCTACTTAGAGATATCAAAGAAAGTGACCAGTAAGTGAAATGAGCAGTAGCAATGCCCCGAGTGTTAAGAAACCCAGTAAAGCCATCAATTTATTATTGATGTTAAGTTGGAGGTGATAAGGCACATTGAGGCTGACAAATAGATGATGGCCACCAGAAGTAGTTTGGGACTATTACATTACAGTTTAGTTTTCATTAAATTTTTAAGCATGCAAATATTTAAGGTGTGCAAAGTGTCATTTCATTAAGTGTTGGAGAGCTGCGTTTTTTTACGATGAACGTATCTCTCAATTCATAATGGTAATCAATGGATATATACAATACAATTTACGATTATTCGATAAGGTGACATTATCTTCAACTTTTTAAACAGTGGAGAAGATCAAAACACTCACGTGGCAACACCAAGCGGCCACTGGTAAAAGGTCACTTGATCCACTCGAGGGTCATCATAAGTCACAAGAACAGTCACCACTGGACCATTAGGCTGAATGTAACCATCCACCCAATGATTTTCACATTGCTGAAGAGGAGGGGGTAACATTAGCAATTATAAAATTACTTTTGGAATGCATTTTTCACCCACAACTCTACAAACTGGCAATTTTTATATCTTCCATAGTCCACACAAGGCTCTCCTGAACATCACTATTCACAAAAATCATCTTCCACAACATTCATACCTGTACTTACAACTACAATATTCACAATGAGATACCCAGCATTTTCTCAAAGTTATAAACCAGAAAAACCAGAGGACTGAGAGATGTTGGAGACACTACCTATGCAGCGACATAACCTTGAAACTAGAAACTGCTAAATGGAAAAGAACTGTGCACATTTTTCACAAGCAAACACAAACAATGTATTCATTAGCTGTGTCTAAAATAACTACTGTAATAAAATAAATGGTTCAGCACCTTCAACATATTTCTAGCTTAAGAAAGTTTTAATGTTTCGATATCATTCAGTCATACTAAGTGCACTTAAAATCTTACTGTCTGTGCTGTTAGTTTTCTTTAATTATACTCATATGTACCTACTGTCCATTCATCTTGGCTGCATTCTACCATTAACTTCACTTCTATTCAATCTGTTGTTACCTGTAGCTGCTATCCAACTGTCCTTATTATATGTACTGTTCATTTGTCTTGGTATGTGATGTCTATCAGTTGTGAACACAGAAAAATATTCTTAGTGTTCATTTCTTACAAAGTAAACACACCTTACCTCATTCCCCAGCATCACCAGTATAACCACAGGAGGCGTGTCCCAACTCTGAATGGAGTCCAGCCAATACTTTGCATCTGTTACTTTTTCTTCAGTGCGGCCGTTCACAACTAAAACTACATTTTTCATGTCACGTGGTACACTGTCTGGTGTGACTCCGGGGCCTAAAGAGTAAAATTAAAGTTTGATAAATAATAAAGGTAACCAAGGTGACATTCTATTTGAAATAAAAACTGTACACATTGGACTAAGGTTCTGCCCATGTTTAAGTTTCAACATGAAAAATTCCCTGGAATATAAGGAAAAATTTAGGTATTGTACAGTACTGTATTCAACTATGGTATAAAATGATCTTATTAATCTAAAAGAGTACATAGTAGTATATACTTTACACAAAGACCGGAATAGGTACTAAAATGGGACCTCAGGTTTAGAAATAAGTAAAAATATTATAGAATAATAATTTTTATTTCTTTATTATACTACAATCTCTTTCCTTCTCCGTGCATCAGTTTCACCCATGGACATACCGTGGGGAAGGGGAGGAGAAAATAAAAAATATTAACGACAACAAAATAAAAATAAATAATAGCATCATTAATTGAATGGTAAGTTCATAATGAATGTACAGATTTTTTTTTTTAAGTACTGTACCTCATACATACCTGGGTATGTCACTGGTCTCACCACTCTGAACTAGTTTAAAAACCTGGAGAAACTATCCTTTGATAAAGTGTTGAGTATAATCATCAAAGTTTAAGAAGTTTTTTATTGGACTAAACACCAGCCCTGAGTCAATTTTCTATTTTAAAGGAACAGAAAAAGTCAAGAGAGAGGTGAGTATAGAAGATGAGTCATCACTTTGATGCCTAATTTATCAACCAAACACTTTCTTGGCAAATACAAATGAAACAGGCACACAAGCTGTCCTTTGTTAACAAGGGTTAAGAATGAGTTATGGTCCATTTTAATTCCATTTGGATTTACATTTTACAGCGAGAGATTTCTGAACGAGATACAGTACAGAATCTCCTAATGTACCATTATAAATGCTCTAAAATAAACAGGGGAATACTCTATTAATCTAATTACAGTACACTTCCTTCTTGCACACCTTTATGTAGGATGAATCAGAAGTACAGAAATATCAAAGAAAGGAAGAATGTACTGTATACAGCATAGGAGGAAAGTGAAAGACAATGAAGAAAGTGACAGGAAAGTGCCAAGACAAAATTCAATTATTTATTCATTCACTCACTCCTTAGCCTTGACAGTGATTCACTGTACTGTACTGTACTACAGTATACTACCTGTATATGTAACAGTTAACCCCTTCACCATGGGACACCACTTTTATAACCCCCCCCCCCCCCCCGTATTTTATTTGGCTGACCGCAAACAATTTTATTCACCAGAGAGAGGGGGAAGGGGTTAATAATGTGGTAAAATTGAAAGATCACTGATGATGATACAATACTGTACCTGATCTATATCTGAGAATAAATGCTGGCATCCTTAATTCACCAAGAGTAGCTCCTGGTACTGTCTCATCCAAGCTTTCCTCACCTTCCAAAATGTGCTGCCAAAGGTAAGTACCCACAGCAGCTTTGCTCCACACCTCCACCACGGGGAGGTTTATAAGGCCTGACTGTAAAATGGCATAAACAAAATAGTAAATATTTTTGTAAGAGTAAGGTGGAATTTATAAGCTCAAGCTGTACAGCACAGGTATACCCGTAAACCAACGTCCCCTTGACTGCCACTTCACGTAACTGACGATTATATACAGCTCCTCCCCGACTTACGACCTGCCTCAGTCGTACCAAAATTTGGTAAAATTACATATTTTTGAGTCCCAAAGTCAGTACACAGACAAAATTTTCGTTTGTACTTCACTTTAAAATGGCTGGCAAGCTTAAAAGTGAGTGTTTTGTGGTGCTGAGAAGAAAAAGAGACACCCATTTTCGATTTTCCATGTATTATTTAAGCATTTCCGACTTACAAACATTTCGACTACCTGGATTTGGGTCCCTAACCCCGTCGTAAGTCGGGGAGGAGCTGTATTAGGAAAATACCCCACAAGTTTCACCAACTACTACATTGATCCGACAATTGGAGGATGAGCGGTAGCGCGCTTTTGAGTTTGATTATGTAAATTTCTTAGTTATAAACATGATAGAAAGATTGCACATTTTCATAAAAAGCTTAACCCCTAGGCTTCGGGTCACTCACACATGAGAACATCCCAGTCTCTTCTCAGCTTTTGTGATGTACGAATCTCGCCATTGGACTTGACTCAACTACAGGTACAGTTGGTCCTCATATTACGCGGTCCCGCATTCCGCGTTTCACCGTTAACGCGGTGCCTTGCCAGAACCTAACATTTTCACATTCCGCGGTCGTGAACCCCATTACGCGGAGAGCGGCTGGCAAGCCGCGCCATTTTTGGATCCAAACCTCCCGCCATCCGCCATGTTGTGTAAGAGGCGCGAAAATGGTGCGCACAAGGTCGCCCAGTCATCAAAACATTACCAGTTCTTCACCCACTACAGCCGGCCCAAGTCAGTGATAGTGATAATTATAGTGAGGATATGGACTTATATGAACTTTGGGGGGTTTGACAAAGAGGCCCTGCAAGCCTCTGTGGTGGATAGTGATACAATTGATACAAGTGATACAGGTGAGGGCCAATAATCTGCCCTCTGCCTCGGAACCAACCGCCCATCCCCGTGTGCCCAGCCATCTTTTCTACTAATGTAAGTGTTAAAAAACCTAATATTATTGATATTTCTCTTAATTATTAATTGTGTGTGCATGCCATCATAAAGTTAAGATAATATTTTTACTACAACATAGTTGTGTGTCGTCAAAAAGTGGAGTTTGGGGATCGGCCCGGACTCCATTTCAATTAATCTCATATGTTATGTTATTCACTTTACGCGTTTCTCACTTTCCGCGGTACCCTCCGGGTTACATTAACCGCGTAATATGAGGACCAACTGTGTTTCTACCCCCCTTCCCCCAATCCCAAAGCACAAGTTTAGTATTGTGATCAATTGCTGGAGTAATAATAATGAATGTTAATAGTATAAATAGTGAAAATATATAAAAAGGTGTGTCCTGTACCTCATACCACCTACTGTACAAATTAGTGTTGTTTACCTCATTACAACTGAGTCACACACACGCCCCGTCACGAACATTCTCAACTCTTCCTAGCCTGTGTTGCCAACCTGTGGTAAGGAAATGTATTATTTCCTGTTTATATCGTGCATGGCCAGTTTGTAAGACTAAAATTGTTTTTATTTGTTTTTTAAATGTTCTCGAATATACCCACGTAGAGAGGGAGGGCTCCCATCCACTACCCGAAGCCCAGGGGTTAAGATTACTGATGAAACCATTTTACCTACTGATATCTTGGCAGGTGCCTCATCCCATTTTACTTCCATCCCTTGAACAACATGGGGCTTCATCTCCTGCTGTGCTAAAACAATGGCAGCTTGATTTTCCCCAATATCAAAATCTGTAAGGAAAAATTTTCTTATTACAGTAATTTACTTTGTGTGATCATATTATATATGCGTCAAAAGTTATCTTGCATATATAATCACTATTTCCTATTTTTCAGAAAATGTGAAATATCTCACAGGAAAGTGTTTAGACAAAGTCAGTTTTTCACACTATGGTAAATTTACAGAACACAAATTGTGCTATATATAAACATCAACAACAACATTCTACAGACATTTGCCATGCTTGAATAGGTAAAACAAGACTAGATAATGGCATATGTTGGGTAAAACCTTAACAGGATGCCCCCTGCCATTCACCACTGAAAACTCAGGGCTGC
Source organism: Homarus gammarus (assembly GCA_958450375.1). Classification (NCBI taxonomy): domain Eukaryota; kingdom Metazoa; phylum Arthropoda; class Malacostraca; order Decapoda; family Nephropidae; genus Homarus; species Homarus gammarus. The sequence continues at coordinate 2,334,925 of CAUDMG010002954.1, read as the reverse complement.
CAGAAACTGCAGCAGAGACCAGGGGATGGGCACAACTCTGGTGACCCGGTTGCCATCAGGCATGATGTAGCAAAGTTTGGTGGCTGGATGCCTTTGCATGTTTAGCATCTATGATAAATTTTAGTACACTTAATAACCTAACAGTCAATAAAGGACCAGAGGTAAATACAATAACTGTTGTTTATAAAAGAAAGCTATTAATTCTACAAGGGGATCTTTTAGTGTCAGCCTTACTGAACTTACCTATGAGTTTTTTGCCCTGACCTTCTTGCTGGTTTTCACTCTTCTTTCTAGGTTCCAGTTGTGGAAAGCTTTTCATTTCCTTGACAGTGGAAAATGCAGAATTGAAGATGCAAAGGGCAAGGTAAGCTGTTATCACAACTTGAATAATACACACTGCCAGCAAGACTCGCCGCAAAATAATCCCTGGTCCCCTAGACATCTGTGTTGGAAAAAAAAAATTGGTTACGGTACTCACCTCCATAGCTACATGCTTGTTCTCAGTAAGCTATATATTATGCAAAACTTTAACAGGAAAAATAAAAAAAACAACTGCAGTGGTATATATACTGTACAGTATACCGTATATAGACATCTTAAGTACACTGTACTAATGTACAACTAAAATGATTAAATTCTGGAATCTCTTAACACTGCTTAGGAGAGATGTGAAGCCAGAAACAAGATTCTCCACAACCACTTCTATTGTAGTTGGCCACATCGTATATTTTTACTGCTTCAAGTTGAAAAATTGCAGCCAAGCTCAATAAGTTTGAGAACAGAATCTAAGAATTAGGATGCGGTGCATTTTTACCAGTACAGTCCAGTACTTTTAATAATGTCATATGACTATCATGTTTTACAAAAAAATTTAAAAAATTCAACCATGACAGATTAAAGCAATAATAGTGTAGCTACAGTATTTCTAAATCTTTAATAATATGCAAGAGAAAAGGGTAGAGTTCCCTTCACTAGTGCATTTATAGGGACTCATCAGGTTTAGTGCAGTGTGGCAGCCCTGTGTTATTTTACATTTGACAGAAGGAAACTCACAATAGTAAACATAGTATGGAATCAACATAAAACAATATTAAAACAAATATCTCAATGTAATGATTTGTGGAATGTTTATACAATGAGCCCCTGTAAATACCAATTCTGAATCTTTATCAGTTTGAATTGTGGAGAACCTTGATCAAGTGCTTTGATATTGCAAGCCTGCAAAGCTCGGTCATAAACGTATGTAACAAAGTATCAAAGCTTTGCATACCCTGTGATTCTCCAGCAAGGGTTTCTCTCGTGCTTTCCTCGAACAAGACTGTAAATATACAATAAACCTTTCAAATATCTGTGAAATAATTTAGTGCTGAATGGATTTCTCTTAATTTATTATGTTAAATTATATCAAAGAAACAAGAGTGCACCTACTCCTATGCAGTGCCTACATTCTCTGGGAAAAACTAGAGCACCGAACACAAGAACCAAAGTACTGTAAAGTGCTTTTCAGTACTGTATATCTAACACCAGGTTTGTGAAATACAAACTTGTTCAACTCACTGTCAATGTACACTGGATATGATACAAAATCCATTTTCCAATTGAAGTTATAAAAAAGCAAAAATAAGTTGTTACAGATATTTCCATCTCTGAAAATATCCATACCTTCTAAAAGACATATGGTAATACAGTGGTTGTACCTCTCTAGTCCACCATTCTGTGGTCCGGAAACTCCCGTGGTCCGGAACGATTTTAGTTTGTCCACTAGGTAGATAGGCAGCTTTTTTTTCTTTCTTTTTTTTATTTGAATTATTATTATTATTACAAGAGTATTAAATTTTTGCCCCTCAGGCCAGTGACCTATGCCCGGGTGGTCTAATCCCCGTAAAAAGAAAACAACAACAAAGCCGCGGGAAATTAAGGTTTGTTTACATCCGGCAGTTCGGCTGCTCTCTCTCTGCTTGTCTATACAGAGTAAAACATTTAACCCTTCAATATATATGAGCAGTAAATAAGTGTTGCTTTCATATTCTTATGTAGAGTAATGACGATATGTTTTCACATGTGCACACTTACATACGCGCAGTCTCACTCTATTTTTTTACCATTAATGGTTAGCTACTTATATTGTTCCATTTATTAACATTAAATAACATTACAGGTACTTCAAACAACCATATTAATTTTTCTACATTAATTTTACAACAGATAAAATCAGGATCTTATTTTCTTCAGTTTTATATGTAGAACCAATCAGTCACTGGTTTTGTAAGCTTTAACATAAACAATGCCGGCAGCCGTTTCGTCTCCTCGTGTGTTTTAATATTCCACGTATTATTAATAAATTGTATTGTTAATTTTGCACACACAAACATTAATTCAATAAAAACAAATTCAGAAACATTAATTAAAATATATATGAACAGTAAATAAGTGTTGCTTTCATATTCTTATGTAAAGTAATGACGATATGTTTTCACGTGTGCGCACTTACATACGCAATCTCTCTTTTTTCTTTACCATTATCGTTAGCTACCGTACTTCTGTTGTTCCATTTATTAACATTAAATAACATTACTTAAAACAACCATATTAATTTTACTACAGCAATAACCAAGGTCTTATTTTCTTCAGTTTTATATGTAGAACCAGTCAGTCACTGGTTTTGTAATCAACGAAAACAATGCTGTGTCATTTCCTCGTGTGTTTTAATATTCTACGTATTATTAATGAATTGTATTGCTCATTTTGCACACATAAACATTAATTCAATAAAAAAGACATTCAGTAATAAACAATAATGAATCTTTTGTACATAAGAGAAATGAAGCTGTTTACACGATTATGCACGTCGTCTGCACGTTGGCGGGCCGTTCAAACCCGTCGAAATTCAAGTTTCCGCCGTCAAAATTTTTATTTATTTTTTTTGTGTGTTCCAATAAAATACGTTAAGAATTAAAAACTCGCGAAATTTGAGAAGCTACTGTACGACATTTAACCCTTCAATATGTCTTCAAAGAGACCATGATGCAGAGAGAGTGGTGCTAATGCTTCCAAGCATAAGCACAGGTCACTATCTATCCAGGAAAAGGGTGAATTTCCATGGTCCGGCACCAGTCAGGTCCCAAGGTTGCCGGACTAAAGAGGTACAACCTGTACTGTACTAATAATCTATTAAACGCAAGCAAAAGATTTCACGATAGATTGTAAACATGATAGGCCTACAGTATTGGTAATTCACCCGTTTTCTTTTATGGGGAATAGCCCACCCGGGCACAGACCACCGACCCATAATGGGGTCTGGGGGTGAAAAAATAAGAGAAAAAATAAAAATTAGAGGAGAAAAAGTGTATGTTAATCTACACCACAAAGATGCTGGAAGACCAGTTATTTGAAGTGAGACATTTTGTAAGAGGATGGAAACACAGAATAAGGCAGAGCATTCCAGTTTGGCTGTGTGAGGAAAGAAGGATGTACTATAACGGGTTATTCTAGTGTAACCGACATCCACACAGAACCGATGGGCACCGCGGGCAAAACGAGTGTTAAGAGCCCACTGCCTTGCTAGCGGTACACAGAATGCCAAAGCCACCAAACATTGCCCATTAAAGTACAGTACCTGTAAAAGAGAGAGAATTAAGCAACAATTCCAGTTTTTGAACACAGTACAGTACACCGATTAACACACAACTATATATGCCTGTAATGCTAACAAAACCCTAAAGGACCTGCCAGACACCCTCCACATTTTAAACGGCTGGCAAAACCCTAGTACTGTGCTATAATAGGGTGTGTCATACGGAGGCGAATTTTTTTTTTTTTGAGTTTGAAAAATCAGCCCATGGTATTAATGATGTAGTTCTATGTGCAGAATCATGTGATATCTTCAGATTTGAAAAGTTTTCATTTTTTGCTAGGTAAATTTTAACTTGAAATCTTATGAAAATTCAGTATTCCCACCCTTTTACCAACACCACTAAATAGCTTATTTAAAGTAAAGTAAATGTATCAGGTTAATTTATTAGGATGAAAATGATCCAGAATAGTGAAACGAATGATCTTGACACATTTATTAAATTTAATATTCCTTTAGAAAACAAAATCATCAAATACAAAAACCGGTTTTACTACAACGACCCGGTGTTGCTGCACACCATAGAGAACATGTCTTTCTTGCTTCAATTTCTACTCATCACCTCCCTGCTGACCACCTGAGCTCGGATGTAGCCTTCCCTCCTCTCCTGGCTGTACACGTGACTGCTGGCCTCGCTCACTTGCTGTACACAACGCTCTATACTCTGGGTGTGCGAGGGCCAGGCAGGGACATGCATGGGGTTGTCCAGGAAAGCTCTGACTTGAACATTGGTGAGGCTGCAGGTAAGAGGGGGCTCACTGCCAGCCTGGATGTTATCCAGATCTATGAGATCAGTGAGGGTCTTGGCACCTAGATTGACTTCAGGAGTCTTCCTGACCCTGAAGGAATCGTCACCAACTGATTCGTCATGCCCAGATCCTCCCATAAGTCTCATATCTAAGATCTTTTTGACTGCCACTCTTCTCTCCTCCTCATCCTTACTCCAGAGCATTGTCTGCAGAACTGCCTTGGGATGAGCATACCAGGAAGATCTCCTCACAGTCTGCTCCACAATCTGAACAACCTTCCTTGGCTGACTCCTCAGGAGCTCAAGCTGGAAGAGAACATGCCTCGGACCTTCGGAGAACGATGACTTGACCTTGGTGTTGAACCAATTTGGCAAGTAGACACTCACGATGAATTGGACAATAAGTCTCAGGTTGTGAAGCTGGTTCCCTTTCAGTTTATGATGAGCGACCCAAATTCTGCAGAACCTGAGAGCCGTTGTGAGCCACCTAGAATGTGAAACTGGACCTATCTGCAGGTAAGCAAGTCTATCAGGCATGACCCCAGTTTTGATGGCACTGCAAATCATGTAACCATAGTACTGGTCAGTACTCAGGTCGTCAATGACAGTATGTGCAAGCTCAACGAGTGGAGGGCCAACTGTGATTTTTTCAAAGCTCGGATTTATTACTAACTCAGTGGCAGAGTCCAGCATCTTGCCAAGAGGACCAGACCATCTGTTGTTTGAAAGAGTCTTGCCATCCAGCTCCTGGATCAGATGTTTGAGTGGCAACTCGTTGGTGTGGAGGTCACAAACAATCCAGACCAGCTTCCTCCCAATCTTCCGCTCTATCCACTGTATGACCCCCCCTTGCCACCCTGTGTTCGTGTTGGTGCTGTCCCCTCCAATGGCCTGCAGGGTCTGGTCTACGTTCCTCTCTCTGAGCCAGTTCACAATGTTATCTGCCACTATCTCAGCTGGTTTCCTGAAGTCATCTTTCTCTGGAGTGAAATGCCACAAATACTTCCCTCCTGGTTCACTGCAGCAGGAGTAGTGTTCCTCCTTCACCATGGCAGGGAACAACTTGTCAGAATCTCCAACTTTCATGAACACTTTAGTGTCATCCCTTCTCCCATCAAAGAACAAACAATTGATTCCATTTTCTCTTATCCCCTTATCAAACTCCTCTTCTAGGTTACTGACAAGTTTCTCCTGAGCTCTCCTTACTTTGTTATGATCTATCACCAGGTGAACATCATCAGGTGTTATCAAACCACCGTCAATCCTGGCAGCTGTTGCTATCTCTGCAGTTTCTCTGAGACCAGTGTGGTGTCGCATGCTGGCCAGAGCTATGCTCGGGATATCTTTCCTATTTCGAATCTTATGCCTGGAAGGTTTGGGATCATTATTTTCTGGGTTAGGGACAAAGTCACCATTCTCCTGGTCAGCACTCGGATCAGCCATGGGGAAGTCATTAAACTCTGAATCAGCTTGACTTCAATCATCGGCTTTTTTTACCTCACCCTGGGCCTTCTCAAGTCTCTTTTCCTCGGCAACTCTTCTCCTCTTCTGTCTCTCTGTGGCAGCCTCCTGTCTCTTGGACTCCGGAATATCTTGGCTAGAAATCATGAGAGCCCCTATACTGCCAGTCTTCTCTCTCTGTGCTTTGACAAATGCCAGTTCGATCACAGGAATCTTCAGTTCACGCTTGCAAATACAGGAGATGTGGGCCTCGGATTTACAGTCACGATCGCATCCAAACTCAGGACAGAGAACAATTGGGCACTTGCATGTAATTATGTCAAATAACTGGTCCAGTTGCTTGGCAAAGCTGTCCTTAACTGCAAGTTTTCCTCTCCCAAGAGAGATATCTCTTGCCTTTTCCCAACTGGCTAGCAGTCTCTCACTAATCTTCTTCTGACTTGTTATGACTGGAGGCTTGAACTGAGCGTTAGCCAGAGTGTACTGTGCCAAGACAGCTTTGGTCATATTACTGGCAATGTCTTTGTTTGTGTAAGTTCTTTGGTTCTTTTCACTGATTTGCCTGATTAAAACACCGTATCTCAAAACATCTCTCAATGTAGGCAACTCCAACTTCAGGAGCTCTCTCCCAGACCAAAGATAGTGACTGAGATGGCTGGATTTTTGGTTCCTCGTCCTGACACAAGCAGCCATCGCAAATATTATCAACTTATAAATGCATCAGAATCTGAAACAGAAAAAAATATTGTTAGTTGGGTTGTTAAAGAATGAAGTCAGAAAGCAATGTTCACTATTTAATTGTAATGCACTAATGCAGCTGTACGTTAGATTTTCGATAAATTTCACGCTAAAACTTACCTAGCAAAAGGTTGCAAAATATTGAAACTGAAATTATTTTCTGTTTATATACACTAAAATCTACCAAAAAAGTGATGGGCCATTAGTTTTAGCTGATCTTCCCTCCTATGACACACCCTAGTGCTATAATTTAACACACACACACACCCAGTCTGACTTGAAACACATAAGAAAGCATGAATGGCAGGTACTGTACTGGCTGCTACTATAGTGTGCAGTTTACCAAAAGTCAGGCTAGGTTAGGTAAACAGCAACATACATTAATTTGCTGACGACACTAAAATAAGGCACGTAATTAAATCTGATTAGGACTCCACCAAACTACAAGAAGATCTAAAAAAAAAAAAAAAAAATTCACCTAACCTAACCAGATCAGATGAACAACGTTGATAAAGAGAAATCCAACTGCGAGAAAGACTTAGGGGTTATGATAAGTAGAAATCTTTAACCAAGACAGCAATGCACAACTGCTAAAAACAAGGCTAACAAGATGCATGGGATCATACAAAGGAGTGTTAGTTACAAGACTAGTGAGGTTTGGTTAGGTATCATGTATCAATTAATCTTAAAATAGAAATTATGAATTAAATTGTTATAAGACAATGGTTTAGTAACGCTGCTAATGTGTGCTGTGTAAGTGCCTTGTCTTGTCACCTCACCACCTGTATTACTGTATTATTCACTTTATTATTTAAGAAACGTCATGGGATAACTTAGGGTATTGCATGTGGTAAGCAGTGGCAGACCTAACCTAACCATACCTACCCCAAACACCTGTATTACATCAAAACTCATCACTTTGGAAGCAGAATAAACCAGTTGCATTTGGTAAGCATTGCTTTATTTTCCATACCAGCCACTCTGTGATTTCACTGCGTGACAACACGTGACTAAGGTTAGTTTAGGTTAGGTTGGGTTAGATCGATTTCAGTTTCCTCAATATTTGTTGCTTTTCAACGAAAAATGGTCGGAGTAATGTTCAAAAAAATGCATTTTTTACTTTGTGATTCTCAACTTGTAAGTGATTTTCTTTTTTTCTAAAATTTCCACAAAAAAAGACAGTAATTTTTTACAAATGCAACAGAATTATCTCATAATGAACCTAACATAACCTAACCAATCAAAGAAGCCTACCTAACCTTACCTAACTTCCTTTCCGCAATTTCACTGTGTTTATTTGTGGACACGCGTAGTTTTGGCAAATGTGTTAAAAAGTAGTTATTTCGAAATTAAACCCAACCTAACCTCAGTTGAAAAAAAAATAAGTGGCAGAAGCCTTGTTAGAAGTCCTCTCCAACCTAACCAAAGAATCATAACTCCTACTCCTAGCCATGAGGCTCCACCCTCAAGACCCGACATATTAAACAGAAAGAACTTACGGTACAGTAAGTCCTCGTATAACATCGACCCGCTTAACATTGTTTCAGTACTACGTCGCTAATCTTTAGATACCAAAAATTCGTTTAACGTCCCGATGACTCGGTACAACGTTGTTTTGCGTCGTCACAGACTACTTTTTGCAGCGCATCGCCCTCTCTCAGAGCGCTACCTCACACTCGCGGAATGTCACAGCATCCCCAAGTGACATCAAGCCAGTCTCTGTTAGGCTTCCACAGCATTAGTGTGTGTTTAAGTGTTTTTGCTCTTAATACTGTACCCTAACAATTCAAAATGGCTTTCAAACACCCATCAAGTGCCACTGATGCAAGTGTTGTGAAGAAGCAACGTAAGACCAGTAGCCTTGCTATGAAAATGGAGGTTTTAAACCGGAGGAGGAGCCACCTGCCAGGTCTCAGTGACTCTCCACCCTCCTCCTCCTCGGGTCCGACTAATTACCCAAATGTACCCAAATGTAGCCACAATGAAGTCAAATAATGGTCCTACATGAATAAATCGGGTTACCAATCACTTCTCGACTAGTATTTGGTGTCACAAAGTAAAAAACAAATTGGAAAACGTAATTTAATTTGAGTTAATAGATCGAGTGCATGTACCGAACCTAACCTAACCTCGACTAGTATTTGGTGTCACGAAGTCACAAAAAATTGGTAAACTTAATTTAATCTGAGTTAATAGAACAAGTGCATGAACATAACATAACATAACCTAACCTAACCTAACTCAACTCAGATTAAATTAAGTTTACCAATTTTTTGTGACTATGACACCAAATAATAATCAAGAAGTGATTCACAGCCCGATTTACTCTTGTACGACCATCATTTGACTTCATTGCGGCTACATTTGGCTGCATTTGGGTACATTTGGGTAATTCCTTGCTCCCTCGGTACATGCACGCGATCTATTAACTCAGATTAAAGTAAGTTTTCCAATTTTTTGTGACTTTGTGACACCAAATACTAGTCGAGAAGTGATTAGCAGTCCGATTTATTCATGTAGGACCATTATTTGACTTCATTGCGGCTATATTTGGGTACATTTGGGTAATTAGTCGGACCGCTCCTCCTCCGCTCCACTACCCACCACACACTCTCTCCACCAACTCCATCCAACAGTGAGTACAATACAAAATGACTTAGTTTATCTATATACTGTACATATATACTATTTTCTGTAAAAATGCCATTGAATTTATGTATATGTAATGTATTTCAAGGGGCAAAGGGAGGCCCAGGAACGTAACTCCCATATTTTATCTTCTGTATTTATGGGGAAAATTGATCCGCTTATCGTTGTTTCATATAACGTCACGTTTTCAGGAACATAACCCCGATGTTAAGCAAGAGCTCGCTGTACTTTGATATGGTGTAAAAAATTTTGTGGACATGAGAGCAGCTGCACGGTCATAAGCATACACTGGCGTTGATCGGAGCCGTCAATGTAATTGAAAGGAATGCTCCTTCTCGGCTGCATTACCGCCAAGAAAGACGAAGTAGTGTGCGTATAGTCACCTAATTATCTACCAAACAAAGCAGTTTCAAAAAAAATTATCATCCCAGAGCTCACTAATGAAAATAGAGTAGAATATAATCAAAATAAACAACGAGTCGCCGGGTTAGTCCTCAATATTAGCTGGGACCAAAATTTTCTGCCAAACTAACAACAGTCAAGGTCCAAATAATTAACTTTTTTTTTTTTGGCAGTGGATATTTTGCCATGACAGGTGAAGTTCGTACTCACGTTATTTTACCACGAGTGCGCTCCGATTGGCTAATCATCCATTACTGTCCAACAAACAAGAACTATATTTGACCGTGAATCTGGCAGCATTTGGCACTTATTTTGCTGCGAGTCGGTCGTTGTGTAACTGTAAACATACCTAACCATATTTCTGTTGTGCATGGAAACTTATCATTATAAGAGGCAACATTTACTAAAACCTTATAGAACCTGACCAAACCAACCAAAGAAACCCACCTAACCTTACCCAACATCCTAACCGGGAGGAGAGCCCTCGTCATATTAAACAGAAAGTACTTAGCCAATCAGAGTGCACTCACGGTAAAATAGCGTTAGTAGGAACTTAGCTACAGCAAAATATCCACTACATAGGTTTTTTTTGTTCTCTCTCAATGTACAGAAACATGAAGGGAAAAATTTTAGATTCGGTAATCCCTATGTTTTTCCGACGGTGTTTGACGTGTTTTGAATGATTTTGATCTTACTTAACCTAACCTAAACTAGCCACAGAACCCAGGAATTATATCTAACCTAAACTAGCCACAGAACCCAGGAATTATATCTAACCTAACCTACATTTCTAAGATTCCCTGGAAGACTGAAACTAAAATAACAGCATATGAAATTTCAAGCTCAACCTCAAACAAATCTTGGTAAAGGTGTAGATAACGGCTACCACCAGAAGCTACTTATTGACTTTCTTTATTTTTGCTGTACTTATTGTTTTGATGATTTTAAGTAAATTAAAAGAAACAACTTTCTATTATAAGTATTTTTTTTTATTTACTCTCCTGCTTCACAATTCTCCTGCCGGTGCCATTTTTGTTGTTTACCTCGTTGAATCCCAATTCAAGAGACGTTTCCTATAAATAATGGTGAACGTCTCCACGAAGTCCTCCTCGCCACTGATGATTTATATCAAACTCAAGATTTAAGTAAGTTAAAATGATAATGCACAGAACCTAACCTAACATACCCAACCTATGGGTATGTTAGGTCAGGTTCTATTAAGTTCTTTGCATTGTCGTTTCCATTTTTGTGTTTAATATCACATTAGTGTGTAGAAAAAATTTCACCCAATTCCGACAATTCCTTCTGGTGGTAACCGTTATCTACACCTTTACCCAAATCTTTACCGAGTATTGCCTTCAGCTAGTCACATAGCCGTTAATATTAAGGAACATTAATCAAGGGCAGAACCTACTGTTGTCATCCGAATGTCTACATCAATATCCAGCTCAAGGGACAGTGTGTATCAATATAAAAATTATTATACAGAAGTTTTTCTCATCTTATTACCACGTGAGTTACATAGAGCAATTAAGAAGAAAGGATTGTTGGATGTGAGTGGGTATGGCAGAGGTGAGGGAGTGGCCACAACGTGCTTGACAGCTTTAGAAACATGGCGGGCCTAAAATATATTCATGAATGATCACAGAACACCTATATACTCATTTTAACACATATTTAGTTGTATAACTCACGTCAGACATCCTGTTAGGAGAAACTGACACCCTTCGCTCTGCCATTATTGCCTCAGTGGTGTGTGAGTGTTGTTGTCAGCAGACGAAAACTGGTAAACACATGCGCACTAGTTGTTATTAACACATTCCTGCAGTACTCTACAATATATATATATATATATATATATATATATATATAATATATATATATATAAATATATATATGCAGTATATATATATATATACTTCATTTTTAGTCCATTTAACACGCGGACTTTGAACATATTATCAACGACCTCACCAGCAAGGAATCGAACCCTCGACCTACTGGGTGGCCCTAGGGAACGCTTACCGGCTAGCCCACAAGGACACTAAAAGCAGTTTCCCAATGAGGTTCACGGCGCCATCAGCTCGATGAACAGGCTTTGTGTGAAATATAACAGAGTCTAGAACTGCTTTTAGTGTCCTTGTGGGCTAGCCGGTAAGTGTTCCCTAGGGCCACCCAGTAGGTCGAGGGTTCGATTCCTTGCTGGTGAGGTCGTTGATAATATATATATATATATAAATATATATATATATATATATATATATATATATATATATATATATATATAGTGGCCCCTCGGTTAACGAACGCAATCCGTTCCAGCAGGTTGTTCGTTAACCGAAAAGTTCGTTAACTGAAACCATTGTTTCAATGGGTTTTTGGGTAATTGGTTCCAGCTCACCGAAAATTTCCTAAATTCAACAAAAATGGTAAAAGTTCACTTACTTTGAGGTGTGTATGTAGAAGGCTCCTGGATGATGATGATGATGATGGGAATTAGAATGGGGGTGAAGGAGAAGGAAGAAGAGAAGGCATTGGGGTGGAAGAGAAGTCACCCCATGGCACCATTTCACTCATAAAATTTTAGTTCTCTTGGTGTATTTCAAGATTATTTTCTTTACATCTACACTGCACTGCATTATATATTGTCAATATGTAAAATATAATTCAAAATGACCAATAATTTGCTTGGAAACACAGAAAAAAAGCGTTTAGTTGAAGAGAGTCTCAAGCAAGATGTTACCTCCAGTGAAAACAGAGAGAGAGTAACGCCTGTTTGCTGTGTTAAGAGGCTGGATGCCGCGCATTAAACTAGTCACTTTACCTTCAATTATGTTCAATAATTGTTAAAATGACTAAAAAATTGAATATTAAACTTTTAAAATTATTGAATCGTATAAATTTCTTGATATTTACTAAAATAATACGGAATTCAAGCCCTAGAACTGATTAATGTATTGGCGGACTGATACTAAAGCTGGTTGCCCAGCCAGTGCAAGCGAAAACATGTTGAGGTCGGTTCGTAAGAAATTCGTTAACCGAATTTTTGTTCGTTAACCGAATTGAAGATCCTTATGGAAGGCAGTTCGTTAACCGAAATTTCGTTAACCGAGCCGTTCGTTAAACGAGGGGTCACTGTGTGTATATATATATATATATATATATATATATATATATGCTGATAACCACGAGAAAAAAAGAAAACACGAAGTTCCCAAGCGCTTTCGTGTAATTCACATCTTCAGGGGTTAGTACATGTGTTTTGTGTGATCTCACAGTTGTGTTTTGTGTGATCTCGCAACAACCTAAGCAACCAGCTACTAAAACTCACAGCAATGTTGCTAAGAGATCACGCGTGGCAATTATGTTGGACGTGAAATTGGATATTGTAAAAAGACATGAACACGGAGAAGGAACGTCAGTGATTGGGCGCGTGCACAGCTTGGCTCCCTCTACAGCGCATTCTATAGTGAAAAGCGCCGACAAGATCAAGGTGATGGCCGGGTCTGCAACACCATTGACGGCTACGAAGGTGACAAGGTTCCGTGTTGCTGAGATGGAGAGTATGGAGCGGATGTCGAGCCTGTGGATTGACGACCAGACCCAGCGCCTTAAAACACCTTTATCGCAACGCATGATTCAACAGAAGACAAGATCGCTGTGGAAAGATAAACTAAAGATAAACCCAACGTACCCGAGTTCAGTGCCAGCCGTGGATGGTTTGATAGATTTAGGAAACATATATCAATCCACAACCTAAAAATACAAGGAGAATCAGCTAGCGCCGACCATGAAGCAGCAGAGAAGTTCCCACCGTTTCTCACAACCATAATTAAGGAGGGTGGGTACAGTCCTGAGCAGGTCTTCACCTTGGACGAGACCGGACTCTTCTGGAAGAAAATGCCTTCACGGACCTATATATCTAAGGAGGAAAAGACCGCACCAGGATTCAAAGTTGCCAAGGACCGCCTCACTATTGATTGGTGGAAATGCTGAGGATGACCTGAAGTTAAAGCCTCTCCTTGTGTACTGGTCTGAAACACCCCATGTTCTGAGGGGGGTTGTGAAGAGACAACTTCCTGTTGTCTGGCGTTCAAACCGTAAAGCGTGGGTGGCACGACTACATGTTCAACTATGTGTCCGGTCGCATTAGTCGCTATAATAAGGAAAATTATTTTGATGATAAAGCTCTGATGGTGATTGACAACACACCAGGTCATCCACCAGCTATGGTTGACTGGTGTGAGAACATTAAAGTTGTGTTTTTGCCTCCCAACACCACGGCTTTGCTGCAGCCCATGGACCAGGGCATTATCTCTACACTCAGCGTATCATGGAGCAGCCGATTGATGGGACCGATGGAGAAGGAAAACCTACAATCTGGGAGTTTTGGAAAAAACACTACTACATCAGGAAATTCATATATAAACATCAGTGATTCATGGGAGGCAATAACACAACAGAACATGAACGGTGTGTGGCATAGCTGTGGCCCGAGTGTGTGCACAACTTTGTTGGTTTCCCTTCAGTGCCTGCAATAAGGAAGACTATTGTGACTCTTGCAAAGAAAGCTGGATTCGATGAAGTGGATGAAGCTGACGTAGAAGACCTCCTCGATTCTCACAATGAAGAACTTACCAATGAAGACCTGACAGAACTGGAGAGGCTTCAGCAGGAAGAAATGCCACTTGCAACGGGAGAAGATGCAGAGGAAACTCCAACACAACTCCTCACTATACGGAACCTAAAGAAGCCGATTTCTTCATTTGAGATGGCGATGGATATGGCATTAGAAATGGACCTTAATGTAGACCAAAGTTGCACTATCATCCGCAATGTCAAAAAAGACATACGAGCATACTACGAGGTGCTTGAGGAGAAGAGGAAGAATGCACAGCAAATGACTCTTGATGCATTTATCAGGGCCAAACCTTCAACTCCCAGTGCACCAACCACCCCATGTACATCCAAACAGAACACAGCTTTTAGGCCTGTTCAAGACCAGTGTAAAAACACAGCCTTTAGCGAGTGAACCACAGCCTTCAACAAGTGAACCACAGCCTTCAACCAGTGGAGACCAACAGCTTTCAGTGCAAATTGACAGCGATAATGGGTGAGGTGACTGACGACCCTGGCAGTGATGATGAGAGTGAGGTGGCCAACGACCCTAGCAGTGAGGAGAGTGAGGTGGCTGACGACCCCAGCCTCCTCTCACCCCAGTAAACCTTCACCCTCTCCCCTAATGCCAACTTCAGCAAGCAAGCAACACAGCACATCAGAGGTAAATTAACAGTCTGCGTTTAAAACTTACCTCACACGCCTATGCACATAAACATTCAAACACACACTCAAACATTTTAAGTATACTGTACTTGTAAACATATACGCCTAATAAACTCAAAGTGTTTGTTATTGATGTTTATTTGATATTATGCCCTTGTTTCTTTATCTCTTTTACGTTCTATATGTATTGAGTAAAACAAGTGTTAAAATCTGACGGCCGTGACCACCGCGATGCCCATATCCCCCCTATTTACATTACTCTATTTCTTATGGGAGAAATTGCTCCGCTATTCGCGATTTCGATATTCGCAACAAGTTTCATGCCCATAACTTTTGCGATAAGTGAGGCAGCTACCACAGGGCAGTGTGCTGGGCTCATTGTGGTTTGTTTCACAAATAACATGACAGAAGCTATACACTCCTCCAAACAAATGTTTGTGAACGATGCCAAGCTATTCAGGGAAATTAAGTGCCAAGCGGTCTGTGAAGAACCACAAAAAGATATCTGCCAACTTCAAGAGTGGTAAAAGAAATGGCTGTTTAGATTCAATGTCACGAAGTGGAAGAGGATGCACCTGGGTCGTACCAACAGTAAGGGAGCGTATCACATGTCCCAACAGGACAAAGAAACAGCATTAACAGGGATCGAATGTGAAAAGGAATAGGGTGTGTATGTTGACAATGAACTGAAGTTCTTGGGCCATTTTGAGAAGAAGGTTAATCAAACAACTAAACTCCTGTAGTAGGTCTTATAAGACAGTCGGTCCCTCATAACACTCTTCAAGAGTGAGGTGCTTCTTCGTTTGGAGTACTGTCGCCCCGCCAGGTCCCCGACATACGCTAGAGACCATCAGTTGATTGAAAATGTCCAAATGAAGGCCAGAGCTATGGCACCTCAGTTACACAGAGAGATAAGAAAGCCTGCAACTGCCTAGCTTACGCTATAGGCAAGCAAGGGGTGACTTAATTGAAGCTTACAAACATCTCAGAGGATACTACTCTGTTGAGTGTCCATACTTGGAGCTGGCAGGTGCTCGCCCCACTAGAAGTCACAGCTCGAGGTTGAAGAAGTCTCAAGTCCAGAAAATTGTGAGGGCAAGCTTTTTTTGGTATGAAAATTGTAAACTCATGGAATAATCTACCAAAGAAAAGTGATGGCACCAAGTGTGAGCTCTTTCAAAAGCAGACTTAACCAACACTGGCAAAGGTACAGATACATTCTGGAAACAGCACATGCCCAGTACAGCTAGACCCCGACTTACGACCGCCGCAGTTGTGACCATTTTTTTTTTTCTCTCTCCAAATGACACACGCATTTTCTATACCGAAACGTTTCCAGTTAATGTAGTCTCCATGTATAATTAGAAAATTATGGGGGCCCCATTTGCATTCAGCTGACTACATTAAAGGTAAGTGCTCAGTCACACTGTATCCATTCCTCATTATTTATTACTTTCACTGTACTGTATCCATTCCTCATTATTTACTTTTACTGTACTGTATTTCATTGTAGACTTTTTATTAAAAAAAAAAAAAATTTTTTTTTTTTTTTTTTTATATCTATGTCGGACTTACGACCTGGATTTGGGTCCCTAACCCCGTCGTAAGTCGGGGTCTAGCTGTACTTGCAAACCATACGTAACAGAGACGTTACTGACCGCCCAAGTGGCTAACGAGCCTATCACTGGAGAAGAGGATAAAAGTAATAGTACTTCTGCCTCAGTATTGTCATTTTTTTTTACATCCAAAATAGATAAAATATTTAGGAATGCCCTGTAATATCCAATCACAACATTTTTTCTATTTTAAAATAAAAACAAAGAACCATGTCATATTTATTTAGTCAGTTTTCTCTCTTTATCAGTGTTCAATATTGGGGGCAAGTTAAATACTGTACAGTCTAAACAGAATCTTTAATGTTATAAATAAATTTGTAAAACATTCGATACCTCTAATATTTTCTACCAAAATGGGGGACTTGTTAAAATATTTATTACAGCACATTGAAAACAACAAGTACACATTAAAAAAAATTCTAGCAATATTACAATACTTGAGCAAGAACTGAACACATTAAGTTATATGCACATTTCTGTTTCAGGCTAGTCTAGGATATACACACAACTTTCAAATCAGACCCATCTCTCTCCATGTACCATACAGCATACACCCTTAACCCCTTCACAGGACTGCCCTCAAGTCAGTCAGGTTCACTGTTATATATAAGCAGGAATATACCCCTGTATTGGTGAAGTCCCTTAGAATATTTTTAATATAAGGAATTGTTAAAAACAAAACTCATAACAGGTGGTCAGTCTTTCCTGTCCTTTTTCTTCTTTGTGTTCCTTTTTGTAGCAAAACCTTGGTCTATGAAAGACAGAGATTGCAAGTGTTACAGGTTATTTTGCTGGATGGGAAATTTGGCAGCAAGTCTTTTTATATTTTTCAACATTTCCATTGGTGCACAAGCATTAACAGAATTAAAATGCCAAATGATGAAGCTCATTGTGTTAATGTTGAGATTAAAGAATGGTTTCTGATAGCCCAAGACCAATCAATTTTCAAAATATCAATTCATTATCTTGTCTCATAACTGTAAAAAAAATATCACATTCTTTATAATGTATTAAGTTTACAGAACATCATCAGTACTTCTAATTAGAAATCAAAGGTCAAACTGAGTTACCTTTAAAATATTTCATGGAATAACAATACAGTATAGAGGAAATTTTGTATGGAATGCCAAGATGGATACAGCATAGTACAGTACTGGGAAAGGGCAGACATGTAACTTATAAAATGCAATTACATACTACAGTACATTAGTGTTTACTCTCTTTTAATTTATCACTCATATATGTGAATAACATTACCTTGTATTTTTTTTGCACAAAAATTAATCATAAATGCCTTAATTTTCACTGCACTTTACTATATTATTATTAAACAATGGAGTTTTCTCTTAGCATACCTCATTACATTACTGATAAACAATATTTTTCACTCAGCTTGCTATATAATTCATAAACATTTTAAAATGTACAAGAACAACTCACAGTATTTCTAGTTACTAGATCTTGGTTCTAGTTACTAGATCTTGGTTAAAGGAGCACTTAAACTTTAACCAATGTATTACCTGCACTGATAAAATTATGTGATAACTCATTTGGGCAACAGAATATATAGATAATAATACTGAAGAGCTAAAGTACACAAGATTTTAAAAAAATTGCAATCTTTCTGTTACACATAACTCCAATGGTCTCATATGGTACTTTTAAAATCCTTAACTTTAGTCTGTACATGTACATATATGATATTTTTTAACACAAAGTTTGACGTAACACTAAACTGTCTACTTCTGTTACGGGAACTGTACCCCCCCCCCCCCCCCCATCACCCTTCTCGAGGGTTAGCCATGATCACCAGCCTTCAGGCCACCCTATCACATGCATACCAGCCTTCAGGCCACCCTATCACATGCATTTTCTAGCCTCTCTTTTCTGCTATATTATATACACATGCACACAGTATATGTACTGTACCAGTAAACTGCATATGAAAATGCATCCTGCCATTCATCATTATAACAATAACCCCTCCCCCCCTCCAGAATAAGATGAGCTCTGCCAGCTCTAGTTGGTGTGAGAGATGTATTAGTGAAAATGTCTTGCAGGTCAATAATTGAATAACTCAAGAGTGTAAGAAAAACATTTTGGTCCATTAGAATCAAAAACAATCTCACGTAAGCTATCTGTGGAATTAAAAAATTAAATACTGTACCTTGCTTATCTGCAGCACCTATTATAGAATCTTGGCTGCTAGCAGTTTTGGCATCATCACCATTATACAGGGGAGCCCCCCCAAGTTCGAGGATTTTTATTTTGCGGTTCTCTATTATTCGCGGATGACACCCTGGATGTACCCAAGAATGTCTGTGGGTATTTTAAAGTTGCCAGCTGGGACAGGGAGCCATTCGTTCTAGAGACAGTACTTTCCTTTACCTGTATTGTAAATATGCACGCGCACGCACACACACACACACACACACAAAATGCATACAAATAAATAATACAGTAATGGGAAAATCTTCTCACAAATAATCACAAAACAAATTTATTAAAAATGTGACAGTCTACCCTCAAGTCCATGCTTTATTAATAAAGCACCAACTTGAGGGTAGACTGTCACATTTTTAATAAATTTGTTTGCGATTATTTGTGAGAGGATTTTCTCATTACAGTGGTCCCTCGGTTAACGAGCGCCTCGGTTAACGAGATTTCGGTTAGCGAGTTACCTCCCATAAGATTCTTAAATTCGGTTAAAGAGCAACCCCTCGGTTAACGAGTTTCTTACGAGCCGACCTCAACAAGTTTTGGCTTGCACTGGCCGGTCAACCAGCTGTAGTATTAGTCTGCCAATATATTAATCGGTTCTAGGGCTTAAATTCCTTACTATTTTAGTAAATATCAAGGAGTTTATACTATTCAATAATTTTAAAAGTTTAATATTAAATTTTTTAGTCAATTTAACAATTATTGAACATAATTGAAGGTAAAGTGACTAGTTTAATGCGCGGCATCCAGCCTCTTAACACAGCAAACAGGCGTTAGTCTCTCTCTGTTTTCACTGGAGGTAACATCTTGCTTGAGACTCTTCAACTAAATGCCTTTTTTCTGTGTTTCCAAGGAAATTATTGGTCATTTTGAAATTTATTTTACATATTGACAATATATAGCGTAGTGCAGTGTTATTTTAAAGAAAATATTCTCTATTTACAACAAGTTTAACTTTAAAAAGCACGTGTTGACATTGTTTGAATCCAGCATGGGGCCTAAGAGATCAAGAATCCAAACCAAGCAGGAAATCATAAAAAAACATGAACAAGGCATTAGAACAAATGCGCTATGCAAAGAATATGGCATGTCGACATCAACTGTGTCGACAATTCTTGCACAGAAAGACAAATTTAAAGAAGTGCAAGTGAGAGACAAATCTACAAGTGTTTAAAAGTAGATCCCTAATTGCAGAAACTGAGAGGTTACTTATCATCTGGATTAGGGATTCATTTGTGAAAGAGCCAGGGAGATTTACGAACATTTAAAGACAGATCAACCTGGTTCTTCAGGCACAGAATTTGAAGATTTTCGGGCCAGCAAAGGCTGGATCGAAAATTTAAGAAAAGAAGTGACATTTTCAGTGTTGTTAGGCATGGTGAAGCTGCTAGTGCTGATAAGGAAGGGGCAGCAAAGATTTTAGATGAATTTAAAAAACTGATGGAAGAAGAAAATTATCTTCCACAGCAAGTGTTCAATGTGGACGAAACTGGGCTGATCTGGAAAAAGATGCCCAAAAGAACATTCATCACCAGAGATGAAGCCTCTTTACCTGGGCATAAACCCATGAAAGACCGTCTTACTCTATTGATTGGTGCCAATGCTTCAGGGGATTTCCGACTGAAGCCTATGCTTGTCTACCACTCTGAAAACCCCAGGGTGTTCAAGCAACAGAAAGTGGTAAGAACAAAGCATGGAGTTTATTGGAAGTCCAACCATAAGGCATGGGTGACAAGACAGCTCTTTAATGAATGGGCTGTTGATGCGTTTTGCCCTTCTGTCAAGAGCTACCTAACCACCAATAAACTCCCTTTAAAGGCTCTTCTCCTCATGGATAATGCTCCTGGTCATGACCCTGACCTTGCCAGAAATTTGGAGTATCAATTTGACTTTGTGAAAGTGTTGTTTTTGCCTCCAAACACTACATCAATCATACAGCCAATGGACCAGAATGTGATCAGCAACTTCAAGAAGTTGTACATGAAGAAAATGTTTAGGAGGTGTCATCAGGCAACTTCCAATGATCCTGAACTAACACCGAAACATTTCTGGAAGACACAATTTAACATCCTGGAGGCTGTAAAATTGATTGTGTCATCATGGCAAGAAGTCTCCACTAGATCCCTCAATTCTTCATGGAAAGCACTGTGGCCATCAGTAGTCCATGATTTTGAGGGATTTGAGGAAGAAACAGAGTTGGACCAGGAGATTGTGTCCATTGGTCAGTCATTGGGCCTTGAAGTGGAAGAGGAGGATGTGGAAGAGCTTGTGATGTCTCATGAGGAGGAACTTACTCCTGATGACTTGAAGCAACTGGATGAGATGTTGCAGGTAGAGGCTGACAGTGGTGAGGAGGAAATTGAAAGTGATGACCATATGTCAGCTAAACAGTTGAAAGATGTGATTTACCACTGGGAAAAGTTCAGGGAACTGGCTTCAAAGCACCCAGAAGTGGAAAAACTGAACTAACTTTGTGTCATGTTGTGGACTCAGTGGTCTCCTTCTTTAAACGTAAGTTAATGGTGAGGAGGACAGATGCCCCACAGACCACAATTGACACTTTCTTCGGTAAAAGGCAGAGGGAACAAGATGCTATCCCTCAGCCTTCCACTTCAAGACGGAGAGAGGATGTTCATGGTGGAGAATCTGTCAGTCCAGAGGTTCCGGACATTTTCATGGAAGGTGACTCACCTTCCAAGAAGCAGTAAAATGCTTCTCCTCCACCTCCATTTCCTTCTCTTCTCCCTTCTCCTCCTCCACCTCCCACTTCAAATTCACATCATCATCATCATCATCCAGGAGCCTTCTACATACACACCTCAAAGTAAGTGAACTTTTCTACCTTTTTTGTCGAATTTAGGCAATTTTCGGTGAGCTGGAACCAATTACCCAAAAACCCACTGAAACAATGGTTTCGGTTAATGAGATTTTCGGTTAACGAGCAACCTGCTGGAACGGATTGTGCTCGTTAACCGAGGGACCACTGTACTGTATTATTTATTTGTATGCATTTTGTGTGTGTGTCTGCACACACACACACACATATATGTATAAAATACAGGTAAAAAAATAATTTTCCTTAGGCCAAACACACAAAGGGAATATACATTTCTTTGTACACAAGTAAAAATGTACCCCCCCCCCGGTCCGTAAATGTTATTCGCGGATCTGGCGATTCGCAGCCATTTTGAGAACCTGACCCCCGCAAATTTGGGGCCCCCCTGTACTTGATTGCATACACTCTTCCAAATCTTCCTCTGTTAATTCCTTTTGATGAAATTGAAGGCGTTGTCTTCCTCAGCTGCTTGAATATCCTCAAACTACCCTGGACCATAGGCTGGAGGAGGGATGGGGTGTTTGATGGTAAGAACACAACCTCCAGGTTTGAATGAGCAATCTTAAGGTTTTCAGGCTGACCAGGCACAGTATCTAAACTTAGTAGAACCTTGATGGTGAGGTTCCTTGATAAACAATGCACCTGTCACCCATGCTTTCCTACTTGCTCGCTAGACTATTATGAGTAGGTGGCTCTTGTTTCTTCTATTGCATACACGATGGTCGAGGGCTCAGTTGAAAAGCATCGGTTTCACAACACAAAAACTTCTGCAGCAGTGCCACAAAGTAAATGGATAAGGCTGTCTTCAATCACCTTAAAACCTGGAGTAACCATATCTTTCCTGGAAAAGAAGGTACAAGAAGGGATTTTTTTCCAAATACAGAATCCTGTTTCTTCAGTATTAAAGACTTGCTTCTGTTTATATTTTAAATCAGCTTTGCTGCCTTAAAATTTGTTGCTAGGCATTGGTGCACTGGAGCTTTCACCCCCTGCTTCATTACAGAGAAGATCATAGATCTGTAGTACTTTTACTTGTAGTACTGGTCCACTCGGTGGCTATTTTTTGTGTTTGGCCCTATCCAAACTCTGAGGGCCTTTTCCATCCTTTCAATAACAGGGTCAAGAAACTGCAGTAACTCTCACATGGATGTTTATCTCACTTTTATGGATGAAGTGTGTAGTGTAATAGATTTGTTTATTCCGCAATTGAACCACAGAGGCCGCAGTTTTCCCGCTAGCTAATCAATACAACAGCTCACTTTTCTTACATACGGTAATGTCATCACTTTCCTCAGTGTTTTTGTACCACAATAATTTTATCAACTCTCTTACATTTACCTATACAGTACTGTAATTATGGGTAAAACACATGGATAAAAACAGAACATATGAATGTACACAGCTTAAGTTCAGCAAGTCTTTCCGCAGCAAGGGATAATAAACAGGTGAGTGTAATCACCCTCACGTCTCACATGTGCAAGAACCCAAAAAGAGTTTCTGGAGTGAGGTGACAAATACCACAATAGGTCAAAAACATCCCCCGAGATACCTAAATCGTGTACAGAGAAGTTGCCCACAAGTAGTCAAAATCATGAAAGATAAAATAGAGGTCTCATGTGTAGGTAGTGTTTAACGTAGTTCGGTACAAATGGCAGTGTTGACAAAAGCGGGTACTATTGGCAGTGTTCAAGAAAGTGGCCACTAGAGGCAGCATTCCACTTTTACATATTAAATTTGTTGGAACATGATTACTAATCATCCCTTCACCCCAAAGTCATCAACACAACTGGGGTTTATAAGTACAGAATATCCTAAGACACTGCATGTATCATTTCAATATTTTGAACAAATATTCGTTGTTCACAGCTTGGAAATATAAGTGAGAAACAACACACTGCAAAACCTGTTAAGAATTCTTGTTCTACTATACATAACAAAACACATATTAATAAACATTTGATATAAAAATTCTTTTCTAATCTATTTCAGCTGAACCATAAATTGATCAATAACTGCAGGGAAACATGATTGTTCGAACCAGTCAGCAGTTGAGTATGCCTAACAGTAAAAACATATTATGTCCACTAATGTTTATGATTTTAATGCAAAGCATAATGACACCAACATTCTATGGCCAATTTAAGCAAAAAACCAGTTTGAAACAACTGGTTTGTGTTTAAAACATTTGTACTAATAATGCTAAAATACTTTTTTCTATTATATTATATTTTCCCACCTATATGTGGCTGATTAACCCTTAAGCCCCGGGTTAGGGTGCTGCTGGCAGTAACCACCACGTGGGGTTAGATCGATAAAAAAAAATCAACATTTCCAAAAATAATTAAAAAAAATAATAATAATAAATAAAAAAAGGCGGAAAAATAGGCAGACGTTCTGGAACGTCACCCGGGGCCTAGGGGTTAAGAAAATGAAAAACCTCAAGAAAATGAGTATATGATCAGAAGAAACGAACACAAATGAATTTAAGGCCTAAGAACGTGAAGACAGACAAAAAGCCAAAACATAATATAGACTTATCCATATCCTTAATTTGCATACAAGTGTTGTATATTAAATGGTATTACTCTTCATCTAGGTACAGTCATCATCATACTGTACTTCATACATGTCACATAATTCAACTCCTATTTCAAATGTCAAGATCTATCAGCAATGCTTAAACCTATTGTTCAAGAATTACTATAATAAGTTTACTTATCATTCAGGATTAACAGTTGAATTCTGTGAATGAATAATAAAATAACGAGGATGTGTGAAAATGACAAACTACTAGAGTAAGGGAAATGTCCATGACATTTCTAAGAATAAAGGAAGATACAAACATAAATAAGGAGTAGCAAGAGAGCATTGTAAGGCAGTGTTCTGATGAGAAAATATGCGGTAATCTATAAAGTGTGTTTACCTCATACAGTCGCCTGCTGTTATACCTGATACTCTGTGGCATGCTTATCTAGCCTCCTTAGTCTGGCTAATATTGTGAGGTTCCTTAGGGCCATTCCAGGAGATTTCATAAAACGTAAACAAAAACAGAGTTGCCACAACTCACAAAATGCGCCAGCCACTATACCAGGTAAAAGTAAGGTGATTGTACATTTAGCCAAAGAAACTTAGCTGTAAATAACAAAGGACATGAAAAGATAACCATCATCTTTGCACAATAAAATCTCTTACAAAAGACATAAAGCACAAATTTGCTATTAATGCTTATTCATCATGTTTGAAGATATAAAATACAAAAATCCTCCAACATTCCAATAAAGCAAATCACATACTGTACTTTAAAGCCGTAAATATGCATTTGTCTATTAGGAATATAGAAATAATCGAGATAGGACAAAGATTAATAACTGGAAAATGCTTTTATTCATGTTGAACCTGATTCTCTGTTTTGTATGTTGCCACTGGGGAATTTATGTTTAGTAAAAAGGTCTCAATATACCCTGATGCTCTTTAAATAATCTGAAGATCTACTTCAATTGCATTCTAAAACTCCTCCCCTTTACCCAATACTTTCCCTCTTCATTTAAGTTTCAGCACCCCTTGATCAGTGGCGGATTTAGATAGGGGTATGTATACCCCCCAACAATGAGAATCTTTCTTTTTTAGAGACAGACCACTGTCAACAGACAATTTATTTTTTAATGTGCCAGTTTTACAACATTTATCTAAATTTGTAGCTGCTGCAATCTATTACGAAGGGATATGTACTTACAGTAACTTCGGTTCGTCAGTCGACTGTAACATCCGGACAAGGTTGAATACCAGATTTTGTATACATGTGTGAAACACTCCAGAATTTTACAACACCAGCTGATCTATTGGTGATGCTCTGATAAAATTATGTCTTGAATACAATTTTCATATTCATTATCGAATTATAGTAAAAGGAAAAATAATTAAAATACTGTATATATTTTTAACACTACAGTAATTCAAGGAAAATGTCTTTCTGACAATAAAAAACTAGTTTTCTCCACTTAAAGGGGGCTTCACATGTTACTCCTTAACTTGAGACTCTTCTGTCACTGCCCTTGATCTATCTTCTATAAAAGTGGTACAGGAATAAAGTTATTAATAGCCAGTTGGAAGGGTTTTATAAATAGGGTTTGAGGCTGCGAGTCATGCCTCAGTTCAGTACAACACAGAGCATATAAAGTATCATAAATGGTAAGAACATCTACCAACTACAAACAGGAATAAACCAACCAGTTTGGGGCCTCACTATGGAAGGGGGCTACCACAACAGAAGACAAATTATATAATACAATACATTGTAATAAGAATGAATAAATGATAATGAATGAAGGGAATACTGTACTGTATGTGTGTGTGTGAACTGTACTTATTTCCAGCCATCTTGCATTATTTGGGAAAAGGCTCAGAGGATATAAAAATGCAGTGTCAAATATGAAATCTGAACATATTTCAAGACACAGGAAAAGAATTACACAGAACAGGATAAAATCCATGCCACACAAATTTCTAAATACAGGTTGACAACCCTTTATCCGAAATTCCGAAAACCGAAAAGCTCTAAAAACCGAGGGGGTTTTGTGGGGCATATTATTTTTTTTTTTTTTTTTTTTTTTAACAGGGATTAGCCCACCAGGGCATAGATCACTGACCCACATCAGGGCCTGGGGGGCGAAAATGTAATAGTAATAGTAATAATAATTATAATAATAATAATTAGTCCTAGAAAATAAAAAATTTAATAAAACTACACAAAAAATAAAATAATATACTACGTATTAATAATAATAATAATAATAATAATAATAATAATAATAAAATTCATAAAAATAACAATAATACAGGAGTACTGTACTGTAATAATAAAATAATAACAATAATAAAGAAATTCAAGAATGAAAAAAAGATCAAAAGTGAGAAACACGACCTAGACCTATGAATTATTATTATTATTATTATTATTATTATTATTATTATTATTTTAATTATATTTTCGCCCCCCAGGCCCTGATGTGGGTCAGTGATCTTTGCCCGGGTGGGCTAATACACATAAAAAAAATTTAAAAAAATCTGAAAACCGAAAAATTCCGAAATCCGAAATGCCTCTGACCCCAAGGATTTCGGATAAGGGATTGTCAACCTGTACTATAGATTGTACACTGTGAGGCAACCAAAATATCATTCTCGGGTGTCATCATAAAAAATACAATTGCATAGATATCATTTATACACTACAGAGATAAAAAGGTTCAATGGAAAATATCATAGTATGTTACTTAGTTACTGTATAATATACCCTCTAAACTATGCTTTTTTTTTTTAGTACAAAGGAAGGCAGTGTTGTTGAAGCTGCACTGGACAACCTTCACTTTCCCCAACTTATATTAAATTATGTGCCCATTCATACCTGAGTGAACTGCAGGCACCATGGGCGAGAAGCAGCAACCTCAACAACAGGAGGCAGGCGCTGTATCCGCACAGCCACCACATCCCGTTTTCCTCCAAGTAACAGAAATAAAATAATACATACAGTATTTACTGTACTTGGGAAAAATTAAATAAATAAATACATAAAAAATATCTTTGATGCCAACCCTCTGTATGATGTCTGCCTAAGGCAAGATTGGTAAGTATAATGCAAAGCCTTTACATGACAAATAGAAATATCAGTGCACAACTTTTGAGCATGATTAGCACTGTGTATGTGCTATTACTACAATGCAAACCTTTTGACTGAGAAATACCAAGTAATATGATTGTGAACATCCATAAATATCTGTCAATACCTATAGCTGATATATTGCAAGTGTTGACATTATCATAACTTACACTTTATTATACTGTACAGCAAACTCTCTTGTCTGTTTGATCAGTGCTCATGGAAAACAATGAACAAAGCACAGTAATACAGTACTGTACATTGAAAATCTTACAGTTCATTACAAAAAGTTACTCAAAACTGTGAATCACAAATACAGTACTACCAGGTAGGTTAAATCTGAGCAAATGATAAATGTGCCAAGCTAACTTCTCAACGGGTTAGATTTGCATAGCTCAAGAATGTGAACTACTTCAAGGTAGGAAAACTTTCACTTATAATATTAAACAACCTAATCTACACTAAATCATGTACACTACAGCTTCTATCTTTCTAACATACATTATGTAAACCTCAGTAACACAAGGAAATGGCTTGTTGTAAGATGGCTTGGTAACATGAATAAACTTTTCAACCTTTTTCTGGATAATCATGATTTTTTTCCCTCTATTGATCTCACTTTTATCTAGTGAGATATCAATTTGATGTTTTGCAATGTAATATATTGCAAAACAGGGCAGCGTGCAATCACGACTGAGACAGTTTGGTGACTTGGTGCAGGTAAAATCATGAACAATACTGTACAGTACTTGCTTGTGTGTGTGTGTTAAAGCATGTAGCATGTATGATATGTTCAAGTGGATTTACTTTCCAAAATAAGTTAAACTTTACAAGGCCATCATAAATTAATGAAAAACGAAAAACTAATGTCTCAAAAATCTATGAAACAAAATGAATGAAAGTCAAAATTAACGTCTCGTAAATCTGTGAAACATAAACGTGAAAAATGGACATCTGTGGATGACCACTGTATTCATCCAGTCTTCCTTCTTCAGGCACAAGTTGGAAAACAAATGAAAATATGAGATGGGTGACATAACTTCCTCTCTTTCATACCATTTTTGAGAGGTGAATGCAATAAAAGTACCGAGGTAAACTTTACAGCTACTACACTCAACTCGTAGAAACGACTTGAAAGTTGAAAAATAAGAAATCATTGGGAATGTGTACATCTCCATCCTAAATGTTTCAAATTCTAGTAAAGTGGTTGTGCACTTGTACCTTTATAACAGATACAAATATACTGTAGCTACATAGTTTTCTTCAACACAGCATGCACAAACTAACCTTCCTGTTACTTTGCTTTATGCCCCAAAGTAATTGATTGCTTCTTGCCCATACAGATCCCATATAAAACTATGAAAAGTTAAGAATACATAATTAAGCAAACAAAATAATGATACTTGTACATTCTTATCCAAATAAAATACTAAATCATCAACTCTAACCATTTACAAATATGAAACAAACTATATTCTTACTATACCAAATGCTCTTTCAGTAGCCTATGATACCAGCAATATATGTACTGTAGTCATCGACGGTGAGAACTGCTATGAACATAATTTTTTTATTATCAGCTGAATCTGGTTAGAATCCATTTTTTCTTTGATATTTTGCACTAGCATGGAGCTTTCCCTGCCTGTGACATCCTCTAAAAATCTTCTCAACAACACCAAATCTTTTTCTGCAAGAAAACTATTAATCTTTTTAAGTTCATTACATGGTTGTGAAGGTTTCTCATCTACACACGATAACTGATTAAATATATGACCTTTCTGGAAACTTTTGTCAGATGAAGGCAAAATCTGAGGCAAGTTCTTCTGCTGTGTGATAAAATGATTATCTCGAGAGAGATTGGAAGCATAATACATACTACTTGTTGTCCAATACTCAGCGGTACTTGACTGGATGGAGTCCAGCATATTGAACTGCAATGCCATACACAATCTGTTCTGAATATCTCCAAGCTTTACACATTCCAAAGATGACCAAGAAGCCACGGTTTCCTTGAGCTTACTTGTATGACATTTCAAGGGAGCAATTTGTAATAAAGTAAGAGTGGACAACCTTTCTTCAACAGCCATCACCTCATCCTCACTAAGATTAAGGGTAACTGATGACAGGTCCTCAACAAGAAGAAGTAATGCATCTAAAACTTTCAAGATCTCAGGAAATATCAATGATGCATTGTGATGCCCATGTTTCCAGGAAATATATTTTAATAAAAGACTTACATACTTATTCCTTAAAATGTCTACCTTATCCATCTCCTGGATAAATTTCTTTATCGGAGTGTACATAAGGATGCAGTTTGTAATGACTCCAATTGGCCAATCAAATCCCAGTTTAGCAGCAGCTGTATTCAGCTCAAATAATCTATTGACCAAGTACTGAGGGTACACTTGAAGCAAATCTGAGACATGAACAACTGGGTGACTGATTCTGCTTGTTGAGCCAGGAATATACCAACACCCAGAGTCCTTATTGAAGAGATACAGCCCAGCACAACACACAGCTCGCAGAGAACAGCCATTTAACAATGCTATCTGATCTGACAACATAAGGTTCAAAAAATCTTCATTTTTGAACACAAAAAAGAACTGACGTATCACGGCATTTAAATGGATATCCATGTAATCCAGTGGGGTAAACCCTTTATTCTTATATAAAGTATCAGGCAAACTTATTGTCAACACAGCATCCGAAAGGCTTTTGATCATGTGGTTAATATGACCAATTTCATCGGGCTCTAAAAAATCTTGTATATTTGACTTATCAGGTACATATGATGAGAGAAGTGGTTGTTTAATTGTCTTGAGAAGTGTATCCAGATCTGGCAGTTGACCATTCTCATCTAGATATCGACTGTTACTATTGTCATCCACATCAGAATCCTGTGATCCACACACACTGGACTCGCCATGCATTGGCTCAGAGGAAACTGACTCACTACTCGTATACTTTCGCCTTCTTTCTCTGCCCATCTCAGGTCGGATGCCTTTTTCTCGTTGAACTTTCATGTGCAGAGTTTGGCTGCTGCTAGAGGGTGGATCTAGCTGCATGACTTCATCTATCATTCTTTGATGAGCCATGTGAAAAGGATCTTCAGTCCTAGGGAAATTTGTTTAAATAAGAGTGGATACAAGAAACACCGAATATATTTACATTTCATCACTTAATTCCAAATGAATTTCAATTACATTAACTAGCTACTGTATTAATGTGACACAGTATATGTATCTAGAATTATACCAGACAATACAGGTACTTAAATTATACTCTTGTGTATCAAATTGAGAATGAAAGCTTGAATAAATATGGTGCGGTACTGCATTATTATTCAACAAGTGGGGGATGTGAACAGATATGATCAAGTAAGAAATTTGTGCACATAACTTTACAACACTTAACATTAATTATAAAATAAAATTAGAAATACAGTAATTTTACAAGTTCAGTTCCTCTTTTCAATTACATACTGTAAGTACTTGTGTTTATCAATTCATCTTTATTTTGGGGGTTGCTTAATTTACCTATTCTACCTCATGCAAGGAGTAGCAGTGTGAGAAGGAAGAAAAGCATTAAAAAATATTAAAATTTTATGAATTGCAAACAGGAAAAATGAGATAAAACAAACATTTTTAAGTGAATACAGTACCACACAGGTACACCCCGTAAAAAAACTATCATTACAATTCCTGCACAAAACAAACTGACGCCTAGAACCGAAGTACTGTACAGTATTTCAAAAAGGCCCCCCCGAGGCATTCCTCGCATTGGTAGCCACACGTGCTCGAAACAAGTGATCGGCACTCTGAAACAAGTCAGAGTTAGTGCTGCTACACTAACACAATTTGAAACTTGATCGGAACTCTATGCCTCATTTCTCCATGTCGAATTCATTTTGTGAGCGGCATTGTAGCAGCCTAATATTGTGATTTACGTAATTAGTGTTACCAACATTTCCTGATATCTTGCATAAAGAATGTGTATGTTATATGAACTGTGGAGCTATTCAGATGTTTTGGAACAGCATGGTATATTTTGCAATAAGAATAAATAATGACATAACATGGTATTAGCCCAAATTGAAGTAGCAATACAAATACAGATTCAAAATTTGGTTGCCAAATAATTTTATACCTTTACTATATTCAATAATTCTGCCAAACATATACACCTGTAATGCATTCCTGTATGGCAACTCATCCACTTCCATGGTTCCTGTAGCCCACTGTGTGTGGAACATTTAATATAACATACAGTTTAACTTATCTAGATACACTGACATTCTCTAGTCATATTGTAACAAAGTAATTCAATATTGTCAATGAAATAACTAATTTCGGCCTACCAAATTAAGTACGAAATGTCTCACATTCAGGCCTACCAACCCTCGCGAGACAACGGGAATGTTCAGTTGGAAAATCATTGGACCCCACCTGTACAGTAGTTTTTGTACCGAGTGTACATCTACAAGTATTTAAAAATATAATTTAAAACTACAAAACTACAGCTATAGCTAATTATAAAACACTGATGCCCCATAGATACAAGACAATAAAACAACTTTCAAATCTAGTCATGTAATCCAAGGATGCAAACAAGAGGGCCTATAAAATTTCATAGCTTTACCATGCATACTTATTACACAAGCCTACAGACAGACATTGCAGTGAGATATACTGTAAGTACAGTACCGGTGTATAAATATGAACAAAAGAAAAACAAATGGATAGAAACAGATACAAATCAATACAGTGTACCACACTGCATATTCAGAAGGGGAATACTGAAAATCATGCTATTCAGTAATTCTTGAAGCCATGCATGTGACTTAACATAAACTAACTAAAGTAATATACTGTACACAGAATAAGCATAAGTAGCAAGTGACTTTTACTTACTGGACAAACTCCTTCTGGCCAAAGTAGCTTGAGACATCACTGCTCTCACTCATGGAGGGAGAAGTGCAACTACGATGTGATAAGGCTTTCTCCTCCTGCTGTTGTTGCTGAATGGAATGCGCAGTTAGTCCTGCAGTCAGTCGAGAAATGAGACTGGTAGGCGTCTCCCATGCATTGCTCTCTTGTGCCGAGGGGTTGCTCTCGTTCACTGACCAAGGCGGGGCACTTTGACAAGGCTTCCCCACTGATGAATCTCTCTGGGACGAAGACGATGATGATGACTGTTGCTCATGTTGTGAAGGAGACTCAAGGCTGGGGTGTACTGGTGGTGGTTGTGGCACACTGGGCTTTGTCAGTGAAGGGTTTGCTATAACAACAGCTTGTCTAGTACCTTCTGAAGAAGACAGTGAATGATGTTGGGTATTTTGTGTTATTGGCAAGAGATTGGGTACTCTACTTAAAAAAGGTGGACTAATATTTGCTTCTGCTACCTCACGTTGGCAGTTGTCAACAATAGTTGAAGATGTAATAGAGGACAGTGTGATAGGCACATGGGAATCTCGGGTGGTGGTAGGCATAAATTGTTGTGATGTGCTATCTGAAATCACCTTATGAGTATAAGTATGGGATTCAGGTTGCAACATACCTGAACACTGATGGACCACACCAGACATTATAGGCGATCGACAAACAGGGCACCATTTTACTTCTCTAGCATACTGACCTTCACTATGAAAGTCAAGGGAAGAATAGTCACTCTCTTGAAAAGAACGCTTTTGAGATCTAACATGTCCATCACTGAGAGATTTCACTGTCCTGTGTGAGCACCCTGGAGGATGCAACTGACTTGTATGACCACCACTGCTGAGCACTGTCAAGAGGGCATGGGAAGATGGAGGAGTGACTTCAGGAATTTCTTGACTGGGAGGAAAATGAGACCCTGAAGTTGTTTGTTCAGAATAATTTTCTACTTGATAGTGATGGGCTGAACTTCTAGAAGGCTCAATTATGAGGTGATGTTGAGAGTGCTGATGAAAATTATCTTCTACTGCAGGAGAGTAGTGCAGTTCATTGTCAGGCTGAGAGCAAACATTACTGTCATCATTTCTTTGCCCAGAAGAGCTGGACGATATGCCCAACCGTACCATCTTTATGTCCAACTCATCTGAAATTAAAAGTAAAGTACTACAACACCATCTGAAAATTTAAGAGCATGAAGAAAACATTGTGTACTGTAATACTGTATATGCAGTATATTTGGAAATTTCATTTATTCTACAGAGTACCCTAGGGAAAATATATATTCAGTATACTGTACATTTATAAAATGACACAACCCTCTAAATCTGCCACACCTCACTCCCCCCATGGATCTACCCTCTGAGGGGACAGCTACAACAGACCATCGTAAGTTCACACATCCACTACAAATATGGCACGATTCCCCTACTTTTATGTACAGTACAGTACATGTACCAGGTGGTGGTGGTGGGTGGGGGGGGGGGGGGTTACAGTGTTGATTTAATGCTCCTACATGCCTACATTCTGACCTAACTTATCAAGTTCATGTATGTATAAAAATGAGTGTGATGTGGCAAAGGGGAAGGAAGGAAGGAAGGAAGGAAGGAAGGAAGGAAGGAGGGGGGGGGGGGACTAGTACAGTGCTGTGAAAAAGAAGTACAGGATACAGTGGTCACAGGTACAAGGTTGTGGAAAATTACTAATGGATACAAATTGTAGCACAGGTTAGAGGCTCCATATTTATTTTATTTTTATTTATTTTATTTTTTCACGGGAATTAGCCCACCCGGGCACAGGTCAAACGACTCACAACGGGGCCTGGGGAGCGCAAAAATAAGAACAGAAAGAAATTGAAAATAGAGAAGAATAAGGTTATACAGTCTCTCCTCGACTTACGATGGGGTTCCGCCCCGACGACCAGGTCGTAAGTCAAATTGGTCGTAAGTACCGGTAGAAAGGGCGCAAATGTTGAAAAAATGAAGTGTGAAAAAAGCCAATCCTCCAAAGAGCAACCGCGGTGGAGTCAGTTGAGGCCCCAGTAACTTGATGATGATCAGGTCGGCCCTGGGGTCCACAACCTTCTCGACCAGTGGGACCCGTCCGAGAAGGCCCCGCATCAATATTTATATCAACTGACATAGGAGAATAAGATAGAATGAATAAAACAGATCAAGAATGAGTACAGTTATATTTGATGTGTTGTCAATAGTAAGAGAGACAGTTGAGACCCTGCAATTGTGTAAATGAGGCAGAAAGTCAGATCATCAACCTGGGACTTGGTCACAATTTTCGTGATGCCATATGGCAGCAGGGTCTACCATTAGACATAATTTATGCCTCCAATATCTTCCCAGGCAGTAGTGCCTCCCTGTTTGGTAGCTGCCTACTACCTACTAGGGGCATATACAGGTACATGGAAGATTAATGCAAATAAAAAAGCAGTACAGGACACAGTGGCCACAAGTACAAAAGTTATAACAGTGTGACTTTCGGCAGTCTGATAATATAGAATAATTTATGATCGCATTATGCTGTGTCACCCAGGCAACCCTACTACCGATAAGGGTTGAAGTTTTTCTCATAAAACAGTGTTGTGTAATACTCTCTCTATTTCACTCTTGCTTATCTTATTAACTAGAGTAGGCTATCTTGTGCTATCTGATCGTCCCTTCTAAGATTGTGTCTCGAATTCAGTTCTCTCTTTGGAAACACCAAAAGGTCCACCAATCATACTTTACATCATTCTTCCTTACTCATCACCAATCATACGTTACAACCTCTTTCATTCACTCCCTCCCTCCTTCAATGCCTTCCTCCCTCACTACCTACCTCCTTTACTACCTAACTCCCTCACTATTTCCCTTCTTCACTACCTCCATCCTTCCCTCACTACTTCTCTCATTCATTACCTTCCTCCTTCACTACCTTCAACGGTACCTTCCTCTTTAACAGATTTGCGCTCCATCACACTTCCCCTCTTCCTCCCTCCCTCCCCCTTTTCTATCAACTACAATATACTGCGCCACCATGCTTTTGTCCCTCCTCCCATGTACCATATATCAACTAAGTACAGTACCATCACACACTCTTCCCTCCTCACTTTCTTCACCCCCACCATAAGAAACATTATTACCTTGTCCTCATCTACACAGTGATTTAAGAACCAGTTGTTGTTTGCCTAAATATGGAATACATTGAAACTGATAACCAAAATGCTTACGTGATTCACCACTTAAATTTCCGAAATCAAAAATTAAAAAGTGAAATTGTAATCTTCCTCTTTCAATTATGTTAAGCTGTAATTCAATTTTCATTTTCATTCATTTATGCATGGTAAACTTATTCAGTACTTTCTCACAATGGTTATACTTTATTGAAATGCAATACAGTACTGAATGGAGAAAAAAAAATTATACGGGATCACCTGATGAATAGCCCCCTCCCCCCTCCAGCTAATTTCACCCAACGATTAACCACCCTAATGCTACTTGGAGTAGCTATGTTAGGTTAAGTTATGTAAATTTATGCTTAGATTAGGTTATGTTAATTTATGCTTAGATTAGGTTATGTTAATTTATGTTAGATTAGGTTATGTTAATTTATGTTAGATTAGGTTATGTTAATTTATGTTAGATTAGGTTATGTTAATTTATGTTAGATTAGGTTATGTTAATTTATGTTAGATTAGGTTATGTTCTTAGGTTACATTAAGTTATGTTAGGTCTGCTAAAAGGATAAATGGATCCACAACTCCCTGGTAAAAACTTAGTAACAAACAATAAAACTCCTCGCCAAGATCCCATCGAGCGAAATGACAACACAAACACCTTAGCTGATAACTCTTTTGATTGTCAAGAGAAGTAAAACTTTGATATGAGTGAAGTCAGTTAACGTACAGTGACCAGACATAAAACGCTGTGAAGCTAATGTGGATGTTAAGATTTAGTTGGCATATTGTATGTGGTGAGGATATGAGGATGTACAGTCGTTAAAAGGACTATCTTTACAAAATTCTGTTCAGCAAATAAGACGCAACAGACAGAGGATTTTGACAACCTTACCAAAGCAACAGGAGTCGCAGCAATCATTCTGAAATTCATAGAACCTCCCAAGTAAAGATAGATTTTTTGAGTGACTATATTATTGTGAATATTTGGATCACTTTAAGATTACCCCCCCCCCCCCCCACCAGCTAATTCACCTGTTGATTAAATACCCTAAGGCTTCCCTGAGGGTTAGCCTATGTTAGATTAAGTTATGTTTAGGTTAGGTTAGGGTGGTTAATCTTGGGGTGAAAAAAAGCTGAGCATGCTAATCTTCATGTCATCTGAATATTTCTACTTTTTTTATTTTGATTCTTTCCTTCATCTTATACAGTCTACAGTTTCTAACACTCTATTACACCCCTATTCTGTCACTCATCCATGGCACAGAAGTGACAACAACAAACTAAACATATACAGGTACAGTACTGTATGTACTGTATATACAGTACAGTATATTGGGGTGGTCCAGCAAAAATTAAGTTCCATTTTCTTAAATGTGGCACCTCCCCGAAACATTCTACACGAAGAGAAAATAATTTGAAGGTCGCTACCGACCTGTGAGCCATGTTGAAAAGCCAATCGAGGGAAGAACTGAATGTCTTCTCTTTCAGTTTGAGGTCCACTGACCTCTTGGCTGAATAGTTTTGATTTTTCTTCGTCTACCACTCTTCTCAGATCTTGACCACTGCATCAGCTACAAGCTTCCTCAGTCTTGTGGGAATACGTGCTTCCCTGAAAAGTCCAGCAATGCATCTACAGTTAGAGCAGCACTTTCCCTCACAGTTTTCTCCTCCATCAACTAACAGCATAGTACTGTATTATGGTGAAACTTCAACACTCGGTAGCGACCTTCAAATATTATTAGATAAAGATGAATTTTTTACCGAATTATTTTCTCTTCGTGTAGAATGTTTCGGGGAGGTGCCACATTTAGGAAAATGGAACTTAATTTTTGCTGGACCACCCCAATATACTGTACTGTAGGGGGCAGGGAAAAAACACTTTTATTTGAGTTGCAGGCTGCACTTTTCAGGCATCGTTTGTATGGCTGTAACAAACACCTGTGCAAAATTTCATGCCAACCATGCATACTTACCCTGCCGCATCGCGAACGACTTTTTGTCAACTTTTAGTGTATACCAAAAATTAGGTGTCATTTAATGTTTTCCAGGATAATGATAAATTTTACATGGGTGACCGATTTAATTCACATGTTATTTTACA
Organism: Homarus gammarus; assembly: GCA_958450375.1. NCBI lineage: Eukaryota > Metazoa > Arthropoda > Malacostraca > Decapoda > Nephropidae > Homarus > Homarus gammarus. The sequence goes on along the minus strand of CAUDMG010002954.1, from coordinate 2,297,487 downwards.
GGTACACCGTATAGAAAATCATTACAAGTTCATATTGAAATTCTTTTTTGTGCGGAACCTTGGCATCATTTTCCTAGACAATAATCTTTGCCTAATACAGTATATCCATCTCTCGATTCGTATCCCGTCACTTCAGTGCAAGCTTCAGTCATCACTTTTATGCCTCTCTCGACCGCCTGAGTGCTGTTTGGCCACTTGGGCACCACTAATGGTGTCTCAAGAATGTCATTAACCTGTAGATTTGACAGAGAAGCAATGTAAGGAGGCTCAGTCTTGAGTTCATTCCTCCAGTTAATCATGAAATGATAGTTTTTTGCTTGCCACTTTAGTTTCGGAGTCACCACCTTTCTCATGTTGACTACAGGAGGCACATCCTCATTCCCATCTCCATCTTTACCCTCCTCATCAGTATAGTTTAACAAATTCTCGTCAACAGCAGCATCAGAATCTTCCTCCTCCTCTTCAGATCTGCCAGTGCATTCTTCCTTTTGCTGATTCTCCTCTCTAAATTTTCTTATCATTGAGACAGCTTTTTCTCTAACAGTCATGTCCTCATCTGCACACATACCAAGAAGAAGTTGATCTGTGTGGGCGAAGTATGCATTTCTCTGGACAGCCTTCTTCACTATCGTCTCCTCCTCACTATTCAGGTGTTTCATATATAGCAGGGACTGGAATACGTTCCTTGAGCCGTGTGTTACGTAAGGGTGTATCTTGATGTAAAACCACATTGGAGCACTGAACTTTATTATTGTAATGACAATTCTTTTCAACTCATGGCTGGGTCTTGATGTTGCTACATACAGCCTGAGGATTCTACTCCATAAGGTGTTCCACCTTGACACACAAGGAGGACCTGACTCAATAGCAGCCAAGTCATCTTCAACAACACCTGTGATAACTCCTTTACAAATCCTATACAGGTATTTCTGATCCCAGGACAGATCTTTCTCCACTTCAACATTAAACACAGGGAAATCAGGGAAACTGACTGGCTGGAAGGCGACAACTGGAAGCTCAGACAAAGACTCCTTGATCTGCTTTCCAATGGGACCACGCCAATGCTCAGGACCACTTGGTTTACCATCATAGTGATAAAAACTGCGCGGAAAGGCAGCTCATTTCCATGAAGCTGACATATGAAATAATGGAGAGGGTGACCAAGTAACATTTCAAGATGATGAATGACTCCATTTTCTGGTCCTACATTTACATTGGTTCCATCACAACCAACACACACAATGGGCTGCTGGGTTAGATTTTTCTCCACCAGAAACTCGTGAATAGTTTTGGCAATCTGCTTTCCGTGTCCAGTCTTGGGAGTCACATGTGTGAGATATTCATTGCCAGGCTCAACCATGATGACATAATGATCTTTCACCATCATCCTCAAACTCCATTTCTCGGTCTTCTCATTCTTTATCATCACACGAGTGGCGGTCTTCTTACCATCAAAATAGAGTGACGTCAAATTATCTAAACTAGCCATCTCAATTTCTTGCCTCTTAAATCGATATTTTTGTCTCGCATCCCGCAGCTTATGTGGTCCAATAACCTGACTCTTGTCATCCTTTGTGATAATGCCATAGTCAGTTAAGGTGGCAGTAGCAATGGCAGCTCCAGCATAATCACTAATCAAGTATCGGTCACAAGCGGCAGCCAGTGGAGGGAGTCTTGTCCGGTTCTGTGAACTGGTGTCTGTCAGAGCCCTTGGATCAGGGACAAAATCAGCATCAGTATTGACGAGAGGAATATCTCTTGAAAATGCGGCAGACTAAACCTCGACATATCCGCTTCAAATTTGGCATGGAGTCTTAGATATGTATAAGGAACAATGCCTGAAGAGTGCAGCTTTGAGCAAAATTTCACTGCCCCCTACTGTACTGTATATACAGTACATACAGTACTGTACCTGTATATGTTTAGTTTGTTGTTGTCACTTCTGTGCCGTGGATGAGTGACAGAATAGGGGTGTAATAGAGTGTTAGAAGCTGTACAGTACAGTACTTGCCACTACCTGTTCTTCCTGAGATCCACCAAGCTTAATAAAGACCAACACTAAGATTAAGAAATGTCATGTAACACTTATGATTCAAAGCTGTCTGGCTGGGTATACAAAGCATTATACAGTATCATCTTTGGCTAGATGCATAGAAAGCTTCATTAGATACAATCTCTGTACACATGGTACTTCACTAGATACAGTACCACCTTTGTACAGTACAAATAAAACTTCAGTGTACAGTATTCCACCTCAGTCATTTCAAATAGAAATTGTTTACAATTAAAACCACCACAGTCTCTACGCAAAGACCTTCATCAGATACCACCTTTGCTACACACAGCTGCTTCAATAGACACCACCTTTGTCCACATAAAAATAAACAACAATATTAAAAACAATGAACAAGTTATTAGACAACAACGGTGACTCGTCAAAAACAGAGACCACACATAACATGCCTGTCATTCAGATAAAGGTGAATGTATTGCTCCAACAATAACAGACCTATCACAGTACCTTATCTCCCTTGTTAAAAAATGTGCTGATCACCCTTTGATGTGCTGTGTTTGGTTTATATGACATCTTTGCCTAATGGCCTCCCACTAGAGGTGGCCAACTGGCCATGCCAAGAGGAGGAGGCCAGTGGCCTGTGTAGGATCCCTTCATTGTTGGTGGTAATTTTGTCAAGGGCTATTGTGAAGCCCAGTACTGTTTGTGATTCCACAGCTTAGGCTGATAGATCATTCCACGGGGTCTACCACCCTCATTGTGAATAAGTATTTCCTCACATTAGTTCCAGTTCATCCCTCACATTTGTGTGTTTCTGTGCAACATATGGGATTTGGATGTACTCCAGAAGTGTTGATTATCATCATTTACAAGAGGGAGAGAGTTAGAGGGAAGGGGTCAAACACCTGCACAACAGCTTTACTCATGAACACACACCCACATATACAATTTTTTTTTTTATAGGGATTAGCCCACCTGGTCACAGGCAGCTGACCCACATCAGGGCCTGGGAGCGAAGAAAAAAAAGAACCATAAATAAATACAGTAGAATAAGGGAAAAATTAAAACAACTCAGGAGTGAAAAACGATAGACTGTATATGTGATATACGGTAGTTGTGTTATAAAAGTTAGAGAAACTATTGAGACCTTGCAATTGTGTGTGAATGAGGCAGAAAGTCAGATCACCAAACTGGGACTTGGTCACAATTTTTGCGATGCCAAAGTCTACCATTATGCTTCCAATATCTTCCCAAACATTAGTATACCTCACTGTTTGATAGCTGCCTACTATCTATACACATGTGCACACACAAATAAACACACATACTGTACAAACATTGACTGCATGTACACACCTAATAAACATCACAGGTTTGGTCTGAACACTCATCCAGTAACAAGGGGATTCCGCTGTATATATAGTGGTCCCTCGGTTAACGAACACAATTCGTTCGAGAAGGTCGTTCGTTAACCAAATATTTCGTTACCCGAAACCATTGTTTCAATGGGATTTTGGGTAATTGGTTCTAGTTCACCGAAAATTACAGTACATACAAAGTAAAAAAAAAAAAAAATGCAGTAAAGTACACTTACTTCGAGGTGTGTATGTAGAAGGCTCCTGGTTGATGATGATGGGAATTAGAAGTGGGGGTGGAAGAGAAGGGAGAAGAGAAGGAAGTGGGGGTGGAAGAGAAATCACCCAATGCTTGATGCCGTCATTTCACCCATAAAATTTTAAGTTCACTAGTGTAATTCAAGATTATTTTCTTTAAATCAACACTGCACTGCACTATATATTGTCAATATGTTAAATAAATTTCAGAATGACTAATAATTGTACTGTAAAAACGTAAAAATACTCTGTGTTCAAGAGACCCACAAGCAAGATGTTTCCTCCACTGAACAGAGACACAAACTGAGGCCTTGGTGGGTGAGTGAAGTGGCTGATGGGCACACCAAAAACTAGTTCCCTGTACTGCAATTAAGTTAAATAAGTGTTAAAATGACTAAAAATTTTAATATAAAACTTGGAAAATTATTGAATAGTACAACCTTCTTGATATTTACTCCTATTTTAACGAATGTAAGCCCTAGAACCGATTTCTGTATTGGCGGACTAATCTTCCAGCTGGTGAGCAAACCAAAGCATGTCGAAACATTTTCGTAAGAATTTCGTTAACCGAATTTTTGTTCGTTAACCGAAATGAAGATTCTTATGGAAGGTAATTCGCTAACCGAAATTTCGTTAACCTAGGGACCACTGTAATTACTATCCAGTACCACTTCCAGCTTGGGTAGTGAGATTTTTAAGTGAATCTACCATTTATCCAATGTTTTCTCAACATAGCACCATTAATATCATGTGCAGGTTGATCCATAACTACCTTGAACCACAGGACAATTTCATAAACTACATGGAGTAGCAATTACCCTACAAGGCAACAGTCACTGAATGCCGCATAGATCTGCGCCTCAACTAACTCAACACAGCTAGGATAGCTACTTATGTATAAGGATACAGGGTATTTAATTTTAAGGTAATAAAATGGCGACAAAGGTGTGGCTATTGGGGGAGGCTGGAGGCCACGTAAAAAAAAAAAAAAAAAAAAACTCTGGATTGGCTGTGAGAGCAACCAGTTTTCAAGAGATCTCTGTATTTTGTAATTTGATTTCAAACTTACCGTTTGATGTAACTTAATGTGCCATTTTGTTACTCACATTCTGTTATATAATTTACCCCGGTACACGAAAGAGAGAGAGAAGAGAGAGATTGTGATGTAATATCAATAGTGTACAGTCAATACAGTATAATACTGTGTATTTGTAAATGTACCCCAGCCTCACACCTGTACCCTGCCTCACACATGTATCCCAGTCTAACACCTGTACCCTAGCCTTACACCTGTTCCCTAGTTTAACACCTGTGCCCGGTAACCCAGCCTCACACTTGTTCTTTATGTGGTGTAATTGGGCAAACATCTGTGATTAATATGCACCCATTGCATAACAAGCACTCAGGATGTAGCCAATCACATCTGACCCAGGCTTCCTACTGCTTGTATGGGGAAGGATTGGAGGATGAAGGTTGCACTATATATAAAGAGGAAGGGAGGGGGAATGAAGGATACACTGTGCAAATGAAGGGGAGGGAGGGATGGGGGATGAAGGATAAACTATACAAATGAATGGAGGAAGGAGAATGTACTCTACAAATGAAGGGAGGGAGGATGTAATTTTTTTTTTTTTTTTTTTTACGGGGATTAACCCACTCGGGCACAAGTCACTGACCCACATTGGGGCCTGGGGCAATAATGTAATAATTATTCATTGTAAATAAAATTTATAATAAAAAGTAAAATAAAATAAAACTGTAATGTTAACAATAATAATAACACTAATAATAATAAAGAACAATAAAGAAATACAAAAATTAAAAAAATTTAAAAATAGTGAGAAACGCTATATGTGTGTGTGTGTGTTGTGTTGTCAAGTAAGTGAAACAATAGAGACTTGCATTTGTGTGTAAATGAGGTAGGAAGACATCAGCAACCTGGGATTTGGTCACAATTTTCGTGATGCCATATAGCAGCAGGGTCTACCATTAGACAACACATTATGTTTCCAATATCTTAAGTGTAAAGTACAAGGAAAAGGTGGAAGTGGGGTTACAATGTTGATAGAATGGATGACTACATATATAAGAATGTATGATTAAGTATAGAACCAACTCAATTTACACTACTGACCTCTGACACACAGTGACGAGGCTTCATTGGGCTTCCAGCCAACCTGTGGAGTAGAATAGTAGTGCTTTTAGTATATGAGGAAGAGAAAGAAATTATAAAAGATATGAACACGTGAACATGGCCTCAAGTGAGCGCCACTCAAGGCAGCCCTGGGAAAAGCTTTCACAAAGCTTTGTGCACTGAATATAACTAAGGAAAGTAAGGATTGCATCTGTGTAACTCATGTTAAAACACAAAAACCAATATCTAAAAACAACACAAGGTTTACATTGAGAGAATACCATTATACCTTAACTAGTTGTGACCACTTAGCACCAGTAGTTAGGTGACAAGATTGAGGTACAGAAGATCATTTGAAAAAGATTTCCTACTTTAATCTTTTGTCTCCTAACTGATGCTATATGAACATATGCAGGCAAGGTAGTGTTTTCATATACTGTACAATATATACCTGCGTATATAAATACTGTATGAAGTTTAGTGAAGCCTCGTGCTAAATTATTCTCAACTAACACATCACAACCACCCACACCTGATGCATGAGGTTAACAATCAAAATACGGTATCACATGTTTACTATACTGGGACAGCATTATAACTATGATAACATAGTTTTAACACTACCTGTAAATTACTGTACAGTACTACAGTACATACTGGTATAGTACAATACTGTATAAAGAAATTTACTGCTGAGTAAAACAGCTTAATATAGTAAACACCACCTCATAACACCAACACAGTGGAACAGTTTATTTCATTAAAACTGATGTACTATAATGTCAGATACCGTGTACTGTATGTAGTACCATTCTCAACAGTATAAATTTGTTTATTCAAATATCACAACTGTACTGTAACTAACAACAGAATTTTGTCTTTACCTCAGAAGTCTCTTATGCTTCTATATCGTACAAATATCATCTGCCTAATGTGTGATGATGATTACGGTACAACATCGAAACATTATGGTCATAAAGTTAAAATATCAATAACTAATAAATAATATCACAGGACCATCATCTGCCTACTGTATTTCCATTCATTTTGCAATACAAATTTCATGAAGAAATTACAACTCATATAATTTACTAAGAAGGGGTATACATGCAGTGAGTGAGTGCTCCTCTTTATTGCATGGTGCTAAGCCAACAATTAGCGGCAGTTTTAAAATACACTTAACACCAATAGAAACAATACATGCAAGTGAAAATGAGGGCAGGGAGAGCTACGAGAAAGGCACTATGTAAACAAACAGGGCTAACCTTTCAAGCCAAGCACTGTTTGTTTACCCGGACACACACACACGTTCATCCGTGTAACAAGTTCACCCTCACACAACAGCTGGGTATCTATCCTCCACTAAAGCAAGAGGTGGTATATGCAGCCTATATCATCCTCAAGTACAGCAAGGCAGTATAGATTATTTCCTCCTCCAGTATAGGAATAGGTGGTAATCACAGCGTGTCACCCTGAAAGCTCATCCATTGACTCTGAATTTAGATAATTTTTCCGGAAAAATTCCGAGCCAATTTCAATTCCGGGTATTGGAGAGTTCCGGCTAGTGGAGATATTACTGAACAGTATTACAGTACTGTATTGTTATTTTGTTTGGACAGGGTTGTGTTTTAACCTAACCTATGGAATTAACAATGTTCTGAATTATGAACAGATCAATTTACAAACAGGGTCCAGGAACATAACCTGTATGTAACTCGGGAACTGACTGTACTGTTCAGTCCGTGCCATTAAACAAAATTTCTTATTGTAGAAAAGTTCATAGCATTAGGATAAAATTACTGATTTTTTTCAGAATCACATTACATTTCCATTGCCAGAGCAGCACCCAGTGCGTGTTGACACAACATCTACAAGACTATGGTAGCCACAGTATGTACTGCATTGGCTAATTCAATATGAAATATTATATAAACACAATTAACCTAACAACAAAATACCCAAAGAACACCAACAAACTTGTAAATATGACTATACCAGGAGACTCCATTCCTTGAGTATGAATTAACAATTAAATTTCTACAGTCGGCACAAGAAGTCAAAGTTGGATTTTTACGTATACGTACTGTACTGTACTGTACTGTACTGGTATATGGTAATACAGTAATGGAGCAGATGGCAAAAAACTGATCATATGACACTAAAATGATCTCTAATTTCTTTGTACACAAAGAAATTAATTATTTACGGTGAATTTTCGATCTTGCACCAGTATTTCTCTCGCTGTTATTAATATGTTTTTCATAATGTTTAGACAATTCCAAGACTTTTCTTCTGTGATATTTCCACAGGAAATTAGGATAACTGAAATATTAATTTTTAAATATTATTAGATTTGGTCAGTCACAAGTGTCACCATTTGTTGTTTACGTCTCACAGAGAAGGTCTCACCACCCATCACGCAGTGCTCCTTACCTCCATGTTGGCTTTTTAAGCGTCTACAGTTCATGTGTGGGGGGTGGTGTGGGAGTTTCTTATTGGTTATAGCAATAGGAGACTTATAATTGGGCAAAAGTTTTTTGTCTTGGCCAATGAACAATGCTTGGGTGCGTCAGGAGCTGAGATTTGATTTTCAGTACCAGAATAACCAGAAATGGCTGAACAGGTGGAAAGAGCTGTGCTGACATTGTAATAGAGATTATTTTACATTAATTGCATAGTTTCATCAGAAAAATAGTGTAAGGTTAGGTCAGGTTAGGATTGGTTTTGTTGGTTTTTTATTTATGTGATTTACTCGAAAAAATATAAATTTTCATTAAGATTGATGTAGGGGAGGGGGGGGGGGGTCTCAAAAACTATTGATTTCCGACTGAAATGAATATCAAATTCGCGTTCGAAACTCATAAAATAACATCGGAAAAACAAGCTTTTAATATCCAAACAAAGACCGGTGCATTAGTGAAATTTTACCTTATTTACCATAAATATTCATCTGAAAAATCTGCTGTTGTTGGCACATGTCATCTGCTCTTTGTTTGCATGCAACAACTGACCAGCTCAGTTCGAGCATACTCTCACATCCACAAAAATTTTAAATTACACCATGCTGCTTCAAGAAAGTTGCTTTCATTGGTACCAAATATCAAAGTAAGCAGTGTAGTACTGTACTTTCTGTTTAATATGACAAGGGGTCCAGGGGGCTATAGGAAGTTATGTAGGGTTAGGTGGGTTTCTTTGGTCGGTTAGGTCAGGTTCTATTAGGTTCTGTGTATTGTCGTATAGTTTTATTACTTACTATCATCCAGAGAACTGGGAAAAAACAACGAAATTGAACAACACATTCAGGTGTTAGCCATCAATTCCAGGATTACCAATATTTTACATAAAAGTTTAAAATATAAAAAATCACCAAGAACTAAACTTTTCTCTAATAAGTGGAAATTATATCTTGATATTGCTCTCAGCTTCTGGGGAATTTTATCCCTCATCCATACAGAGGCACCTTTGCACCTTCACAAGTGCAGTCTCAAAGTCAAATGAATCTTATCTGACCTGTTACAAATAATAGCAGAAAAAACAAACCATACCTAATCTAAGTTAAAATTCAGCTCAATATTGTCAGGTCAGGTGTGGTTTTGTCCATTATCATTAAAAAAGTCGGTGCACAGCGTACTTGAAGAATCCTGTTTACACGACCATGATACCTAATAGGACACTTTACACTCAGTGCCGGATTTAGACCTGTGGAGGCCCATGGGCAGCCTCTTTGTGGAGGCCCCCCTCATTATAACTACACAAGAGGGTGGGGTGGCGAGTGAAGCGAGCCTAAACATCTGGGAGTTCCGGGGAGCGCTGTAAGCCCCCGGGAAAATTCTGAAATTTGAACACTTCTTTGGAGAATTTTGAAGCCATATGCAGTTATATTGAGGAAATTAGAACATTGAGAAATTTGTTTATTAACTGTATATTTATTGATAGTGTACAAATTCCCAACACACACACACACACACACAAAAGTGAGACATGACTGGAGTCATTCATGTGGTTTCAAGTCGACCAGCCCTGATATAGCTACTACCGCACATGTGGAGGCCCCCAGATTGTGGAGGCCCCTGGGCAACTGCCCAGGGGCCCACTCCTGAATCCGGTCCTGTTTACACTTAATCATACAGCCTTATGTTTATGCAGTACAGTACAGTATTTGCTGCTGCTTTTCTACTCTTCCAAATAAAGGCAACAGTGCAGTCTTTTTAAACCAAAAACAACACATTACATTTGTGGAGACACAATACATAATACTTGTAAATAAGGTGGCATCCTTCTCCTTAATCTGCACCAGAATTCAATATTCAGCCAGCACAAGGAAAGGAAAATTATCTAATACTGTACCACACATTTCTGGACCCATGGCCATGAGACTAAGGTCTTCTCAAAAGTGCAGTCATCCCCTTTCACTATTAGCAATTACAAGATTATACTGTGATGTTACAATTCAAATTGTGCCCTGGATGGCAATACAAATTTCAAGGATGTCATATTGATTAATAACAAAATTAAATTGATTCATGAATTAGACAAATTGAGTTGCAGTTTCATTCATCTTCGCAATGACACTTTATAAGTTTCCACCAATTACACATATACAAAAATTATACAAGAGTAACGGTGTGCCACCAGGAAGCGAATTAGAGGTCAGCAATGCCTCAAAACTGCAAAATGAGTGCTTTTGGCATCAGCCTTGAGCCACTCCACGGCCTTTAATGTAGCTTTCATTTGGTGAACCGAGTTAACTGACATACATTAACACTAACATCACGCTGTTAACTTCCAGCAATCATCATGGTACTTACCAGCGCTAAAATGTATCTTCAACGAGCCGATAATGTGAAGAAAACAGGTGCTTTCACTTATCAAAAGATACAAAAACCACCATGGTGAGCATCTGCAGTGTAAACATTCGTACCAAGCTGGCAACAAGCGTAAAGTGACTCGCCAAGACGATGTTTCGAGCCCCCCAAGCTCCCAGATTGAACCGCGCGAATCCTGGGTACAAAATGTGGATGGAAATGCAAACGTCTTATTTAAGAGAAAACAAAAAGCCCGTTTAGTATTGGTATTTAAGCGTAGTGACTTATGTTTAATTACTGACCGTTCAAACACATCGGTAATTAACAACAATAACAGCAATTCTAATATTAATGATACTCTGTTTGATATAACTTAAACCGTAAGGTAATTCCCGGTCAGTGTATGCTGAAAAGTGGAGAAATTACAGGTAAAGTAAATTACATAAGCTCAAGTTCACAAGTCATTGAAGAAGATTTTTTATAAGCACCATTTACATCGCATCGAGTAATATTCTTGAGTCACTTCTTAAGTGTGTGTGTGTGTAAGTGTGCGCGCGAGCATTATATTGTATATATATATATATATATATATATATATATATATATATATATATATATATATATATATATATATATATATATTTATATATATATATATTTTATCCTCTTCACCACTGATCGGCTTGTTAGCCGCTTGGGCGATCGGTCACGTCTCTTGTCACACACTGCTGGCAAGTACTATTCATGTACTGGCTCTCTGTTACGCACTGTTGGCAGGTACTGGGCATGCACCGGCTCCTGAATGTACCTGAACTTGCTCCAGTGTTGGTCAAGTCTGGTCTTGAAAGAACTCACACTCGGTCTCGGTGCCGTCAGAACACTTTCTTTGGCAGATTGTTCCAAGAGTTCACAACTCTCACTCCGAAAAAGTTTACCCTCACATTTTTCTGGACTTGCGGCTTCTTCAATCTTGAGCTGTGACCCCTTGTGGGGCGAGCGTTCGCCAGCTCCAAGTAAGGACACTCGACTGAGTAGTGCCCCTTGAGATGCTTATGCACCTCAATTAGGTAGCCCTGCCCGTCTGTAGTTTAAAACTTGATAAATCACTATGAAATGTTATAACTATATTTCTGAAGTTCCTTATATCGTACATATACTAACAGACCTAAAAGGTGTCATGTAAGTGAAACCAAATATTGTAAGATACAAAACTAACAGAAAACAACATTTTACCGTAAGGTGCTCCTCTACTTAAGAACGTTCAACTTCTAAACATCTCCCATAACCCCACAAATGGTGACCCCCGGAGATTCGCACTCACAAAGGATGGAGGAGAAACCGATCACTCTCCCAGTCTTCAAGCAACATGGAAGACTGGCTTACCAACGCAGAGGCAGCTCTCATCGGCTCTACAGCTACTGTCTCTACACCGCAGGTTAGACACCCAAGTGCAGCTCTGCGACTCTAAGCAGACAGCCGCTCCTCTTCCTGCCCCAAGCACCACGTCCTACCGACCCCAACACACCCGTCCTGCCTCAGACGCCGCCCCGGCCCAGCAGTACCCCCTGCCGCTCCTGACGCGGACCCACACACCCCTCTTTTCTCCCTCAGGTACCCCCTGCTACTATCCTTCACCCTGCTGCTGTCGTGGGCCCAGCTGCTGTCACGGACTCTCCTCCGCTCCTGCTGACGCAGCCCCTGCTTCTGACCCAGGCCCACACACCCCAGCAGGCGCATCTGACGACTCTGTACCTGCCGTGAGGGAAGCACAACATTCATCGCCTCCACACACCCTTTTTCTCCCTCTCTACTCCCACAGATATTGTGTATCTAGACAGTTGTCTCCTCTAGCGGCCGGCTCATCCACGCCCTCGCCGTTATGGCTCACATGTGGATTGTGGAATGCACCGCCCGTTCTGCCTCACATGTGCCATGCAACCTTGCAGACAACAAGTCTCCTACACCGCCTGGAGGGAAGGGGGGAGTATTGTAGTGGATACCTCCCCTACAAACGCTGTTTGTAGCTGAGTAGCCGACCCCGCGAATTCCCCAGTGTATGCCTCGTGGTCTTGGTCAACCAGCGCCGCCTTACATGACGGAGGTCAACTACTAAGCCACGCCTACCTCCGCTATTTAAGACCTGACCTCGTGGTGACCGCTCTCTTTTCTTCTAGCTACAGCCGCAGCAAGCAACACCACCTCCTCCGCCGCTGCCTGGCGGCCCTCGCTCCCGCCGGCGAGCATGGCGACCCACAAGCTGTCCTCCTCTGAGCATCCTCACCAACCAGCTCTCTCTACATCACGCTTGTAACCACGCTGCCACTTACCAGCACCAAGCTGCACTGTACATCCAATACAATATGTATACAGAGAGAACATTGTGAGTTTCCTTTCTCCATCCCATCCTGAGTGCGAACCAACATCTCGTACCCCACAATACAAACATCATCACTGAGGTGGGTTACCTGCCAGAACGGGCGTTTAATGTGGAATTGTGGATGAGACTGGATTATTTTTAAGAAAATTCCAGATAGAACAAACATTACCTAAGAGGAGAAGAGTAGGCCAGGTTTTAAGGGTGTATTAAAGGGTACAGCTGTTAAGGTAAACAGCTCTGAAACAATAAACCTAGGAAATAATACAGGAAGAATTACGAAGATTGACATTTTCCACTAGTAGACCTGAAGATGCTGAAAAGTAAAGTGGAAACTTTATGTGGATGTACAAGAGATAGACGAATCAAACAAGAAAAAACAGGGATGCTTTGAAAATTAAAAAAAAAAAATAGAGTAATAAAAAAAAAGATGAATTAAGACTACTGTTGTATCCCATTCAAGAGATACATTTTCTATGGACATGACAGTTCATATAACACAGTTGTCTCGTTTATACAGCTGGTTCGAGGCCTCACTACTCCCTCCTACAGTCCCACTATGAGATTGTAGTAAGATCAATATTTTTAAGCCACTTAGCATATTCCATACTCAATGATCAGCGCACCTTACTCCACCTAGGTTTGAAGGCTGCGAAACGACATTCGGTGCATCGTCATTCGCCCATGATAACTTTATTAGCAAAGGTATCATGTTACATGTTTTGCTCATTTAGGTAATCTCTGTAGTATTGAATACAAAAGTGATTTAAGCATACATATATATGGGTTTAAATACACCGGAGATGTGTGATCTTTATGATACATCATACACCAATCTGAGACAAAACTTTTTTTTATTATAGACGCATGGAACAACTTACCACAACAGGTGGTCACGTCTCCCCTAATAGTTACCAAGAGAAAGTACCTGGACAGGCAGTGAACAGATCGAGATGCAAACATACAGTACTAGCTCAGCCTTAAGCATAATTATGAACAGCGCCACTAGCTCTTCTCATTTATAATCGATTTTGTTCCACAAATAAATGAAGACTAAGATAATATATAGTGTATGAAGGCCTGACGCTGTAGGAATTCGTGGTGTAATGTTGTCTAGCACTCAGGATGGATGGAAACTCTAAGGTGGTTTTCTTGTATAATATAAGTTATATGATTTACAGTCTGGTGCTGGAGGTGCCGTGTGGTGAGGAGCTGCTCAGTAGAGACGTTCGGTGAGTAGCGTGTTGAAGGAGGTAGATGTGCAGGAGCTTCGTTAGAGAAGATGTTGCCTGTTGCTGGCCTCCTGGTTGAATGAAAGCTGGACAGCTAGGAACTTGCTGGAGTAGGTGTTGCGTGTTCAGGAAGATGGGCCAGAATGAGAGCTGGTTGGTGAGGAAGCTCAGAGAAGGGCAGCTGGTGGGTCGCCATGCTCGCTGGCGGGAGCGAGGACCGCCAGGCAGGTGGAGGAGAGGCGAGGGCCACCAGGCAGCGGCGGAGGAGGTGTTACTTGTTGTAGAAGAGAGGCTAGAATGAATCTCAATGGAGAGACAGAGCTTATATACCCAGCAGCCGTGAGTCCTCTATGAGTCATGTTGGGAAAACCCGAGAAAGTCGCCGGTCTCTAGTTCCGTTGCTAGGTTACCGTAACATCTGGTGTCACATTGGAATGCGGATACCCAGTTGTAGGGGAGAAGTCCACTACAATACTCCCCCTTCCCTCCAGGCGGTGTAGGAGACTTGTTGTCTGTAGAGTTGCTTAGCACATATGAGGCAGACCGGGCGGTGCATGCCTCACGTGAGACAACGGCGATGGCGTGAATGAGCCGATCGCTGAAATACAACTGTCTAGATACACACTATCTGTTGGAGAAGGGAGAAAAAGGGTGTGTGGAGGCGATGAATGTTGTGCTTCCCTCACGACAGGTACAGGGTCGTCAGATGCGCCTGCTGGGGTGTGTGTGGGCCTGGGTCAGGAGCAGGGGCTGCGTCAGCAGAAGCGGATAAGGGCTCGTGACAGCAGCTGGGTCCACGACAGCAGCAGGGTGCAGGACATTAGCAGGGAGTACCTGAGGGAGAAAAGAGGGTGTGTGGAGGCGATGAATGTTGTGCTTCCCTCACGGCAGGTACAGGGTCGTCAGATGCGCCTGCTAGGGTGTGGGCGCCTGGGTCAGGAGCAAGGGTTGCGTCAGCAGAAGCGGATTAGAGCTCGTGACAGCAGCTGGGTCCACGACAGCAGCAGGGTGCAGGATATTAGCAGGGAGTACCTGAGGGAGAAAAGAGGGGTATGTGTGGGTCCGGATTCAGGAACAGAGGCCGCGTCAGGGGTTACTGCTGGGCCGGGGTCGGCGTCTGAGGCAGGACGGGTGTGCTGGTGTCGGTAGGATGTGGTGCTTGGGGCAGGAAGAGGAGCCGGTGTCTGCTTGAAGACTGGGAGCGTGATCAGTGTCTCCTCCATCCTGTGTGAGTGCTAATCTCCGGGAGTCACCATTTGTAGGAATTCGTTCTCCATCCTGTGTGAGTGCTAATCTCCGGGGGTCACCATTTGTAGGAATTCGTAGTATAATGTTGTCTAGCACTCAGGATGGATGGAAACTCTAAGGTGGTTTTCTTGTATAATATAATTTATATGATTTACAGTCTGGTGCTGGAGGTGCCGTGTGGTGAGGAGCTGCTCAGTAGAGACGTTCGATGAGTAGCGTGTTGAAGGAGGTAGATGTGCAGGAGCTTCGTTAGAGAAGATGTTGCCTGTTGCTGGCCTCCTGGTTGAATGAAAGCTGGACAGCTAGGAACTTGCTGGAGTAGGTGTTGCGTGTTCAGGAAGATGGGCCAGAATGAGAGCTGGTTGGTGAGGAAGCTCAGAGAAGGGCAGCTGGTGGGTCGCCATGCTCGCTGGCGGGAGCGAGGACCGCCAGGCAGGCGGAGGAGAGGCGAGGGCCACCAGGCAGCGGCGGAGGAGGTGTTACTTGTTGTAGAAGAGAGGCTAGAATGAATCTCAATGGAGAGACAGAGCTTATATACCCAGCAGCCGTGAGTCCTCTATGAGTCATGTTGGGAAAACCCGAGAAAGTCGCCGGTCTCTAGTTCCGTTGCTAGGTTACCGTAACATCTGGTGTCACATTGGAATGCGGATACCCAGTTGTAGGGGAGAAGTCCACAACAACGCCTTCTTCCAAAATATACGTCAGGGAACGGCATGCCCTCACTTTTTCTTGTGTGACAGCTTGCCACTTCTGATAGTGTTATTTTTAATGCATTATTTCCGCCCTTACCTACCTGTAGGCTCCGCTTCCCGGAACCCGGCATATTAAATATTTCGGTTCTAGGTCGTTTGCAATGGAAATGTCATGGAAGATGTCTTAAAATTGTCTAACTTTTATCCTCTTCAACATTGATCAGTTCATTAGCCGTTTGGGCGATCGGTCACGTCTCTGTTACACACTGTTGGCAAGTATTGGGCATGCACCGGCTCCTGAAAGTACCTGAACCCGCTCCAGTGTTGGTCAAGTCTTGTCTTGAAAGAGCTCACACTCGGTGCCGTCACAACATTTTATGGTAGATTGTTCCAAGAGTTCACAACCCTCACTCTGAAAAATTGGCCCTCGCAGTTTACTGGACTTGGGGCTTCTTCAATCTTGAGCTGTGACCCCTTGCGGGGCGAGCGTCAGCCAGTTCCAAGGACGCACTCGACCGAGTAGTGCCCCTTGAGATGCTTATACACCTCAATTAGGTAGCCCCTTGCCCATCTGTAGTATAAGCTAGGCAAGTTCAGGCGCTCCAATCTCTCGGGTAGTTGAGGTGCTGAAGTGCAGGCATCAGTCTGGTGGCCCTCCTTTGAACATTTTCAATCAACTGACAGTCCCTAGCATATCTCGGGGACCAGACAGGGTGACAGCATTCCAGACGGGGAATCACTTCAGTCTTGAAGAGCGTTACGAGGGATGGACCGTCTAGATATCTGAACTACCTTCTTATAAGACCTAATAATTTAGTTGCTTGATTTACCTTCTTCTTGCAATGGCCCGAGAACTTCAGCTCATTGTCAACATACACACCTAGGTCCTTTTCACATTGTCTCAATTAATGAAGTCTCTGACACTAGCGTAGCTAGGGGGGGGGGGGGGGGGGCAGTCCGCCCCGGGCGGCACTTTTGTGTCTGCTCATCACCCATATCTGCAGCTACTGGGGACGTTAATCCATCCCTTTGTATCGGCGGCAAGTTAATCCTTGTTGTGTCTGACCTAACACCTGACCCACATCATCACGGCCATGTCATGAGCTACACCCTTGCTATGCGCCCCCCACCCCCTGCCACACACACAACCTGTAACCTGTTGAGGATTAAGGAAACAACTTCAAACAAGTACGCCAGTGAGCTCATGTGGTGTGGGTCAGGTGTTAGGTCAGACACGAAGAGGATTAACTTGCCGCCGATACAAAGGGAAGGATTAACGTCTCCAGTAGCTGCAAAACCATGCAGTCTCAGGTCATATCAGTTCATGTACAGCCGACCAATAGACCAGTTACAAGCAATTCACTTCAGTTCTGCACAAGTCTCCATCGTGACAAGACGAGGGGAGG
This sequence comes from Homarus gammarus, assembly GCA_958450375.1. Lineage (NCBI taxonomy): Eukaryota > Metazoa > Arthropoda > Malacostraca > Decapoda > Nephropidae > Homarus > Homarus gammarus. The sequence continues at coordinate 2,279,969 of CAUDMG010002954.1, read as the reverse complement.
CTAGACGACTTTTAAGTTCTCTTGTGTTTTCAATCCAGTTATTTACTTCGTTGGAAGACATAATACTATAAGGTAAGAAATATTAAAGTATTGGTTAAAAAATATTGATGTGACTTTTGCTGCGGTACTGAGATTAAATATTAAGATTTTGTTTCACAGCATTGCGATTTTATACGAAGACACTATCCTCACTGGGGTACAGACAAAAGCCCCCTACTTTGATCGGGGTGGCTTTTGTCTGACAACAGTAAGGGCTTTCAAAAGTTACGGACATAATTAAATAGTTGAGGGTAAAATATACTGTTCTTCTCTGTGGTTAATTATTGGTTAGGTTAGGGTTAGGTTAAGTTAGGTTAGGTTGGGTTAGGGTTAGGGTTGTCAGATATAAGCCACCCCGATCAATGTAGGGGGCTTTTGTCTGGGGGGGCTTTCGTCGGGGGGGGGGGGCTTATGTCAGACATCCATTTTCACTGTACTCTGAATCTGTAATTTTAGATTAAGTTGCTACTTTTTACATTTCCATTGTATTACATTGATACTAGTGTCATTATTCCGTGATTTTAGATCAAGCTGTTTGCTACTTCCTATCTGTCTCCTACTATTCAGAAGGAGTTTATAGAAATTTTGGGAAAAACGTAAGAAGCAAAGTCATCAAGCAAGTAAAAGAAGCAAAGTACTTTTCCATGATATTCGACAGCACTCCTGATATTTCACATAAGGATCAAACGAGCCAAGTTTTACGCTATGTTATGATCGATGGAGATAAAGTGAAGGTTGTGGAATCATTTGTCGATTTCATTGAAACAAAAGGTAAAACCGCCGAGAATATTTCAATGATGATTTTTGAAAAATTAGGGAAAGACGGAATTGATATTCAAAATTGTAGAGGGCAAGCATATGATAATGCTGCGGTGATGGCTGGTGTTCAGAAACGTATCAAGGAAATTAATAAAAAAGCAGAATTTGTCGCTTGTACAAATCACTCGCTGAATTTGGCGGGTGTTCATGCAGCTTCTGTTGCTGTGAATTCTCTTACCTTATTTTGTCTACAGTATTGTATATTTTCAGCCTCTGGCTGCTGTGCTTTTCAATAAACCATGAATTATTATTATTATTATTATTATTATTACACACACACAGATTTACAGAGTCTGAGCAACAAGATAGGCAGATATACATATGTACAGGTAACACCAAAATAATGATACAGGTATTATGTACAGGTATCTTTGGTCAGTGTAATAAGACAAGTGTCATCTACAGAGTGACTTTACTATGCAAACACAACATACATAGATAACAATGGAATGGCACTTATAAAGTCATGGGAAAAGTAACAGCCACGTATTTATGAAAAAGAGTATTATACAACAACAAAGTTTACACAGACATCTTAAGAAAATACATACCACAAATATTACAATTTAGTTCTATAATACATGTGAATCAACACTGGGAATAGATCGGTATTTATGGAATGATTGAAAGTTCAGTTTAAAAAAAAAAATTCAATCACGGGTTTTATTTCAAATGAATTTTCCTCCAGTATGTTTGGAAAATTACATTCAGTGCAAAGACTAGATTGACGGAGCATTTCTGTAACAGAATAATGTATCAGATCTGGGTAACATATGTTGACAAATATTTGTATATAAAGAGCTTAGGCGATACAAATTTATCTCGGATATGTAAAAACTCATAGAGTATTTACCTTAGTATCAAAATGTTCCGTAAAAAAGCACTTGTATGGAAATATTGTATAACAACTTACTGTACATGTAAGTTAGCACAGCTTTGGTTTTAAAATAAGAACAGATTTTTGGTGCTGTCGGTCTACATTACATAGGACTGTTTGCAGGCCAATACATATGGTAAACATTGCATTATGTATTTCACTAGGTACAGTATCATGATAATCCTATACTGTAGTCATATTTTACGAATTCTGAACTCTAATGAAGACCTAAGCAAAGCCAAATTGCACACACATCATATATCATAATCACACAATAGGCAAGTTGAATGTCTTAAGAGTTAACTTTACCCACACTGACATTTTGGTCACTCTGTACAACACTTGTTTTTCAAATGCCCGTAAAACCATAGGGAGCAGTACAGTACAACATATAACACTACAAAAACAGATTTATAGATATTAAACTTTAAAAATTTAAATAATAATAATAATAAAAAAGATTCTGAACAGCAACACTACCATATTAAAACAATATTATCTACAACAATGAAACTGGAGGTAAAATTATAATGTACTGTACACGAACTTTATATTCCCTCGAGTTCAGCAAACAATATCAAATAAAATTTATAAAATTCACGTTACTATTACACTCCTAAATTCCATAAAATAACAGTCCTTAAATTTTCTCGCAAAAAAAAAGAAAAAAGTAAATAAATAAATAAAATACAAATAAAGGCTAGCCCATAAATTAACGTACAGAACATTCAAAATTTGACTGGAGATATGGACAACATGGACCTGAGTGTTTGTGAGCCTTACACACTACAATGTCTATTGTGGCAAGTCTTAGCTTACATTACTATAACACCAGCAACACAACCACCCATCACAGAGGCAGTGGTGTCAAGCTGTTTCCACCAGCTGGCTTGTAACACCTGGGTTTCAGTCAATTAATAAACAGTACATCCCTTGGTTTTTTAACCCAAGCCTATGGTTTGGTTTCTGTCATGTTTTTAATGATTGGTTTCTATCACTCTTCATCATCTACAATAACTATCACCATTATATAGTTGTTGCATTAGTCACTACCTATCAGTCAGTCTGTGTCACAGTACACCAATCAATACTGTTATCTCCTTGCTTGTCTCTACCAATCACTGTCCACCTAACCATGTTAAATTATTGGGCTATGCCAGTCAGTCCACTCAATCTGTACCAGTTAATTTAAACAAGTCACTGTCTACTTGTTGGTCTATACCCATCATTGTTTGCTTGTTCATCTCTATCAGTCACTTTGTCTATCAGGGGTGCACCCAGAAATTTAATGGTGAGGTAGGGGTGGGAGGGAAAGTAGGCCTACCCATCTTTTTTTTTTCTGTGTGTGTGTGTGGCAGGGGTAGGAGGTTGCACTATTACATGCAGTAAAGTATATGCAAAGCACTGGGAACTTCTTCAGTGGTAAAAATGTTATGTAAATTTAAGATGGTGCCTGGAAAAAGAGGTGAGCAGGGATGTACCCACTGTGTCTTACCCTTGGTGTGCCCCTGCGTCCATCAATCAATATCAGCAGTACGTAGCAACAAATTCATCAGATCGTAGACATACGACTATCAATTATCTGGACTTATCCATTTGTGAACTATCAGCCAAACTCTGTAAAGCCAGTAGTAAGAATTAACTGGGCTCATTTAGTCAGTGCCGACCAGTTAGTAGTACATGCAGTTACACAGCAATAGCTACTGCTTGGTCTCTAACAGTTAGTTTTTTCCCCTGATTTAAGGAACAATATTCAACACATTATTTATTTTCTATGTAAACTCAAGGTACTCTCCCTGACAACCTACCACAAACTTCTCCTAAAATACTGGAATCAAGTTCATGAAAAAAGACTTACTCTAATTATGATTTCCTTTGTCAGTGAGAGTACCTATTAAGACGTCTACTCATAATATTTCGTAGTTCTGAAAACAAAATGCATGGACAGTACTATATATATGTATACAATACAGTATATATTTGCCCACTATTTATTTTGAACATATGTAAATACTGTAGTGATAACGTTTCATCATAATGGAATGTTAAGAACTGCATTTGGTCTAAAAATGGTAAATGGTAGTAGTATAGTATCTGTACCACGCCCATCTAGTTCTAGAAATGCCCTTGTACAATAGTACATAATAATCCGAGTTGTAGCTCAGTATTAACAGGTAGATAGTGCCAAGCACGGCCATACTAAGTAAATTCTCATTCAAACTCGTACACTGAAACTCAAGACCATTTTAACCTACATAACAGATAACAGGATGTGGATGCATTCAGAGAATTGTCTTTATTTGAAACTACTGCAAAATTACTTTCCTGAAGTTAATTTCTAGACAGGGATACACAACAATGCCTCTTAGGAGCAGTCACATGAACTGTTGAGTCAATATACAGTATACAGGTACTTACTTAGGGAATGAAAATTATCACAAGGTTTATGGCAGTACAGTAACATAGATTATGCTATTATTTTCTACATTTACTTGTCTTTATATCAAGTAATTAGTTACATGGAAATAAGAGACTCTTTCATTTATACAGTACAATAATCACAATGCATTACAGATGATTGGAACATTTTCTTTTGTTTGCAATTGTACAGTACCCATAGAGCAGGATTTAATGATGCAGTAATACATCTATTGTAAATATAAATGCTGAATACCTGCATTGAACAGATATGAATGATGAATATTTTGAATCTTAAAAAGGGGAGGGTATAGTGGTAATGTGTGTATCTCTCTATCTCTCACCACTATAGGTCTTGGGGTCAAGCCCTAGCCTGGAACAGATGTGAGATGGGTGTTGCCCTACCAAACATTGTAATTTTTCTCTGGGTACTCTGGTTTCCTTCTATACTGTACTAACACTGAATAATAAAGGTCATGGGAAGGTAATAAAAGAACAGAATACATTGCCTGAACAGTTAGTAGAGTAAAATTGATTAAGTGATGAAATGATAAATACATGTAGATGTTGAGTACTGTACTGTATGTTCCACCTGTGCCCTGAACTATGGCGTCACTTTTTGTCTTTCATATATAGTTTACCTTTTATATCAATTCTCAAGCATTTCGATTCCTATTTATTAAGGCTGACTGAAGCATTTGAAAATGTCTTTAAAAGTTATTACCCCAACACAATATTGTTTATTTAAAATTCATAAAAAAAAATAACAAATCAATTTCTCTTAAGAACTCAAATCCTTTTAAGTACAATGTGTCAAACCTTCCATACTTGATTCACTACTCCAGTATTACTGTATTGATAGAAACACTGCAAATAACCCTAACAATACAGTACTACAGCATGCATACCTGTACCTACAGTATAATATCAGATCACTTTTACTGATAATTCATAATGATATTCAATGTCCCTCATAGATAAATCTACTTTTACTGTGCAGTATAACAGGTAATTATGTTTTTATCTCGCTGGAACTTAAAATAACCAGCTTTTATCGTCTCACTATTCATCATCACAATAAGATCTATGACTAAGATTACCTGGTACAATATATACTTTCCCTCCAAAACAATAAAAATTTTGTAAAATCAGTACAGTATTTTATGATTACACTATATCAGGTGTTACACTATTTATAATATAAAAATTGTGTACAGTATTAGCTGCATACTTTTCTCTATTTCTAATTCATGTACAATGTAATGACAACTTACAGGATACTGTACTTATGCACTTTTGTTACTCTACACATCCAGCAATTCCATATTCCTTATATATTTTCCAGAGATCAGATTCATGGACAAACAGTACAGCATTTCACTCTGATACCTACAAGTCCTCCGCCTTATTAACACCTGCACCATTTCCTGTTACTTGTGACTGAAAATTGTCATTTGGGAAAGACAAAGATGAAAACAACAAGACCAAAAATTTGATTACCAATACTAAATTTACTCAATAGATCAACAGAATCACAAACTAAATGACTAAATTTGCTCACTAAAAATAAAAGCATTATGTATACTGTACTGTACTGTACTTACCTTATAACAGGAGGTTACCACTGAACTGTTGGTATCCTTTAGGGAAGTAAGGTGCCCTAACCTGGGGACTTATCAATAGTGGAAGGCCCAGTGCACAATACATTAACATCATGCCACAGGATATACCAGCATGCCAGTGAATAGCATAATACAGTGCAGTACCGTGGGAAATACCACTCTGATACTTTACCCTCTTTGCCACTTGGGTGATTGGTCATGTCTATGTTGTGCACTGTTGATAAGTACTGGCATGTACTGACTCCAGAATATACAGTGAATAACTCCATGATAATACTGTCTGGCTTTGTTTCTTGGACAGTGATCTCACAGATAATGAATGCAAACTATTTTCTTATAACTTATGGTGTCTGATGTCATGAAAAGGATTACTGTACTTAATTCTGAACACAAATGAGAACTGTTCCATACATGCTATTAACTTCACCGGACAGATGAAAACTATGTGTTTGAGTGACGTGGCAGGAATAAGCAGAAGACCAATGACTATGAAGAAAAACTTAAGGGAAGACAGTTGTATGAAACAAATAATTTAATAAAAATATGGTGACCCAAGATTGAATAGGTACTTAGGGCTATCGTACTTGGTAACTAATGCTGCCGAGATAAAAAAATTAATGCCTTTTAGATAAATAGAAGTGTACAGACATTAACAGTTGAGCCCATAATGTGTAAGAAGGAGGGACAGAGTTTACAGTTGTAATACTTTGGTCTTATAGCTTACATGTGACCCTCAAAAAATTAATTAAGATAGTGGAAGAGCTTTTTTTTTTCTCCTGAGAAAGTGAATCAAAGTACTTTTACATTACAGGAACATTTTTCATGCAGTCTCATTTACTTATATGAAATTATCCTCATCAAAATGTAATGACTCCTACAATGTCAATAATCTCCATTAAATAATGTATAAATAATATTAAAGTGAAGTTTAAGTACAAAAGACTCACAGGAAAAATGTTTATCAGAACATGATAACATTTCATCTTTTACAAAAACAAAAATGATGGTTGAAGGAACTACCTCTGACCAACTTATCAATGTCACTATAAAAATTTTCTATATAATATTATAACCTCACTTTCCTTATAAAATGTCTAATATAATAGGGAGGAGGACCACAGGTGTTGGTGCTCAGCTGTGGTATAAACACTTCATCTATGACTACTACTTTGTCAATGTCAACTGCAGTTGTTGTTGAACTATCATAGTGCAGTGGGTGATGGACCAAGCTAAGAACATGAAGATTTGCATAGACAATTCCTTATGTAGTTATGTATCGCATATTTCATATGTCCATAACAAATTAATTGTTTGTTCTTACAGCAATAAATGACAAGCATTCCATCCTTAAATTAAACACAGGGACTGCCATTAAGCAATCACACAGACTCTTAAATCACTCTAAATACCGGTATTTTTCAATCAAATTGCATCATTGACTATTGCAAACATTTGCACCTAATAAATATCAATAAACATCCATTTTGTCTTCTCTAAACATTCACTGATTTCAGAGTATACAAAAGATCTTGTACTGAGTGTATTCTTCTCTCAGCCGGAGTGTTTGGCTCTGAGCTATGATATGATATCCTCTCACCTCCACCTGGACGTCTTCCTCCTCCACTCCGACCTTGATCCAGAGAAACCATTTCTGAGTCTGGGGTAGGAGTGTCTTCAGTTATCTCATCAGCATTAGCATTAGAAGATGACAGCACCCGGCGAAGGGGAAGTGATAAGTTTGCTCTGGAAGGTCTTGAGGATGTTGGATGACTGGATGCAGAGCTGTCAGTCAGGGAAGGACCCATGTGGACAATCGCTTCAGTGAGAGTAACATTTCCATTCAGGTCTGATGCATCTGGAAGGCGAGATGGCACCTCCTGCTGGGGTTCAATAGAATTGGAAGGTATTGGTGTGGCTGCAGCATCACCATCACAACCTGGCAGTGTCTCATAGCAGTGTTCAGCCTCAGCTTCACCATCTTGGCATTCACTAAGTTGGGAAGGGAGAGGATCATTGTCATTATGATGAGTCCTCCCCCCAGGGTGTATATGGTGTATGTGATGAAGAGGGTGTAAGGGGTGGAGGGGGTGGAGCTGTCTGATAGAATGTAGGGTTAGATTCTGATTGAATGTTGACTGGGGAGTTGATGGTGTATTATCTCTTTGACTTGGTGAAGATGGTGAAGGACCAGAAGTAGTTGGTGTGTAACAAGAGTAAGCATCAGTATCAGTTATCATGGGAGATGTACTGGACATATCTGTCAAAGGAGACACTACACTGTATGTATTTTCAGTCTCTGCAGCAAGACTGTGATCAGATGATGAAGTGTGAACAATCATGGTATCATCAGATGCATGGTGGGAGCTGTCATCATCCTTCTCACGAACTTGTTCATATGTGTGATTCAAAGAAGCATCTAATATCTCTTTGTCACTTGGAGATGGAGTATTCTGACTAGCAGAGCTAGTTGGTTCTGAGTAGTACAACATCTCATCCCCATCTTGTCTGACTGATACACACGACGAGACATCAGCAAAATATAATTCTGATTCTTGTTCCATTTTTCCACTAGTATAAACCACTTTGGGATCACTGATGCTTTTGATGTGCTTTGTGCGGTAAGCCTCTCGTGGCACATCAGCCTGAGACTGGAATTTATCAAGAGGTGCAATGTCCTTCCCATCACAAAATAAAACCTCCAGAGGTTCATCATGTTTATGTTCATTCACATCTCCAAGTGACTTGACATGACCCAGAGGAAGCCTCCTGTTGCGGTGCCTGGAAGGAAGTGAGCTGGATCCGCCCAGAGTTCCTCCTTGTTCAGTAGGCCCTCCCTTGTGACGTCCGCGCGTCACACGCTGGTTTTGGGAAGGTGAGCTTAACATTTCTGAATCATCACTGGGGGAAGACAGTGTGTTACTGGTGGGACTGGCTGGGCCATTCATCAGGTCAGCCAGTGTTGGGGGACGACGAGCTGGGGAAGACCTTATAGCCTGAGCTACTAATCCTTGCAGAGCTGTAGGTGAAGTGGGTGAATTTGGGTGATGATGTGGTGACATTTGCATGGCCAAGTTTTCTGCAGAGGTGGGCTGAGAATAGGGTGGTGGAGGGCCCCACATGTATCTGGGGAAGGCTTCCTGGTATGCCATGGGTGGTAAGTAGGCCTCTGTGAATGGTGGTGGGTAGCGGGGCAGCTGAAGTACCACACCTGGGTCAGAGAGTGGGCGGCGACTGTGGTGGGTAGTGGGATGTTGACGACGGAGGCCCAAGCGACTCTCAAGACCCCGAGGCAGGAATGGCCGCAGAAGGACGCCAGTTACTTGTGCTCGAGTGTCTTCACTGTGGAGAACATAATGAAGATTAAAATTCAATTTTAAATGCTTTTTCATTTTTTCTTACATTTTCCTAATGCAAAGTGGCCTGAATTAAGAGCAATCATAGCTTCTCCTTTCATTCCCTGGCATTTAATCATTATCATTACAGTACTAAAACAGATGTGTTCTACTATGGTAGTCCTCTATGACTATGGTTTTCTCCTGGAAATTTACACAATCTAGTTGTAGCTGCCATTAAATTTACAATGCAGGTACTGTACAGTAGATCAAATCTTATGTGGTGAGAGTACAGTATTACAAAAGTGGTGCCTGAACCAAGATATAAATACTGTACTGTAACTACTACTGTACACATGGCAATGTGATCACATTGCTGTTACTTCCTACAAATATGAGTTGATCAGCCCATAAAGAAATTAGATTCCAATACAAACTCTTCATAGACTTTGACAGTAGATATAAGTGAGGGGAACATACAGGAACACTATGTTTTCATACCATCTAGGAAGTAACAACAGAACTGAGGATGTAATGTGCTTAGTAAAAAAAAAAAAAAAAAATAAAAAAAATAACCAGGGCTATTTTCCCAAAAATAAGTTATGGTAGTCAATTGTTTTTATCCCCTTCTGGGCTATATGTAAATTGTTATTACAGTGCTGTATTATTATTATTATGTTTATTTTAATCATTTCACCATTTATCAACTTACTACCACTTCAGGTAATAATAATAATAATAATAATAATAATAATAATAATAATAATAATAATAATAATAACAGTAATAATAATATTTATTCAATAAAACTGTCATACAGATTTACAATTGGACAGACATGTTTAAACTATGCAGCATGAATATAGACAATGCAGGTACAGGGTACACAGAGTACTGTACTGTACATAGGCCATGAGTGTACAATTTCGTATGTGCCCAGACAATGCAGGTATACAACAACAGTAAACTTTGTTATAAACTTCATTGTCCAGAATCAGTACCTGTACAGTACCACCTTACCTCTGAGTATTATCCCCAGTAGTGGCTGTGGTACCAGAGTTTGCCTCCACTGGGGTGACTGCTTGTTGTTGCTGGGGTGCTGCACCACCGTGAGCTCCCCAACCACTTCCCCAGGGCAGCCAGAGAGGTCCTTGGCCCTGGGGTGTGGCAGTCCCCAGCAGTACAGAACGAGATGCATTCGATGAGTCTTCTGCGCCCGGGGTGTAAAACTGACCCCCTGCCCAGTATCTGAAAAGCAAATTAATTATCATTTTACTGATATAACATGGATAATTTTTCAACCATTCATTCTAGGAATACAGTACTTTTATCGAGTTAAAGAACAATGCCAATTAAACTTGACTGACATCCAATTATCCAATATCTCTATGAGTTACAAGAAAGAAAATTATAAGGACGTCCAGTTACTTTATTCCATTATATATGAAGGTAATTATAGAGTACAGTACTAACATACAACTACAGTATTCCATAATATTTTGTAAGTTTGACAATATTAATTTTCTAGTCATCAAATTATACCATTGTTACACATGGTACTTCGGTCTTTGAGAAAGATTATTATGAAAGAAATAAGGAAACCATAGATGTCTAAGAAAGACCAAGTTCTTACCACCCAGGATCTGGATTCACTTAGTAGAGTACAGTACAGTAAAGTACAGTATATTGTACGTGAATCTCAACTCTTTTCCATAATTGGGGATAAGAGAACACCATCTAGTTTCAATGTCTCAAAACAATTTAAATTATCCTCCCGTCATCATAGCTTAAGGTAGAGATAGTTAGGCGCATTCTAAAATGTCTATTGAACAAGAACACTGGATATTCTAACCTCTAAGGATTCAATTACTGATTTACAGCTGTCCAGTACATGCAAGTGGAAATGATCAGACAACTTTAGTGTACAGGTTAATGAAATAAGCTGTTTACAAGGTGCATGTTGTCAGCAGATAAGTGTACAGTACCAAACTATATACAATATTGTGGGTGGCTGTGAGCTTCAAATATATTGGCATGTGACGCCATGAACAAGTCTGGGGAAATAATGACGAGTTAAATGGGCCCGAGCCCTAATGGGAAGCGATTCTAAGAGGAACTAACCCGAATGGACCCATTATAATGACCTTTAGTTCTAATAACACTGAATTTATTTTAACACAAAGTGCAGATCCCTTTAATAACACAATGATTGTTACACCAAGTCAAATTAAAAGTACTGTACAGTACTGTACTTTTCCCAGGTAGTGTCCTTTTTTTTCATGTACCCTATATATATATATATATATATATATATATATAATATATATATATATATATATATATATAGTATATATATATATATATATATATATTGGCACGTTAGCAGCTTGGGTGAGCGGTCACGTCTCTGTTACGCACTGTTGATAAGTACTGGGCATGCACTGGCTCCTGAATGTACCTAAACCTGCTCTAGTGTTGGTCAAGTCAGGTCTTGAAAGAGCTCACACACTCGGTGCCATTACAGCACTTTCTGGCAGATTGTTCCAAGAGTTCACAACTCTCACTCCGAAAAAGTTTGCCCTTTCAGTTTTCTGGTCAGCTTACTAGCTGGCCGGGCAGTCAGTCTGTTATCTGGTGTGTTTGGAAAAAGGGGAGGCAGGAGTGGGGTATGATGGGGAAAGGAGCAATGAAACAGGTTAGGGAAGAATGTTTATACAGCTCGACCTGTTGTTGCTATCACCCCCAGAAAGTGCTTAGAGGGAAAGAAGAGTCAGATAAATAAACACATAAGAGAAACAAGAGGGAGGGAGAGAGGGAAGAAGGATGAAGGAGGTAATAAAAGTGGGGAGAGATTGAGAAGAAAGTACAATTAGGAGTGTGTAAAGGGCGAGGGGAGAGAGGGGAGGGATGGAGCATGATTTACATGCACATATCTTTGTGGGCTCCAGGAATGGTCGAAGGAATGGCTGCTGAGATTCAATGTCACGAAGTGTAAGAGGATGCACCTGGGGCGTACCAACGGTAAGGAGGAGTACCATATGTCCCAACGGGATGAAGAAAATGTACTAGTTGAGACTGTGTGTGAGAAGGACCTAGGTGCGTATGTTGACAATGAGCTGAAGTTCTCGGGCCATTGTGAGAAGAAGGTAAATCAGGCAAATAAATTATTGGGTCTTATAAGAAGGTCGTTCAGATATCTAGACGGTCCGTCCCTCGTGACGATCTTCAGGAGTGAAGTGCTTCCCCATCTGGAGTACTGTCACCCCATCTGGTCCCCGAGATATGCTAGGGACTGTCAGTTGGTTGAAAATGTTCAAAGGAGGGCCACCAAACTGGTGCCTGCACTTCGGCACCTCAGCTACCCTGAGAGATTGGAGCGCCTGAACTTGCCTAGCTTATACTACAGACGGGCAAGGGGGGACCTAGTTGAGGTTTATAAGCATCTCAGGGGGCACTACTCAGTTGAGTGTCCTTACTTGGAGCTGGCGGACGCTCGCCCCACAAGGGGTCACAGCTCAAGATTGAAGAAGCCGCAAGTCCAGAAAACCGTGAGGGCAAACTTTTTCGGAGTGAGGGTTGTAAACTCTTGGAACAATCTACCAGAGAGTGTTGTGACGGCACCGAGTGTGAGCTCTTTCAAGACAAGACTTGACCAACACTGGAGCGGGTTCAGGTACATTCAGGAGCCGCTGCATGCCCAGTATTTGCCAACAGTGCGTGACAGAGATGTGACCGATCGCCCGGGCGGCTAGCGAGCCGACCTTTTGGTGAAGAATATAAAGGAAAAGAGACGTGGGGTGTGGGGGGTGTGGGGTGGGTGGGGGGTGTGGGGGGTGTGGGGTGGGTGGGGGGTGTGGGTGATTGATTTTTTTTTTTTTGCCGCTTTCAGCGGCTACTTTATTGTGCACCCCACACTCATCCTGTGAGCGGTAGCGCAAAAGGATTACAGAGTAAAGTTTACAAAGGGTCATAATAATTAACCCCCGTTGTCAGGATATTATGGCACAGAATGTTACACATTATTTGTTTAGTTCTATACATAAAGGGTAACTTATTCACAAATGCGTGAGTACAGGCGTGTGAGGCAGTATGTCTGGCCTCACACTTTGTTATTCACATTTACGTGAGAGGTATTCACGCACATTGCGCATTTGGTTCTGTACATGAGAATTGATATAGTTACTAAGTGAAAAAAAGTGGATACAATCTTAATATGTTGGCTATCTTGCCATTAGAGATGAAGTGTTGTGCCATTTTACACACACTGTGCTTGGACCTGTCCCTAAAAGGTTCTATCTTCACACAGTCGAGGACGTAGTGTTCAAGTGTGTGGCCATATGTATGGCCACACACTTTACATTTAGTTTTGTTTACATCTACTTGAGGAACATACTGCCAAAGGTACTTATATCCTAACCTTAATTTAGCGGTTACAACATCTTGTAATCTAGTGATCTTGTTACTTGCTCCATATACATGTTTCACTTGATACATCTCATCATGGTAACCTATGGATCGACTAGTGCCTGTTTGCACTTGTCTACTTGCGTCAAACTCATCAATAAGTTCTTTCCTAATTACAGTTTTAAGGGTTCTTTTTGACAGACCCAAATTGTATTCAACAGTGTCTTTGTTAGACGCGAGTTTGGCGAGGGCATCAACTCTGTCATGTTTTATGAGGCCTATGTGAGAGGGGATCCACAACAGTTTGACCTTGACACCCCGGTCAACAAGGCACGCATATTTGTGTCTGGCTTCAGAGACAAGATCGTGACAACTTGAGTCGAGGGTACCAAGGGCAAGTAGTGAGGATAGAGAGTCAGTGATGATGAGACTGTCAGTAACAGCGGTTTCAATGAATTTAATAGCTGTGAGTATGGCCACTAATTCAGTTTGTAGAGTGGATGCCCAGTTGTTAATTCTAATTCCTTTCTCAATTATATTACCGTCAGGTTGAGTCACAACAATAGCACTTCCAGCCCTCCCACGGGCGGTGTTAAGAGATCCATCAGTGTAGATGGTCTGTGTGATATTATCATCAGTCTGTAGAGTGTTTATGTGTTCAAGAGCTCTCAATTTGGCAGTGTGTTGGAGATAAATGCTTTGTATAATTAATTTTTTAGGCGGATACGTCGGTATTGTGATATCGAAGGGAACTGTCCGCCAGGGTGGCAGGAAGCGCTGTTGTGTCTCAACTTTGTACAGGTGGTCTAGTCCAAACATCTTCATATGTGTAGCTGTAGTTTGGATCCATTTAGACTCAGTAGTCCCATGGTTCATACATTCTAGCAATTTTAAGGAAACAATGTTGTCAGGATCACCACGCAGAAGCCTCAGGGCTATCATGAGGTTGACTTCAATTATTCTATCTTTAACACTGGGTATACCTAGTTCTTTCCTCATATTAAGTACTTTAGTGCTCATGGGACATCCTAGGATAATTCTGAGGGCTTTATTTTGCATTTTCTCGAGCTTGTCAACGCCTTTCCCGTCACGAATGACCAGGGCTGGTGCGTGGTAATCTATCAGAGGTCTTATATAGCCTAGGTACATTGTTTTAACAATTCTAATATTAGCACCATAGTGCGGGCTGTACCCCGCTACACTTCTAAGAGGTCTCAGTCTGTCAGTACATTGGCGGGTTAGCTGTTGTATGGCAGGTAGGGTACAAGGGACGGAAACACCAAGATATTTAAAAGAAGAAACATAGTCAATAGTGTTGTTGTTACCTATCTTGAACTTGGCGGGGCCGCGTTTGCGGTTACCAGCTTGTTTGTGTGTGTGGTGTGCGTGAACTAGCATCCAGGTGTCCTCTTTTCACCCACCCCAACTCACCTGTCATCGAGGGTGTCCCAGGGTGGCCAGGGGTAGAGCTCTGATGGAGGCACAAAACCATACTCGTCGCAGCAGGAACAAGCATTGGGCGCTGGGGCTCTGCGGTACAGTAGGCGTCGACGGTGCTCAAGCTGCTCCCAGTACATCTTCTTCTTCTCGTGGCTGTGGGGCGACATACATAATATATATCACACATTATGACATTTTTTACAAATCATACAATATGACACACTGTTAAACATCATTTCATATGGCAAACTGTTATAAATCATACAATACGGCACATTGTAATACATTATACTGTACAGTACAGTTATACATCCTAAAATAGGATTAACTATCATGCACCCAACACATACTACTATACAGTACTCTACATCATACAATAGTTTATAAACCATCAAAAAACACAACATATGGGTTGTACAATATATACGGATGGACACACGGGTTAATATAATAAGTCTCTCTACACGCCTGAGACTCACAGCTCATACACAGCCCCACTGCCTGATTCTTGTTTCCAAGGATGTTGTTACTTTTAATCTCCTCACCACTTTATCGGCTCGTTAGCCGCTTGGGCGATCGGTCACGTCTCTGTTACGCACTGTTGGCAAGTACTGTACTGGGCATGCACTGGCTCCTGAAAGTACCTGAACCTGCTCCAGTGTTGGTCAAGTCTGGTCTTGAAAAAACTCACACTCGGTGCCGTCACAACACTTTCTGGTAGATTGTTCCAAGAGTTCACAACTCTCACTCCGAAAAAGTTTGCCCTCACAGTTTTCTGGACCTGCGGCCCCTTGTGGGGCGGTCCGCCAGCTCCAGGTAAAGACACTCGACTGAGTAGTGCCCCCTGAGATACTTATACACCTCAATTAAGTCGCCCCTTGCCCGTTGTTTTGTTGTTTTCATTGTTATGTTCTTGAACTGCCAGAGTTGTTAAGCACAGTTCTTTAAGATACGTTTTAAAAACAGCAAGTTAATATTGTACATATAAAAAATGCATTAAATGCTTGATGGGAAAATCAAAAGATTTTCCTAATTAAATATGCAAACAACCCTCATTAAATATGCAAAATTTCAACACCAAGTACTGTAGATAGAAATGAATTCTTTCATAAAAACTACACAGTAAACCAGTAAGGGAATACTAATTTTTACGGACACTGAACGGATATTGGGATCATCTTCTCCATTATCAAATTTTTCACATTACCAAGAGGGTTTGAGGGTAAGTATTATATCCTGCTGACATGCACACAGCATCCCAAAACACACCAACTATTCTTTTCTCTGTCAAGAAAATTAAAAATGCACATAGCCGATTTTTGGCATGTTGATTTAGATCACCTTAAGAATGGAGTCAAACCTAGCCTAATCCCCCAGGTACCATAATTGAACACCTAAATCTTCAAGTTGGAGATTATGACACCCAAGCGTTTTGATTCTAAGCTTGATGTTTCATGAGTTTGAGATTTTAAAACCTTTAATTTTAAAGAAGACATTTTGAGACTGGAGCATTGAAACCTTTAACTAATTAATGTCCAGAAATTATGGTCATGGTTTTGGGACATTTCGTTCTCCTAAGAGTTCTGAGACCTTGAAACTCGTGGCCCACTGAAGCCTGTCTGACACCTGCCCCGTCAAATACTCATCCCATCTAACACCCGCCCCATCTAACACCCTCCCCATCTACAAACAATCTGGGAAAACGTTGAGACAGAGGTTGACAAGAGGTGCCCATTATGGATACTGCAGACCTGTAGTAGTAGTGGATCAGGGCGACGACACAGTCCCTCAGAAAACATTCAAAGGGCGACAGGAGGTCATCAACCCCCCCCCCCCCCCCTCCCTCTCTCTCCTCCAGGGCACTTAACACCACCACTATCACCAGCTACACCCCCATTCACCACTGGTTACGACCTTCAGTACATTATCACCTCCTTGTCTTCACCATCTTCATTATGGAAAGGTGATTATCTTCAACTGAGTGACGAGGCTCTGAGATTTATTGCCTCTTCTTAATCTTAAATTGTCTGTTGCAAAAGAATATTAAGTTTTCTGCTCGTGGTTAATGACCCTGACAGTTGAAGCTCCTAAATGTAACAGAATAACAGTGAAATGAGTCCTATTAATGTTCTTACCATTTTAACACATAATTAGTTGGCTATTTTTTCCTTACAGTTAAAGGTGTTCCAATATTTTTAGTCATGTATCAGGGTCTCGACAGCCAGGATATTTAAGCACCATTTACTAAGTCTAATTAGCTTCTAATTTACACAAGAAACAACTCTGAAAAGTTAAAGAGATATTAAACTTTCTCGACTGCCAGTATTACAGGTGTTTTTGAATGCATTAAGGTCCTTCACCAGCTAATTTCTAGAAACCCTGATTAAATCTTTGTTTCTATTAGATCACCTCAAGATTAGACCCCCACCTTATTTCACATCATTAAACACCCTTATGCTAACCTATCCTAACCTAACCCTAATACATATACTGTACTGTATACCATATTTACAAAGTCCCTTGATGTTAATATTTTCAGTACCTTGATATTTGACTTAACAGATCACCTTAACTTATATTTGTATTCAGTCCATTGAAGTTCGTATTTAGAGAGTACATTTAAAAAGTTACGCATCTAAAAAAAAAAGCAACACACACACGTATACTGGTTCCAATCACCTGTGACTAAGGCCTGCAGGTGGGGTGTAATTAATGCAAAACGGTTGGCAGTGATGCATTCTTGATAATTTCGCCTGCAGGCCTGATGGGGGTTACAGCGGACATGGTGAATACACTAAATCATTAACTGTTATTCTTATTATCATTATGACACTATTATTATTATTAACTGAGTATTATTATTATTAAAGCCATATTATCATTCATTAAACATAGTATTACCGTATTCTTATTAGCATCATCATCCTGTCAGCGCCAGTCTGGATGGGACGTTCGCTTCCTTTCATTGTGTATACACTTCTCATCACCACACTCTCTCCCTCCCCGTCTCCCACTAAAATATTCATCTCCCCCTACACCTACCTGCTGCAGGGAGGGAGGGAGAGAAAGAGGGAGTGTTTGCCCACGATTCCTTACCCCCCCCCCCCTCTCTCTCTCTTTCTTCTTTCCCAAATTTCAATATATATTTATTTTCCCCAACTTCCTAATCATCTTCCCGACCTCCGACATATATTTCCCAACCGCCAGTATATATCCCCTGATCTCTAACATATATTTCCCGACCTCTTAGATATCTTTCCCGATGCATATATAGCTTACGTTAGGTCTGGTTAAATTACATTAAGTTCGGATAGGTCAAGTTCAATTAGATTAGCTAAACTTAGGTTAATTTACGTTAGATCAGATTAAGTTCGGTTAGGTTATGTTCAGTTTGGTTGCATTAGATGAGGTTAAGTTCTGTCAGGTTAGTTAGTTTCGGCTAATTTAGATTCCGTGTCCAGGTTTGGTTATTAACGAGCATGGCGATGAACATGTGGGGTGCCAGTGGTCGCCTGGCGAGTGTTGCTTGACGAGTGCCACCTGGTGAGTGAAGCTGTGAGTGCAGCACTGCAGCTCAGAGTGTGCCGCTTGGTGAGTGCCGCCTGGTGAGTGCCGCTTGGTGAGTGCTGCCTGGTGAGTGCAGCTCAGAAGAGAGTGCCAATTGATGAGTGCCACCTGGTGAGTGCCGCCCAGTGAGTGTCACCTGGTGAGTGCTGCTTGATGAGTGCTGCCCGGTGAGTGCTGCATGATGATTGCTGCTTGATGAGTGCCGCCCAGTGAGCGCTGCTTGATGAGTGCCGCCCAGTGAGCGCTGTGTAATGAGTGCCGCCCAGTGAGTGCCGCCCGGTGATGTGTCCTCATCTCATTACCTTCCCCTCTCCCTTGGAAAAATAGTACTTGAGCGGGTGATTAGTGGGTACTGCTCCACCTCCCTCCCTCCCTCTCTCCATTCCTCTCTCTCCCTCCCTCCCTCTCTCCATTCCTCTCTCTCCCTCCCTCCCTCTCCCCTGCCCCCCCCTCTCCTACACGCCAAAATATACGTTTACAGAAGCACACACACACACACACACACAACCATTATCTATATACTGTACCCCCTTTACTGCTCTCTCTCTCTCTCTCTCTGTTCTCCACCGTCCTCCTCCTCGACATAACCACACTTTTCTCCCCCTCCCCCCACCCTTCCTTAACCTACCCCTTTCTCTCATGTCTCTCTCTATCTCTACCCTCCCCCTATGCCGCTGCTACGCTTCTCTCCCCTTTCGTCTAATTTAATATTCTCTCTCTCTCTCTCTCCCGCTGTTATATTGCTTAATTTATACTGTACTACCATTCAAAAGTCCTGACCCCTCCCCCTCTCTCTCTCTAGACACATAATGTCTCTTTTTCTCCACGTATCCATTCTCTCTCTCTCTCTCTCTTCCTATTCCTTTGTGTTCTATGCTTGGAGATAACAAAACACACACACACACACACACATACATACATACATACATACACAAACACACAGGTACATACAAAACACACACACACATATACACATACACAGCCACAAACACACATACATACAACATACACAAACGTACAATCAAAGACAAAAGTCGTGTCGCGGTTTTGTCCGAATATTAAACAGAACTCGTGAAACATTATGAGAGCCCCGCCCCCTACCACAAGGCAGAGCGCATATGTTTTCACCAAATTTCACGACACGACTTTTGTCTTTCACTGCACGCACGCACGCACGCACGCACACACAAAGCTGCATTAAACTCTTGGGATAACTGGATGCTCAAAGTCCCTTCCTGGTCATTGGTTTATGTGGCGACTGACTTTATCTCCGCATTTTATCCTCCTTCATGTATGTATGTATGTATGTATGTATATAAGCGAAGTTGGTGTGACATTTCATTACAGTGGCCAACATAATACATACACATCATAATACATACATAAGAACATAAGAACATAAGAATGGAGGAAACTGCAGCGGGCCTATTGGCCCATACTGGGCAGTTCCATTTACACCCAACCCCTATTGCTCATATGAGCATCCAACCTATGTTTGAAGCTCTCCAGCGTATTTGAGTCAATGATGATATTTGGTAACTTGTTCCACTCATCCACGACTCTATTTTCAAACCAATGTTTACCTATTTCGCGTCTAAATGTAAGTTTGTCTAATTTAAAACCATTTTTATGAGTTCGCTCCTGGTTGGATACTTAAAGTACCTTTGTAATGTCCCCTTTGTTCAGCCCTGACTTCCATTTGTGCACCTCTATCATATCGCCCCTCGCTCTACGTCTCTCGAGGGAGTACAAATTAAGATGCTTTAACCTGTCTCTGTACTCAAGGTTCCTAATGCCCAGGATTAGCCTTATCATTCTCCTCTGAATTCTTTACAAGGATTCTATATCCATTCTGTAATAAGGTGACCAGAATTGAACTGTGTATTCCAAGTGAGGTCTCACAAGCGCAAGATATAGTTTTAGGATGACCTCGCTAGTCTTGTAACTAACACTTCCCCTAGGTAGCTCGCCTGCTGCTTACATACATCTCCTCAGAGGCCGAGAGCATTCCAGTGTCCTCCAAGCATTGCAGGTCGGAACAAGACACACCTGGAGACTTCTAGAATGATCTCGGCTTACAGTACGTAAGTATATTATAACAAAAATGATCTAATGCATTCTAGAAAATTCTTACATAAGCAATACATCAATACACAAGAAAATCTCCCCAAACTTGCCAACATAACTGCTGCTTGGAAAAGAAAATAATCAGAATAACAAGTTCACAAAAATTATAATACTAAATTATGCCTCAGCATAACAATAGGATTACTTATTGTTTATTCCACCTTAAAATAATAACATACTAAAGCTAACCTAGCCTCCCCTAACCTAACATAACTGAACCATATCTAACATTACCCCCAGGTAACGTTTGTATGTTTAATGACCGGGTGGAATAAACCGGGTGCCTAGTTTTAAGGTTTTTCTTCTTTCTGTGTCAAGGAGACCGTCTGTATATAAATTATTTCAAACACTTCTCTGGGCATGGCGACGGTGTGGCTAGCCTGTGTTACCACTACCTTGACTCGTTACTGTAGTCATCCTCTCTCGCTAAGTAAAACGGATGCATCGCCGATGACGGGTTACAAAATCACTTCAACCGATCCACAGGAGTAAGGCCACGATGAAGGAACGACCCGGGCTAGCGGACCCTCACAAACAGGTTTCTGGAGCTGCTACTGAATAAAAACTTGTTCACTCGTCTACCACCTAACGTACTAATACTGCATAATATGCTGTGGTCATCTCTGCCTGGACAGAATCCCGCCATAGATAATCCTGCGTGACAATATCTCTGGGCAAAATCGTAGTGCAGAAAATGGCACCTTTCATTTTCCCACCACCGCAGTTTAATTAAACCTGCCAGACAATCAGAGAATCAATCTACCATCACAACTTACTTTACGCCCTAAATTCCACGTATATATTTTATTCTTTACAACTCAATAATGTGAGTTTATACAGTAAGTTTAGGATACAACTGTCTAGTTTTGCGTTTTCTGTTTACTGAGCTTGTCTTGAGCCTCCGAACACGCCTTTAGCTTTCGAAACTAGACTAACTTCACACCTATTTAAGTGTTGATAAGCTAGACTTACTAATAACCCAAGAATGAGTCAAAGTTTGAGTTTTTTCTTATATTTGTAACTAATGACCCTTAATCCTGTAAATTTCATAAAAAAAAACATCTATTAGTCTGTCAACAATCTAAAAAATTAATAACCTGATACCAGAAACTAAATCCCGCCATGGATAAATGTTGTTAAAAGGGACGCTGAATATAAATAATATTATACACACAAACAAAACAAGTATAGAACTACTGTGGTAAGACTTGTTACAACACTCTAGAAATATAAAACAAAATAAAGAGGATTGGGGTGGAAGGTCATGGTCGCCAACCCTCTATGACAGAATTAAAAAGGCAACCCTAAAAAAATCTTCATTTCGTTTATACTTTATTTCCGACGTTTATATTCCCACATCATTACATCTTAATATCAACTCAGTTAATGTCTTTCATATACAATCAACTACAAAGAGGCACTCATTAATCTTTTGAGATAATTTAAATGATATACATCTGAAGATTAGACACCCTAGCTTATGTTACAATTTTCATTCCTGTTATATTGCGTCGTGGTGGAGTCTTGTGTGTGTGTGTCAGCTTCGTGATACACTAAATTATTTTGAGATAAGTCCCGGGTTCGTGCTTAGCGTTGTGTGGTGTGTATCCCGGAGTTGATATGGTTGAGGGGAAGAGCTAAGAGGAAGAACTCAAAATACACAAACAAATAAGATAAAATAAAAGAGAGAGAGAGAGAGAGAGAGAGAGAATACACAGTTTCACCAAGCTACTATACATACGCTCGTGACCGGAGGCAATACAGTACTGGAGGTTCCTGTCAGGCTTTACATACAACGGCCTTTCACTACGGCACCATATATGCTGTGTTAAATAAGCGTGGACAACGGGGGGAAGGTCAGTGAGAAGGAAAGAGGGAGGGAGGGAGCACGATAGAGAGTGTGGGAGGGAGGGAGGGGATGATGGAGGGAGATAGATAGTGTGGGAGGGAGGGAATGATGGAGGGAGATAGTGTGGGAGGGAATGATGGAGGAAGATAGTGTGGGAGGGAGGGAATGATGGAGGGAGATAGTGTGGGAGGGAGGGGATGATGGAGGGAGATAGTGTGGGAGGGAGGGAGGGGAGGATGGAGGGAGATAGTGTGGGAGGGAATGATGGAGGGAGATAGTGTGGGAGGGAGGGGATGATGGAGGGAGATAGTGTGGGAGGGAGGGGATGATGGAGGGAGATAGTGTGGGAGGGAGGGAGGGGAGGATGGAGGGAGATAGTGTGGGAGGGAGGGGATGATGGAGGGAGATAGTGTGGGAGGGAGGGAGGGGATGGAGGGAGATAGATAGTGTGGGAGGGAAGGAATGATGGAGGGAGATAGATAGTGTGGGAGGGAGGGAGGGAGGGAGGGAGGGAATGATGGAGGGAATGATGGAGGGAGATAGTGTGGGAGGGAGGGGATGATGGAGGGAGATAGATAGTGTGGGAGGGAGGGAGGGAGGGAGGGAATGATGGAGGGAATGATGGAGGGAGATAGTGTGGGAGGGAGGGGATGGAGGGAGATAGTGTGGGAGGGAGGGGATGATGGAGGGAGATAGTGTGGGAGGGAATGATGGAGGGAGATAGTGTGGGAGGGAATGATGGAGGGAGATAGTGTGGGAGGGAGGGAGGGAGGGAGGGAGGGAATGATGGAGGGAATGATGGAGGGAGATAGTGTGGGAGGGAGGGGATGATGGAGGGAGATAGTGTGGGAGGGAATGATGGAGGAAGATAGTGTGGGAGGGAGGGAATGATGGAGGGAGATAGTGTGGGAGGGAGGGGATGATGGAGGGAGATAGATAGTGAGGGAGGGAGGGAGGGAGGGAGGGAATGATGGAGGGAGATAGTGTGGGAGGGAATGATGGAGGGAGATAGTGTGGGAGGGAGGGAGGGGATGATGGAGGGAGATAGTGACACATAAACTACGACTGCATCCAACATGTATCAACAACTATGTATTTCACAGCTGAAGGAACAAGTATTAACAGTAAAGTCTCGGGTCACCAGTTAGTCTTAAGGGTCAATAAAGGTCAACACTGGCTGGCCCTTGACTCCCTAAAATATGGACGACAAAACAGCCCATTACTTGGACTCTTTTGGAAAATCTTGTTGGGACATACATATACACAGACGCAGACACATACATACACACACACACACAGACATACGGCACAGACACATACACACACACACACACGGCACAGACACACACACACACACACACGCATCACAAACAGCCACAAACACACACACATCAAAAAAAACATAAAGAAAGAAACACACACACAGACATACGGCACAGACACACACACAGACATACGGCGCACACACACACACACACACACACACAAGCTTAGTTTCATCTAAATTCATGTCTACTGGTTCAATTTATTCCGTTCACTAGATAACCGGACGAACACACGGACACTATTTCCATATCCCTGTTGTTGACATCCGACGATACTCCAACCTCGCCCATCTTTGTGTGTGTGTGTGTGTGTCTCCCAAGTGTTCATTCCGTCTCTTAGTGAAGGATTCCACTCGTCCTCACGCTCACTCTCTCTGTTTCCCCTCCTCTGTTTCTCTCCCTCCCTCCTGACACGCGTCCATACTTAACACAAGTCCCATCTTTTACTCCTTCCCTCGTTCCTCTCCCTTCATTCAGTGTTTCAGTACCATTAGCTCCCCCCCTCCCCTTATCCCTCACTCTCCCCTTTCCCCATCCCCTTATCCCTCGCTCTCCCTTCCCCTTATTCCTCACCCCCCAATCTTCTCCATTCATTCCTCCACCTTCCTTTCATTTTTTCCCCTTTTATGGTCAGAAATTCCGAAAATCTGATAAAATACGCGCGTGAGGATCAATTCAGGTCTCCCCCTCTCTCGGCTGGTGAGCGGAGAGGTCCCGGACAGCAAGTAGCCTGAGGGGGGTGAGGAGAGGGACTACTTTTTGTTTGTGTGTTGCGTGGAGTGGGCCGCCCATTCATGCGTACACGTGCACACATCACAACACAAAAAAAACGCTAAATGAATGGGCGAATGAATGCATTTAGTAGAGGCATAAGGTGAAGGGGAGAGAGGGGATGTGTACAGTACAAATGTGAGAGGTGGAACAGGATGGAACTAATTTTAATTCGCTGTAAATCTCCCCAACTCCTCTACGTTAATTTAGTTATTTACGAGTTGTGTGTGTGTGTGCTGAAGAGGTGGGCACTATACCACAAGCTGGGACTCTAACCTAACCTAACCAAACCAAATCAACACAGACTAACTTAACGTAAAAAGTAACCTAAACAGACCACACCAAAAATCTACTCCTAGCCAAATTCAACACAAGTTAACCGAACCGAACCTAACCTAGACAAATCCGCGGTGTAACTTGAAGGTCCGTTACAGGGATTCAGTTTGGCTGGTCGTGTAGTCTCTCGTGAGTCGCCTCCTGTACTGTACGTCACGCCCCTCGTACAGTACAACCAAACACACACGACTGCCACTATACCCAAACTTCCCCCTCACACCGACCCCATGAAACGAGGATGATCAGGTCCAACACACACTGACAGCCTCTCTCACCTCAACATATACACTGGCTCCCTCACCTCACCACACACACATACTGGCTCCCTTACCTCACCACACACACATACTGGCTCCCTCACCTCACCACACATACTGGCTCCCTCACCTCACCACACACTGGCTCCCTCACCTCACCACACACATATACACTGGCTCCCTCACCTCACCACACACACACATACTGGCTCCCTCACCTCACCACACACTGGCTCCCTCACCTCACCACACATAAATACACTGGCTCCCTCACCTCACCACACACACATACACTGGCTCCCTCACCTCACCACACACTGGCTCCCTCACCTCACCACACACACATACACTGGCTCCCTCACCTCACCACACACACATACTGGCTCCCTTACCTCACCACACACACATACTGGCTCCCTTACCTCACCACACACACATACACTGGCTCCCTCACCTCACCACACACATACTGGCTCCCTCACCTCACCACACACATATACACTGGCTCCCTCACCTCACCACACACACACATACTGGCTCCCTCACCTCACCACACACTGGCTCCCTCACCTCACCACACATAAATACACTGGCTCCCTCACCTCACCACACACACATACACTGGCTCCCTCACCTCACCACACACTGGCTCCCTCACCTCACCACACACACATACACTGGCTCCCTCACCTCACCACACACACATACTGGCTCCCTCACCTCACCTCACCACACATAAATACACTGGCTCTCTCACCTCACCACACACACATACACTGGCTCCCTCACCTCACCACACACATATACACTGGCTCCCTCACCTCACCACACATATATACACTGGCTCCCTCACCTAACCACACACATATACACTGGCTCCCTCACCTCACCACACACTGGCTCCCTCACCTCACCACACACATATACACTGGCTTCCTCTCCTCACCTCACACACATACTGGCTCCCTCACCTCACCACACTGGCTCCCTCACCTCACTACACACACACACTGGCTCCCTCACCTCACCACACTGGCTCCCTCACCTCACTACACACACACGCACGGTGCCTCCCTCACCCCAACACATAGTTTACTCGGGTCAACACATGCTGGCCAAAGTGTACTGTACACCACCCAGTACATCCTCCAACTTGGACACACACACACACACACAGAGCTTGGATGCCTCTTTATTTTATTTTTACTGATTAAAAATTATATCACTATTTTTTTAATTATCTACTTTTACTTTTATCCTCTTTACCACTGAACGGCTCGTTAGCCGCTTGGGCGGTGGGTCACGTCTCTGGTACGCACTGTTGGCAAATACTGGGCATGCACCGGCTACTGAATGTACTTGAACCTGGTCCAGTGTTGGTCAAGTCTGGTCTTGAAAGAGCTCACACTCGGTGCCGTCACAACACTCTCTGGTAGCTAGGGGTTAGACCTCCCAGCTTATTTCATCCAATGATTAACCTAACCTAATCTGACTTGACCTAACCTAACCTAATCCAACTTAACTCAACCCCATCAACTAGTGTTAGGGTGTTTAATCTTCAGGTGAAATAAGCTGACAAAAAACGGACTCTGTTTTCAGTTGTGTGTGTGTGTGTTTTCAAGATGTTTACACTCCAACCCTTTGTACCAACACCTATGCGCCTCATTACCCCTCTACACAAAGCCCATTCTATACAATACACAGAGCTACACGCACCTAGACAACCCCCTTACAATACACCTACACAACACACCACAACACCTACACAACACAGCAACACACCTACACAACACAGCACAGCACAACACTTACTGTACACACAGCAACACACCTACACAACACAGCACAACACCTACACAACACACCACAACACCTACACAACACAGCAACACACCTACACAACACACCACAACACCTGCACAACACAGCAACACACCTACACAACACACCACAACACCTGCACAACACAGCAACACACCTACACAACACACCACAACACCTGCACAACACACCACAACACCTGCACAACACAACACAACACCTGCACAACACACCACAACACCTGCACAACACAGCAACACACCTACACAACACACCACAACACCTACACAACACACCCAACACAGCAACACACCACAAGAGCATTCCGGGGCTGTGAGTCACCTGGGGAACGTGTGAGGGTAATGAGGGGAGGCGCCATTATATCTACCCTGTTCCCTCAGCCTCTCTCTCTCTCTCTCTCTCTCTTTCTCTCTCTCTCTCTCTCTCTCTCTCTCTCCATCTCATGTCTCGTTAACCTCCCTTTTATCCTCACTATTACTGGTCTGTCTCTGCAGGAAGGGACAACAGAGAATGGAGAGAAGCCTGTCACCTCCTGTCACCTTCTGTCTCCTGTTGTCATCTCCTGTCTCCTGCTGTCATCTCCTGTCTCCTTCTGTCACCTCCTGTCTCCTGCTGTCATCTCCTGTCTCCTATTGTCATCTCCTGTCTCCTGCTGTCACCTTCTGTCTCCTGCTGTCACCTCCTGTCTCCTGCTGTCACCTCCTGTCTCCTGCTGTCACCTTCTGTCTCCTGCTGTCACCTTCTGTCTCCTGCTTACAATAACAAAAATATAATACTAACAATAATAATAATAATAAAAAAAAATAATTCTTCATCTCTCAAATCTTCCTTACCTCACCCCCCCCTCCCTCACCCTCCCTCCCTCACCCCCCCTTCTACCTATCATAAAGGGTTACAGCGAGACAAAACAAACCTTCTCTTACATTTATCAAACAACATATCCAATATTTGATTATCATAAATCTCTCCCATCACCCCCCCCCCTCCCCTCCCCCTTCTCTCTCTCTTTCCTCCTTCCCCTCTCTGTCTCTCCATTCCCTCCCCCATGCACTCTTTCCTTCTCCCCCTCCCAAACACTCTCTCTCCTTCCCTCCCCATGCACCCTTTCCTTCTCCCCCTCCCAAACACTCTCTTTCCTTCCCTCCCTCATGCACCCTTTCCTTCTCCCCCTCCCAAACACTCTCTCTCCTTCCCTCCCCCATGCACCCTTTCCTTCTCCCCCTCCCAAACACTCTCTTTCCTTCCCTCCCTCATGCACCCTTTCCTTCTCCCTCTCCCAAACACTCTCTCTCCTTCCCTCTCCTCATGCACCCTTTCCTTCTCCCCCTCCCAAACACTCTCTTTCCTTCCCTCTCCTCATGCACTCTTTCCTTCTCCCCCTCCCAAACACTCTCTCTCCTTCCCTCCCTCATCCACTCTTTCCTTCTCCCCCTCCCAAACACTCTCTCTCCTTCCCTCCCTCATGCACCCTTTCCTTCTCCCCCTCCCAAACACTCTCTCTCCTTCCCTCCCCCATACACTCTTTCCTTCTCCCCCTCCCAAACACTCTCTCTCCTTCCCTCCCTCATGCACCCTTTCCTTCTCCCCCTCCCAAACACTCTCTCTCCTTCCCTCCCCCATACACTCTTTCCTTCTCCCCCTCCCAAACACTCTCTCTCCTTCCCTCCCTCTCTCCACCACTTCCCCTCAGTGGCCACTCCTCCTCCATCTATCACTAGTCCTGCTTTACTCTTTTATCTTAATTTATCACTGTCTTTACTCTCTTTATCTCTCACTTTCTTCATTTTTCACTCTTTCCTCCTCCTCATATTTGCTCATTTTAATATATATATTTTTTATTATCCTGTAACTTGCATCACGTTGTTATTATTATTATTATTATTAGAATGTGTATATGCCAGGTAGGTGTGTGTGTGTGTGTGTGTGTGTGTCCCAGCAGGAGTGTCAGCACCATTGTGTAGGTCGGGGGACAAAATGGCCGCCACCTACAGTCTTGTGCCGTAATTGCGTCTCCGAGCACCTTAATTACCTCTTCTTTTATTCCTCTCTCTCTCTCTATTCTCCGCTCTTCCTTCTTCTCTTTCCATCTTTTTCGCTAATTCTTCTCTTTCCTTCTCATCTTTCATTAGTTTCTTCCCCCCATATTCTCCTTCCTTCCACCTTGTCTTTCCATCTCACTTTTTCGTTCATTCCATCGTTATTTCCTCCCCCTTACCCCCCACGTTCCTTCGTTTTTCCCTTCCATTTATCTTCTTTGTTTACCTCGCTGTCGTCACTTCCCGAACTGCTATCGTTTATTGTTTGAATCAAAAGATAGGCCATATTTCTGCCTCCCCTCACCCTTCTCTACCTCCCCTCACCCTTCTCTACCTTCCCTCACCCTTCTCTACCTCCCCTCACCCTTCTCTACCTTCCCTCACCCTTCTCTACCTCCCCTCACCCTTCTCTACCTCCCCTCACCCTTCTCTACCTTCCCTCACCCTTCTCTACCTCCCCTCACCCTTCTCTACCTTCCCTCACCCTTCTCTACCTCCCCTCACCCTTCTCTACCTCCCCT
The DNA here is from genome assembly GCA_958450375.1 of Homarus gammarus. Taxonomy (NCBI): domain Eukaryota; kingdom Metazoa; phylum Arthropoda; class Malacostraca; order Decapoda; family Nephropidae; genus Homarus; species Homarus gammarus. The sequence continues at coordinate 2,250,387 of CAUDMG010002954.1, read as the reverse complement.
CACCCTTCTCTACCTCCCCTCACCCTTCTCTACCTCCCCTCACCCTTCTCTATCTTCCCCCACCCTTCTCTACCTTCCCTCACCTTTCTCTACCTTCCCTCACCCTTCTCTACCTTCCCTCACCCTTCTCTATCTTCCCTCACCCTTCTCTACCTTCCCTCACCCTTCTCTACCTCCCCTCACCCTTCTCTACCTCCCCTCACCCTTCTCTATCTTCCCCCACCCTTCTCTACCTTCCCTCACCTTTCTCTACCTTCCCTCACCCTTCTCTATCTTCCCCCACCCTTCTCTACCTTCCCTCACCATTCTCTACCTTCCCTCACCCTTCTCTACCTCCCCTCACCCTTCTCTATCTTCCCCACCCTTCTCTACCTTCCCTCACCCTTCTCTACCTCCCCTCACCCTTCTCTATCTTCCCCCACCCTTCTCTACCTTCCCTCACCTTTCTCTACCTTCCCTCACCCTTCTCTATCTTCCCCCACCCTTCTCTACCTTCCCTCACCTTTCTCTACCTTCCCTCACCCTTCTCTACCTCCCCTCACCCTTCTCTATCTTCCCTCACCCTTCTCTACCTTCCCTCACCCTTCTCTACCTCCCCTCACCCTTCTCTATCTTCCCCCACCCTTCTCTACCTTCCCTCACCTTTCTCTACCTTCCCTCACCCTTCTCTACCTTCCCCCACCCTTCTCTACCTTCCCTCACCTTTCTCTACCTTCCCTCACCCTTCTCTACCTTCCCTCACCCTTCTCTATCTTCCCCCACCCTTCTCTACCTTCCCTCACCTTTCTCTACCTTCCCTCACCCTTCTCTACCTTCCCTCACCCTTCTCTACCTCCCCTCACCCTTCTCTACCTTCCCTCACCCTTCTCTACCTCCCCTCACCCTTCTCTACCTTCCCTCACCCTTCTCTACCTTCCCTCACCCTTCTCTACCTCCCCTCACCCTTCTCTACCTTCCCTCACCCTTCTCTACCTTCCCTCACCCCTCTCTACCTTCCCTCACCCTTCTCTACCTTCCCTCACCCTTCTCTACCTCCCCTCACCCTTCTCTATCTTCCCCCACCCTTCTCTACCTCCCCTCACCCCTCTCTACCTCCCCTCACCCTTCTCTACCTTCCCTCACCCTTCTCTACCTTCCCCCACCCTTCTCTACCTCCCCTCACCCTTCTCTACCTCCCCTCACCCTTCTCTATCTTCCCCCACCCTTCTCTACCTTCCCTCACCTTTCTCTACCTTCCCTCACCCTTCTCTACCTCCCCTCACCCTTCTCTATCTTCCCCCACCCTTCTCTACCTCCCCTCACCCCTCTCTACCTCCCCTCACCCTTCTCTACCTTCCCTCACCCTTCTCTACCTTCCCCCACCCTTCTCTACCTCCCCTCACCCTTCTCTATCTTCCCCCACCCTTCTCTACCTTCCCTCACCTTTCTCTACCTTCCCTCACCCTTCTCTACCTCCCCTCACCCTTCTCTATCTTCCCCCACCCTTCTCTACCTCCCCTCACCCCTCTCTACCTCCCCTCACCCTTCTCTACCTTCCCTCACCTTTCTCTACCTTCCCTCACCCTTCTCTACCTTCCCTCACCCTTCTCTACCTTCCCTCACCCCTCCCTCACCTCACCCTTCTCTAGGCCCCCTTCATCCTCTCTACCTCCCTTTCTATATACTTCCAAACTCTTCTTCTTATCTTCCCTTTCCTCCTCCTCTTCCTCCCCCTCTCGTGTAATTTCGTCCACTAAACATCACCCTTAGGATATAGGTCAAACGGAGCCTCTTACTAATAGGCCTCGACTCTTAACCATTAGGACCGACTTCCATTAAGATTAAGAGCCATTAGGAACGAGGTCTATGAAGATCGGGGTTCATTAGGATTAAAACCTATTAGAACTGGGGCCCATTAGAACTGAAACCCCCATTAGGTACAAAACCCTATTAGGATTCGGATAGGAATCGTCTACCACTGTCTGCCCCGTCTGTTCCCGCCATCAGTCATCGTATCAGTGCCTGTCTCTTAACCCCGGCTCCCTGTCTGTTCCCGTCCCCAATCTGTGTATCAGTGCCTGTCTCTTAACCCCGGCTCCCTGTCTGTTCCCGTCACCAATCTGTGTATCAGTGCCTGTCTCTTAACCCCGGCTCCCTGTCTACCTTTGTCTGTCCCGTCACCACACCCCGTATTAGTGTCTGTCTTTACCCCGTCTCCCTGTCTGTCCCCGTCACCAATCTGTGTATCAGTGCCTGTCTCTTAACCCCGGCTCCCTGTCTACCTCTGTCTGTCCCGTCTGCCCCCGTCACCACACCCCGTATTAGTGTCTGTCTTTACCCCGTCTCCCTGTCTGTTCCCGTCACCAGTCAGTGTATCAGTGCCTGTCTCTACCACCCGATACAATTACACACAGAATCCCAGAACGGCGCTTGGGGAGGCGGGACCATACAGCAGGCGCTTAAGGGGTCATATCTGGGTCCTCAAGGCTGGCACGATATTGTCTTTGGTGTGTGTGTGTGAGTATGTGTGTGTGTTTTATTTCATGCCACTATTTCTTTTATTTAACAGTGTATTACGGACGAAGCTTCCCTGCCATCAGAGACTGTAGCCATGTGTGTGTGTGTGTGTGTGTGTGTGTGTGTCTGTGTCTTGTCTTATCACACACACACACACACACACACACACACACACACTGGAATGTATTATATGTTTCCATTACGATAACATACTTGTTTATAGAAGAGATTCAGCCATGTTATGTTTGTGTAACGTATATATACCGTATCATAATATGTCAATGTAATGTATATAATGTGTTAGGTTAGGTTAGGTTATGTTAGGTTAGATTAGGTTAGGATAGGTTAGGATAGGATAGGATAGGATAGGTTAGGATAGGTTAGGTTAGGTTAGATTAGATTAGGTTAGGATAGATTAGGTTAGGATAGGTTAGATTAGATTAGATTAGATTAGATTAGGATAGGTTAGATTAGGATAGGTTAGGTTAGGTTAGGATAGGATAGGTTAGGTTAGGTTAGGTTAGGTTAGGATAGGATAGGTTAGGTTAGGTTAGGATAGGCTAGGTTAGGTTAGGTTAGGATAGGCTAGGCTAGGTTAGGTTAGGATAGGATAGGATAGGTTAGGTTAGATTAGGTTAGGATAGGTTAGGTTAGGTTAGGTTAGATTAGGATAGGTTAGGGTGATCAATCTTCAGGTGAAATAAGATAGGGGTGGAGATCCGTCAGATGAATCGATGGGGCCTTTAATCCCCCTCAAAACTCCTCCCCCCACAGCCTCTACCTCCCCCACAACCTCTGCCTTCCCCCACAACCTCTACCTCCCCCCACAGCCTCTACCTCCCCCACAACCTCAACCTCCCACACAACCTCTACCTCCCCCACAACCCTCTACCTCCCCCACAACCTCTACCTCCCCCCACAACCTCTACCTCCCCCCACAACCTCTACCTCCCCCACAACCTCTTCCTTCCCCCACAACCTCTACCTTCCCCCACAACCTCTACCTCCCCCCACAACCTCTACCTCCCCCCACAACCTCTACCTTCCCCCACAACCTCTACCTCCCCCACAACCTCTTCCTTCCCCCACAACCTCTACCTTCCCCCACAACCTCTACCTTCTCCCACAACCTCTACCTCCCCCACAACCTCTACCTTCTCCCACAACCTCTACCTTCTCCCACAACCTCTACCTCCCCCACAACCTCTTCCTTCCCCCACAACCTCTACCTCCCCCACAACCTCTACCTCCCCCACAACCTCTACCTTCCCCCACAACCTCTACCTTCTCCCACAACCTCTGCCTTCCCCCACAACCTCTACCTTCTCCCACAACCTCTACCTCCCCCACAACCTCTACCTCCCCCACAACCTCTACCTTCACCCACAACCTCTACCTCCCCCCACAACCTCTACCTTCCCCCACAACCTCTACCTCCCCCCACAGCCTCTACCTCCCCCCACAACCTCTACCTTCCCCCACAACCTCTACCTTCCCCCACAACCTCTACCTTCCCCCACAACCTCTGCCTTCCCCCACACTCTACCTTCCCCCACAACCTCTACCTCCCCCACAACCTCTACCTCCCCCCACAACCTCTACCTTCCCCCACAACCCCTACCTTCCCCACAACCTCTACCTCCCCCGCAACCTCTACCTCCCCCCACAACCCCTACCTTCCCCCACAACCTCTACCTTCCCCCACAACCTCTACCTTCCCCACAAACTCTACCTTCCCCCACAACCTCTACCTTCCCCCACAACCTCTACCTTCTCCCACAACCTCTACCTCCCCCCACAACCTCTGCCTTCCCCCACAACCTCTACCTTCCCCCACAACCTCTACCTTCCCCCACAACCTCTACCTTCCCCACAAACTCTACCTTCCCCCACAGCAAAATATACTTTAGAGCTATCGTGTAAATCTGATGTAACAATGTCCACAAAAGGGAAGGGGGGAGGGAGGGGGGACGGGAGAGGAGGAGGAGGAAGGAGGGGGAGGGGAGGAGGAGGGGGGAGGGGAGAGGAGGAGGAGGAAGGAGGGGAGGAGGAGGAGGAGGAGGAGGAGGGCGCTACAACAACACTAACGAGGTCCTGTGCTCACCTGTCATCGGTCAACTCACTCCTCAAGAAACACTGTATTAATCACACCTGGCTAACCTTTATTGTTTAGCATTTATATACTTGTCTCTCTCTTTGCCTGTCTGTCTGTTTGTCTGTCTGTTTGTCTGTCTGTCTGTCCATAAAACACTAGACTGGCTCCTTAAGATATCATGCACATTATCTATCTCTATCTATCTATCTATAAAGTAATAGAGAAAGAGAAAATGTAAACAAAAACCAAAGCAAACGAACAAAATCACCATATCAAACAACCTCTCTCTCTCTCTCTCTCTCTCTCTCTCTCTCTCTCTCTCTCTCTCTCTCTCTCCTCCAAGCCTTTAGGTGATGGACTCCTCGAGGCTCACGTGAGGGAATGAACTAATTACCCATCCTATGAGATAATTACCTGATTAATGAACTAATTAGGAGCATCGCTATTAAACCGGAAGGTAAACTAGACTATTAGAACACCGGGGAGGGGGAGAGGGGAGGTTGATGAATGAGAGGTGCTGGAGTGTATGTTAGTCGGGGGAGGGGGGTAAATTTCATCTTTGATTTGGTTTCTGTTATCAATTCTCTTTTTTTCTGACGATTAGACACCCTAGCTTGTTTCACCTGCTGATTAAGACACCCTAGCTTGTTTCACCTGCTGATTAAGAACATAAGAATGGAGGAAACTGCAGCGGGCCTATTGGCCCATACTGGGCAGTCCCGTTTACACCCAACCCCTATTGCTCATATGAGCATCCAACCTATGTTTGAAGCAATTCAGCGTATTCGAGTTAATGATGATATTTGGTAACTTGTTCCATTCATCCACTACTCTGTTTCCAAACCAGTGTTTACCTATTTCACGCCTAAATCTAAATTTGTCTAATTTAAAACCATTGTTACGAGTTCGCTCCTGGTTGGATAATTTGAGTACCTTTGTAATGTCCCCTTTGTTTAGCCCTGCCTTCCACTTATACACCTCTATCAGGTCGCCCCTCGCTCTACGTCTCTCAAGGGAGTGCAAATTAAGATGCTTTAACCTGTCTCTATACTCAAGGTTCCTAATGCCCGGGATTAGTCTTGTCATTCTCCTCTGAATTCTTTCCAAGGATTCTATATCCATTCTGTAATACGGTGACCAGAACTGAACTGCGTAATCCAGGTGTGGTCTCACAAGAGCAAGATACAGTTTTAGGATGACCTCGCTAGTCTTGTAACTAACACTCCTTTGTATGAACCCAAGTACTTTATTAGCCTTGTTACGAGCAAAAACACATTGTTTACTTGGCTTAAGGTTCCTACTTATCATTACTCCTAAATCTCTCTCGCAGGCGGATTTCTCTATGGCATCGTTGTTCATCTGGTATCTGGTATCCCTGTTTACATCTCCTATACTGAGTACTTAACATTTGTCGACGTTGAATTTCATCTGCCATTTTTCAGACCATTCGAAAAATTTGTTTAGATCTTCCTGTAGTTTTGCCGAGTCCTCGTCAGATTTGATAACACATCCTCTTTTAGTGCCATCAGCAAATTTACTTATGTTGCTGTCTATGCCGATATCTATGTCGTTTATGTATATAATAAACAATAATGGTCCAAGTACTGAGCCTTGGGGAACTCCACTTGTGACGTTGCTCCAATGGGACTTAGACACCCTAGCTTGTTTCACTTGCTGATTAAGACACCCTAGCTTGTTCCACCTGCTGATTAAGACACCCTAGCTTGTTTCACCTGCTGATTAAGACACCCTAGCTTGCTTCACCTGCTGATTACGACACCCTAGCTTGTTTCACCTGCTGATTTTAGGTGTCTCAGTGAAACATGGAATCCAGTCGAGTGTCTTCTTGTGCTCAAGGAGAAAAGAGACGAGATGTTCACCAAGGCGCGCGCACACACACACACACACACACACACATAGACAGAAAGACAAAATAGACGCATATACTAAGACACACTAAGACACTTACCAGAGGAGCTGTAGTAAACCGACCATCGAGACAGGGATAGACATAGCCAAAGACACAGACATAGCCAAAGACACAGACATAGCCAAAGACACAGACATAGCCAAAGACACAGACAGAAACACTTACCTAAGGAGCTGGTAGACCAACATACAGGAGAAGATGGAGACGAGAATCCCGATGACGGAGAGGCCAAACAGCGCCCGCAGACACGAGTACAGCGGCCCGTGGATGACGTCACAGTTACTCCCGCTGCTCACTAGTGCGAAGTCGTAACGCACTGTGGGAGAACCAATCAGAACACACTATGATGTACACAGTAAAAGAGGGCGTACTGTTATGTTTGTAAGACCATGTAGTAGAATTTTCACATTATATGCTCTATAACTGACGAGAATCTAATGAATAATAATAATAATAATAATGATAATAATAATAATAATAATAATAATAATAATAAAAGTAATAGTTAGGGTTGTTGTGGTTTATTTAATAACAATAACAGAAGCAATCACACCCTCAAGGAAGCTGATAATCTTATTTAAACTATATACAAATATCCTGAGGTGTACAAGACAAACAAACTAACAGACACACCAGTATAATCACCCCTGAAGAAGATAATAATTAATGTAGGATACAGCGAGCACCTGTGAGTTAGTGAGACATAAACGTTAGTAACATCGACGCTGCCACACACACAGAGGTGAGTTATGGGCACGACGCGTCCAGCTGGCACTCAACCTCCTTAACAAGTATACCACACTATCTTCATGTACCAATACTGTAAAATACACAGTAATGTATTATGTATAAACCTAACATTACCATTAACACACATAATGTATGCATGTTAGTTACAACTCGGTGTGTGGAGGGCGGGCCGGCGGGCGGGGGTCGTGGACTGTGATAGGTCAATAATCAATTCACTTCACACAAATTAATAACAATGAATGAATTTATTTTAAACCATAACGACGCGGCCAATGGTTCCACTCATAAATATTGACGATGGCGGTGTGTGGCAACAATGTTTACTATAATTTGATGACGATATTTCCTGCTTGTATAAACGAGTTCGATAATTAAACGAGGCACACCATTTCCACTCTTATATCCTGTCCAAATATATCATATAGGAATTTTGCTGTCCATATATCGGTCTATATCATATACTATCCATCTTATACACGACAGGACTCAAGTATATATTACCCATTCCTATCCTAACACCAATGACCTTCTTTTAAATGTAATACGGAATTATGACTCCATCTATCTGTCCCCCACATTAAATTGTACACTTTGATTCATTAACCATCCTCTTCCATCTCATTAATTAGTTTTTGCTACAGAACTTGACTATTCTATCCAGCTATCTATCTATCCCTCTACCATAACTAACCTAACCTAACCAAACCAAATCTAATCTAACCTAACCTAACCATACTAAAAACATATGAGCATTACGTACCATCCTGGCTAGGGTCGAGAACACCTGTATAGGGAGTACAGGTGCAGGACTGGGAGTGGGGGAAGAACTCACACTCCTGAAGGGTCTGTAGGCGGTTCATGTGGAGGACGGTGGTAGTGACGGTGACGACGACGCACAACACCGCGCACACCAGACACAGACACCCGCTCACCTTGATCTGTAGGAGGTGTCAACGAAGGAACATGCATTAGTATATGGTATGTACAGGTGTATCCAGCCACCGACTCGACACGATACAGTAAACAACGGGTGGAGATAGTTTATTAGTGGTGATAGTTTATTAGAGGAGATAGTTTATTAGTGGTGATAGTTTATTAGTGGTGATAGTTTATTAGTGGTGATAGTTTATTAGTGGAGATAGTTTATTAGTGGTGATAGTTTATTAGTGGTGATAGTTTATTAGAGGAGATAGTTTATTAGTGGTGATAGTTTATTAGTGGTGATAGTTTATTAGTGGTGATAGTTTATTAGTGGAGATAGTTTATTAGTGGTGATAGTTTATTAGTGGTGATAGTTTATTAGAGGAGATAGTTTATTAGTGGAGATAGTTTATTAGTGGAGATAGTTTATTAGAGGAGATAGTTTATTAGAGGAGATAGTTTATTAGTGGAGATAGTTTATTAGTGGAGATAGTTTATTAGTGGTGATAGTTTATTAGTGGAGATAGTTTATTAGAGGAGATAGTTTATTAGTGGTGATAGTTTATTAGAGGAGATAGTTTATTAGTGGAGATAGTTTATTAGTGGTGATAGTTTATTAGTGGAGATAGTTTATTAGTGGTGATAGTTTATTAGTGGAGATAGTTTATTAGTGGTGATAGTTTATTAGTGGAGATAGTTTATTAGTGGAGATAGTTTATTAGTGGTGATAGTTTATTAGAGGAGATAGTTTATTAGTGGAGATAGTTTATTAGTGGAGATAGTTTATTAGAGGAGATAGTTTATTAGAGGAGATAGTTTATTAGTGGTGATAGTTTATTAGTGGAGATAGTTTATTAGTGGTGATAGTTTATTAGAGGAGATAGTTTATTAGTGGTGATAGTTTATTAGTGGTGATAGTTTATTAGTGGTGATAGTTTATTAGTGGAGATAGTTTATTAGTGGTGATAGTTTATTAGTGGTGATAGTTTATTAGAGGAGATAGTTTATTAGTGGAGATAGTTTATTAGTGGAGATAGTTTATTAGAGGAGATAGTTTATTAGAGGAGATAGTTTATTAGTGGAGATAGTTTATTAGTGGAGATAGTTTATTAGTGGTGATAGTTTATTAGTGGAGATAGTTTATTAGAGGAGATAGTTTATTAGTGGTGATAGTTTATTAGAGGAGATAGTTTATTAGTGGAGATAGTTTATTAGTGGTGATAGTTTATTAGTGGAGATAGTTTATTAGTGGTGATAGTTTATTAGTGGAGATAGTTTATTAGTGGTGATAGTTTATTAGTGGAGATAGTTTATTAGTGGTGATAGTTTATTAGTGGAGATAGTTTATTAGTGGAGATAGTTTATTAGAGGAGATAGTTTATTAGTGGAGATAGTTTATTAGTGGAGATAGTTTATTAGTGGTGATAGTTTATTAGAGGAGATAGTTTATTAGTGGAGATAGTTTATTAGAGGAGATAGTTTATTAGTGGTGATAGTTTATTAGAGGAGATAGTTTATTAGTGGAGATAGTTTATTAGTGGAGATAGTTTATTAGTGGGGATAGTTTATTAGAGGCGATAGTTTATTAGTGGAGATAGTTTATTAGTGGGGATAGTTTATTAGTGGTGATAGTTTATTAGTGGTGATAGTTTATTAGTGGAGATAGTTTATTAGTGGTGATAGTTTATTAGTGGAGATAGTTTATTAGTGGGGATAGTTTATTAGAGGCGATAGTTTATTAGTGGAGATAGTTTATTAGTGGAGATAGTTTATTAGTGGGGATAGTTTATTAGAGGCGATAGTTTATTAGTGGAGATAGTTTATTAGTGGGGATAGTTTATTAGTGGTGATAGTTTATTAGTGGAGATAGTTTATTAGTGGGGATAGTTTATTAGAGGCGATAGTTTATTAGTGGAGATAGTTTATTAGTGGGGATAGTTTATTAGTGGTGATAGTTTATTAGTGGTGATAGTTTATTAGTGGAGATAGTTTATTAGTGGTGATAGTTTATTAGTGGAGATAGTTTATTAGTGGGGATAGTTTATTAGAGGCGATAGTTTATTAGTGGAGATAGTTTATTAGTGGAGATAGTTTATTAGTGGTGATAGTTTATTAGTGGAGATAGTTTATTAGTGGAGATAGTTTATTAGTGGAGATAGTTTATTAGTGGAGATAGTTTATTAGTGGGGATAGTTTATTAGAGGCGATAGTTTATTAGTGGAGATAGTTTATTAGTGGGGATAGTTTATTAGTGGTGATAGTTTATTAGTGGTGATAGTTTATTAGTGGAGATAGTTTATTAGTGGTGATAGTTTATTAGTGGAGATAGTTTATTAGTGGGGATAGTTTATTAGAGGCGATAGTTTATTAGTGGAGATAGTTTATTAGTGGAGATAGTTTATTAGTGGGGATAGTTCATTAGTGGAGATAGTTTATTAGTGGGGATAGTTTATTAGTGGGGATAGTTTATTAGTGGGGATAGTTTATTAGTGGGGATAGTTTATTAGTGGGGATAGTTTATTAGTGGGGATAGTTTATTAGTGGGGATAGTTTATTAGTGGGGATAGTTTATTAGTGGGGATAGTTTATTAGTGGGGATAGTTTATTAGTGGGGATAAATCTTATTTTATTTATTCCCCTTTCCCCTCAGGTCACCCGCCACCCTCACCTGCTAACAGATAATTAACCAACCATTAGAGAATTTACTACAGGTATATGCCTTCATAAACACTAACGACCCATAACTCAACCGATTCTGGGTACTACTACTACTATTATTATTATTACTACTACTACTATTATTATTATTACTACTACTACTATTACTACTACTATTAACAATAACAATAACAAAAAACATTATAATATTACAACACAGCTAGCTTACGTTGGCTTAGGTTAGGTTAGGTCAGGTTAGATAGGGTTGGGTAAAGTTAAATTAGGGCAGATTAGATTAGATTAGGTAAGGTGTAATTTGAGCGTTTGATGAAATAAAAAGATAAATGGTGAATTGTGCTGAGGAGTGCGGGCATTTTGCGACACCCTGTAGATTGATAGTGAGAGATACACTACAACAGGAGGACTGGGGGGGGGGGGGGGCTGAATTATTCCCGGCATCAGACGAAACACAAGGCATGCAGTCTAGGTTAATTAAACTAACTAAACTAATCTAACTAACTAACTAACTAACACGAGACAATCAAACAACCCAAACCTAATTTAAACTAACTTTAACATGACTTAATCTAACCTTATCTAAATTAACCCAAACTGTAAATAAAGCTAAACTAACCTAACCTAATGCTACTAAGCCTAACCTAACCTACATCCACACACACACACACACACGACCAAACATCGGTACACACGCAACAAAGAGATGCAACACAAACCATATTGGAAGAACTATACCGTGAACAGGTCCAACGATTCACTTATATTCTAGACAAAACCAACCAACCAAACTAAACCAATGCCCCTAGGATGATTCTGGTTAAGGCAGGTGAGGTTATTTTGGAGTCGACGGCTTTAAAATAATAATAATAATGACTGTAGTAGTAGTAGTAGAAAAATAGTAGTAGTAGAAAAAATAGTAGTAGTAGTAGTATCACAATCCCTACTTACTGACGTTAGCTGGTAAATACCCATTTACAAACACACACACAATTACTCGTAACGCACCCGTGAGCCACATCGGCATCTGGGCACCTTTGTCTGACCAGGTGAACACACACACACACACACACACACACACACACACACAGACAGACAGACAGACAGACAGACACCATAACAATAACTTGTAGTACTCTTATATACACAAACCCTTACCTACCTTACTATTTAATATTATTGTTATAAAAATCCACAAATAACATATAAAACTACACTGGACACGAGGAACCTGGGAGCATTAGGTGGTGGAGAGGAGGGGCGGGGAGGGGCGGGAGGAGGGGCGGGGCGGGAGGAGGGACGGGGGAGGGACGGAAGACAGGACGGGAGAAGGGACGGGAGGAGGGGCGGGAGGAGGGACGGGAGGAGGGACGGCAGACGGGACGGGAGGAGGGACGGCAGACGGGACGGGGGGGAGGGACGGGAGGAGGGGCGGGGGGAGGGGCGGGAGGAGGGACGGGAGGAGGGACGGCAGACGGGACGGGAGACGGGGGGAGGGACTGGAGGGGCGGCAGACGGGACGGGAGAAGGGACGGGAGGAGGGACGGAAGACGGGACGGGAGGAGGGGCGGGGGGAGGGGCGGGAGGAGGGACGGGGGAAGGGACGGGAGGAGGGACTGGAGGAGGGGCGGCAGACGGGACGGGAGAAGGGACGGGGGGAGGGACTGGAGGAGGGGCGGCAGACGGGACGGAAGAAGGGACGGGTGGAGGGACGGAAGGGACGGGAGGAAGGGCGGAAGGAGGGACGGGGTGATAATAACAGCTCCTCGTGGTTCTCTGACAGTAGACGAGGTGAAGGAACTAAGCTAAGGTGTCCAATGAAGAACGTTCTACTGTGTGTGTTCGGATGGATGACGTGACACCCCACCCCAGGTTACTTTTCACCTTAAGATTAACCACCCTCGGGCTAAGTTAACCTAACCTAACCTAATCTACCTTAACTTTAACTTAACCTAACCTGACTTAACGTAATCACCATAACTTTAACTTAAGCTAACTTAACGTAATCTAACACATTCCCACTTCAACATAAATAGATAGATAGATAGATAGACAGATAGATAGATAGTCAATCAAGTCAAATCGCTATAGAAGTATACAATTAGTTCGGCATACATATAGACAACGACGCAGGTAAACAGTCTACATATACAGCTCAGGTATAGAATTTCCGGTGTATACCTTAACAGTGCGGGTATACAAACAATGGCATACAGTATAGCCTCTCGACCAAGGATAACCAAAACAACAACAACAACAACAACAACAATAATAATAATAATAATAATAATAATAATAATAATAATAATAATAATAATAATAATAATAATAATAATAATAATAATAATAATTCCTCAGACAGACACCAACTACAGGTTTAGCCTTATATACCCCTTTCGATTTGAGGGTCCGGGAGGAAGGGGGGAATAAAAAAATATATAAATAAATCAATAAATAAATAAATAAAAAATGAAAAACAAAACAATGGGAGGGGAGATACGTACACGCAGTCACCGTGAAACAGTCCCTCACACACACACACACACACATTAAAAATCAAGAAAAAATACATTCACTTAATAATAATAACCTATAATATACACACAGGTAAATAAGGTGAAATTAATTGACATAATCACTTAAGTTCTATACAGTATGCAGGTGATGATGGTGCCCGTGGTAAGAGACTTCAAACTACCTGCCGGTTATATAGCACCGTTCACCCTGCAAGACTTCGGTGCTTCAGGAGAAAACAGTGAAAAAATTGGTCGCCTTCTGCAGTTTTCAGTGTTCTTTCCCCCACCACTGACTTGGTCTTATCGCATACTAACCTTCATACAACCTAACCTAACCTAACCTTCATACAACCTAACCTAACCCAACCTAACCTAACCTTCATACAACCTAACCTAACCTAACCTAACCTAACCTAACCTTCATACAACCTAACCTAACCTTCATACAACCTAACCTAACCTAACCTAACCTTCATACAACCTAACCTAACCTTCATACAACCTAACCTAACCTTCATACAACCTAACCTAACCTAACCTAACCTTCATACAACCTAACCTAACCTTCATACAACCTAACCTAACCTAACCTTCATACAACCTAACCTAACCTAACCTTCATACAACCTAACCTAACCTAACCTAACCTAAACTAACCTTCATACAACCTAAACTAACCTTCATACAACCTAACCTAACCTAACCTTCATACAGCCTAACCTTCATACAGCCTAACCTAACCTAACCTTCATACAGCCTAACCTAACCTAACCTTCATACAGCCTAACCTAACCTAACCTAACCCTCATACAACCTAACCTAACCTAACCTAACCTAACCTATATACGAATTGAGAAACATTTTAAGCATTTGTGAATTCGGTTTTTGTCTTAGAGTTATGGGGATGGGTTAGGTTAGGTTGACGTTAGGGTGGTTGGGTTAGGTTAGGGTAGTTAATTAATCTTCTGGGTGAAATAAGGTTATGGGGTTTCTGATCTTCATGTGATCCTCTACCCATCGAGAGAGAGAGAGAGAGAGAGAGAGAGAGAGAGAGAGAGAGAGAGAGAGAGAGAGAGAGAGAGAGAGCAAGTTTTGGTGGCACGCGTCCAAGACTCTTCAACAGGGCTCTACAAGTTCTCATTTCTAAATTCAAGGAGAGACTCGAGTACACGACCTGCTACCGATAATCACCACCACCAAACTCACACAATCTAAACACCAATTTTTGTTGTTGTTTTTCACCTTTATAACCAAACTAAACCTAACCTAACCTAACTAAACCTAACTAAACCTAACCTAACCTAACTAAACCTAACCTAACCTAACTAAACCTAACCTAACCTAACCTAACCTAACTAAACCTAACCTAACCTAACTAAACCTAACCTAACCTAACTAAACCTGCATCTTGGCAAGGATTGATACACTTCATATGTTAACGTGTTTTTATGGGTGAAATACAAGAGACCCAGAGTGATAATCTGATAAAATAAACTGAAAAAAAACAAACAAAACCGACCCAAGCGACGAGAGATGTGTCAGGGTGAATTGGTTGTCTGAGAGAGAAGAGGGGAGGGGGAGAGGAAGAGGAGAGGAGGAGAGGGGAGGAGGGGGGGAGGGGAGGGGAGAGGGGGAGAGGAAGAGGAGGAGGAGAGGAGGAGAGGGGGAGGAGGGGGGGAGGGGAGGAGGGGAGAGGAGGAGAGGGGGAGAGGAAGAGGAGGAGGAGAGGAGGAGAGGGGAGGAGGGGGGGAGGGGAGGGGAGAGGGGGAGAGGAAGAGGAGGAGGAGAGGAGAGGGGAGGAGGGGGGGAGGGGAGGAGGGGAGAGGAGGAGAGGGGGAGAGGAGGAGAGGAGGAGGGAGAGGAGGAGAGGGGGAGGGAGAGAGGGGAGGAGGGGGGAGGGGAGAGGGGGAGAGGAGGAGAGGGGGAGAGGAGGAGAGGAGGGGAGGAGAGGAAGAAAGGAGGGGAGGAGGGGAGGGGAGGGGAGGAGAGGAGCGGAGGGGGGGGGAGGAGTGGAGGAGAGGGGAGGAGAGGAAGAGAGGAGGAGAGGAGAGGGGAGGAGGGGAGGGCAGGGAGGGGAGGAGGGAAGGAAAGGAGGGGAGGGGAGGGGAGGAAAGGAGGGGAGGAGAGGAGAGGAGAGGAGGGGGGGAGAGGAAAGAGGAGGAGGAGAGGGGAGGAGAGAGGGGAGGAAGGAGGGGAGGGGAGAAGGAGGGGAGGGGAGGAAAGGAGGGGAGGAAGGGAGGAAAGGAGGGGAGGAAGGGAGGGGAGGGGAGGAAAGGAGGGGAGGGGAGGGGAGGAGAGGGGAGGAGAGGAAGAGAGGAGGAGAGGAGAGGGGAGGAGGGGAGGGCAGGGAGGGGAGGAGGGAAGGAAAGGAGGGGAGGGGAGGGGAGGAAAGGAGGGGAGGGGAGGGGAGGAAAGGAGGGGAGGAGAGGAAGAGAGGAGGAGGAGAGGGGGAGGAGAGGAGGGGAGGAAAGGAGGGGAGGGGAGGAAAGGAGGGGAGGAAGGGAGGAAAGGAGGGGAGGGGAAGAGGGGAGGGGAGGGGAAGAGGGGAGGGGAGGGACGACCTTTTCCTCTTTTAAAATTAATTCTTTCCTTCCTCCTCCTCCTCTTCTCCCCTCCCTTATTAAATTCTGTTAAAGAGAGGATGAAATGTAATTGATTTCTGGGGTCGTGACAAGGGGGGGGGGGGATGCCTCTGTGTGTGTGTGTGTAGTGTTCATCTTACCATCAATGTTGACACTACGCAAACAAGGTAAGTCTCAATTGGGTATATAAACAAATTTTATAGGCCGCCTCCCCCCCAAAAAATAATAATAATTAAAAGCCAGTTGAATATTATTTTGTTTCAGATTATTTACCCCCAAAAAGAACAGTTTTAATCTATGTTATCATTAGTGTATAGAACAGGAAGATACATGTATAAGTTCCCCCGACTACTACTTGTTGTGTCAGGTGCCTCAGTTGAGTGTTTATGAAGCACAGAGTTCGTCTTCGTCTCTACAACAGACAACACTTCTGTAGCCAAGTCTTAGTCAAGGGCCTTAATAAGAGTGCTTCTTTTACTTCAAGTTGTGCCTGTGTATTGTCCACCCCCTCCCCCTCCCCCACCGTTCTCCCCCCCCCACCGTCCTCCCCTCTCCCACAGTCCTCCCCTCTCCCACAGTTCTCCCCTCCCTCACCGTCCCCCCCTCCCCCACCGTCCTCCCCCTCCCCCACCGTCCTCCCCCTCCCCCACCGTCCTCCTCTCTCCCACAGTCCTCCCCTCCCCCACCGTCCTCCCCCTTCCACACCGTCCTCCCCATTCCCCACCTCCTCCCCTACCCCTTCCCCCACCTCCTCTCCTCCTTCACCGTCCTCCCCTCCCTCACCATCCTCCCCCTCCCCCACCGTCCTCCTCTCCCCCACCGTCCTCCCCCTCCCCCACCGTCCTCCCCTCCCCCCCCGTTCTCCTCTCCCTCACCGTCCCCCCTCCTCCACCGCCCCCCCTCCCCCACCTTCTCCCCTCCCCCATATCAAACAACAATCACCAAATCTATCCATACACTGTAGCGTTACTGAAACAACATTTGTCTTAAACTTATCAACTCATTTTAGTGTTTGTGACTTTAACTTCGACAGCTCATAAAACTCTATCTGCTGCAGGACATAAGACTCTCTCTAAACTCTATTACATAACTCTGGTCCTTGAAGCTCCTAATTAAATGATATAATTTAAGTATACTCAATGTATTAAAGTATTTATTATTGTTATACATAAATACAATAGGCGATATATGTATTCCCTTTAAAGTTGTTTATTCACTGAGATAATTTATAATGAAAGAATAAACAAAGGTGAAAAAGGCTCTGTACTGTTCTGTAATTTTTCCCCAGGACAGAGAGGCAGCAAGGATCATCAATAAACAAACATATGGTAATACCTAACATCGCTATGAAAATGTTCACCGTCCTGGAAAGTACAATTCTCGTACACTAAATACTAAATTACCATATGTTTGTGTGTGTACCGATGAATACTTTTTTTTTTTGTCCACCATTAAAACAAAATCTGTAAATGTATTTCGTGCCATTACAAACAAACCATAAAGACACGCTGTTATGACCCTTATCTAAACAAGGCAGATTAACGTGTGCGTGTGTGTGTAGTAGTAGTAGTAGATTGATATTTGAGCAGCGTGATTGTGAGGCCGTTCTCCTGGTGGATGCTTCAAATGCATTCAACATACTTAACCGCAAGGCCGCACTGCACAACATCAAGATCAAGTGTCCAAGCTTTGCGATGTATGTTGAAAATTCGTATAGGAATCCTTCAGACCTCTACATAGTAAATAACAAGGCTCTACGAGGTGATACCATCCTACAGTCGACCGAGGGAACAACACAGGGGGACCCTGTTGCAATGGCAATGTATGCAATTGGCCTATCAGTGCTCCAACAAGAAATAAAATTTGAAACAACTGGGGTCAAACAAGTGGCATATGCTGATGACCTTACAGGAGCAGGAAAAGTGGAGTGCATCAAAAAGTGGTGGGACTTGGTAACATCGCGAGGTCCACAAATAGGGTACCACCCAAACGCCAGCAAGTCCTTCCTCATCGTGAAGCCAGAACATTATGAACGGGCATTGGAGGTTTTTGGCGGAAGTGAGGTCAAAATAACTAAGGACGGCCAAAGACATCTTGGCGCAGTAATTGGCACTACGGACTTCAAGACCGAGTACGTGGCGGGAAAGGTGAATGAGTGGGTTAGTGAAATCCAAGCTCTGTCTGAGATTGCTAACACAGAGCCACATGCGGCCTTTGCAGCATTCACCCATGGAGTCAAGCATCGCTGGAACTACCTGATGCGTACCATCCCTGAGATCGGACCCCTCCTCCACCCTCTGGAAGAAGCTATCAGTGTCAAGTTCATTCCCAAACTAGTGAAACACCCTGACTTAACCCCAGCAGAAAGAGCACTTCTTGCACTTCCACCAAGACTGGGAGGGATGGGACTAACTAATCCAGAGGAGATTGCTGCCACTGAACATCAAAATTCACTTAAGCTCACGGCAGCCCTCACGGACCACATAACAGTCCAGAATGCAACAGGGGAAGTGGATACCAGCGAAGTAAATAAGATTCGTAGGTCCATTACGACAGATCGACAGCACTGCCAAAATGAAAAGTTGCAGCAACGATTGCTGCAGGTTCCAGAAAATTTGAAAAAAAAAGTAGCTATAGCGCAGGAGGTGGGCGCCTCGAACTGGTTAACTACGTTACCGATAAGGGCAAATGGTTTCAGTCTTAATAAACAAGAATTTACAGATGCCATTGCTCTAAGGTACGGTTGGCCAGTAGAAGGTTTGCCCTCCCAATGCGTGTGTGGCTCTTCCTATAATGGCGATCACGCCATGGTCTGCAAGAAGGGGGCTTCATATGCATGAGGCATGACGAAGTAAGGGACCTTACAGCAAATATGCTGAAGGAAATCTGCCGGGATGTCATGGTAGAACTGACCCTCCTTCCATTGGATGGTGAGATCTTCCAACATAGGACTTCAAACACATCTAACGAAGCCCGTGTTGACGTCAGTGCTCGAGGATTCTGGACGCAGGGACAGCGAGCTTTCTTCGACATCAGGA
Source organism: Homarus gammarus (assembly GCA_958450375.1). Lineage (NCBI taxonomy): Eukaryota > Metazoa > Arthropoda > Malacostraca > Decapoda > Nephropidae > Homarus > Homarus gammarus. The sequence continues at coordinate 2,231,386 of CAUDMG010002954.1, read as the reverse complement.
TTTTTGATCCCATGGCCGCATGTCACCGTAACCAAGCACTCGATGCTGCACACAGGAGGAACGAGAACAAGATAAGGGCATATGGCGAGAGAATCCAAAACGTTGATCAAGGCAGCTTCACTCCTCTAGTGTTCACAACCTCTGGTGGGATGGGACCAAGTGCAAGATGTTTCTACGCCAGACTCTCGGAGGTGATCTCCGAACAGAAGCGGCAGCCCAGAAGTTTCGTTACAGCCTGGATGAGATGTCGACTGTCTTTCTCTCTCCTTCGGTTGGCTTGCTCTGCCTCAGGGGAACGAGAGCTTCTGCCCCAACTCCGACAACTGCCGCAGATATTGACTATGAGGCTACTGTCACTGAATGCCGCATAGATCTGCGGCTCAACTAATTTAACACAGATAGGATAGCTACTTATGTATTAAAATATTTAATATTAAGGTATAAATGGTGGCGAAGGTGTGGCTATTGGGGGAGGCTGGAGGCCACGTTAAAAAAAAAAAAAGTAGTAGTAGTAGTAAGGGGGGTGGGGGTGGGGCAGCATTGTTTTACTTGAATTTTAGAGGGAAAAAAATAAACAGTAGTGGTGTTTGTCCTGGGAAAAAATAAACTAAACTAAAAACAAAACAAAAAACGTAGTTGTAGTAAATTAAAAAACGAATACTTTACTTGTTTATTTATGCAACAGTCATCCACGTGGGTGTTGGACCTTGAAACACACACAAAATATATATATAAAAATAGAATCGGGCTTCCCTCGTGGATCAGTCCGCTCTATATTTTTTTTAATGTTATCCGTATTTTCCATTTCCCTCCATTATACAGCCTCATATTTTTGTTTTCATATCTTTGTCAATTTAAGTACAGTATACTATAACATGCGGCTAACAGTCATCACACGAACAATTACATTGACGGAGGTAAATTGTTGTCATTGATGGAAATAAATTGTATGGTGTTGTATTGTGTTGATGTATTTGTTATTTTCCCCGTGTTGTGCTCAGGGGTGAAGTCACTCTCCACTGTACGGTATAGCCAGACTCGATAATGAATTCCTGTAACTCAAAGCAAAATTCACTATTACCGGAGGCTGTTATCGGTAAAAGGTTGCACACGCTGTCAAAGAATCAAATGTTTTCAGGTAAATGTATAGCGAGCGAGCGAGCGAGAGAGAGAGAGAGAGAGAGAGAGTCAGGTTGTGTGTGCTCAAGCGCCTTCTCTTCCCTTACTGTAAAACAAACCCTGGAGTGGAGAGGTGAGCCATGTACCTAAAACGCCCCTTTAAACCTTTGAGGACGATGATTTAACCCTTTGAAGACGATGGTTTAACCCTTTGAGGACGATGATTTAACCCTTTGAGAAAGATGATTTAACCCTTTGAGAAAGATGGTTTAACCCTTTGAGGACGATGGTTTAACCCTTTGATGACGATGATTTAACCATTTGAGGACGATGGTTTAACCCTTTGAGGACGATGATTTAACCCTTTGAGGACGATGGTTTAACCCTTTGACTACAATTATTTAACCCTTTGAGGATGATGATTTAATCCTTTGAAAAATATTATTTAATCCTTTGAGGATGATGTTTTAACCCTTTGAGGACTATAATTTAACCCCTTGAGGACGATGGGTTAAATCATCAAATTCAAGCGTCAATGATCGTACTCAAGAGGCTAAATCATCGTACTCAAGGGGCTAAATCATCGTACTCAAGGGGCTAAATCATCGTACTCAAGGGGCTAAATCATCGTACTCAAGGGGCTAAATCATCGTACTCAAGGGGCTAAATCATCGTACTCAAGGGGCTAAATCATCGTACTCAAGGGGCTAAATCATCGTACTCAAGGGGCTAAATCATGGTACTCAAGGGGCTAAATCATCGTACTCAAGGGGCTAAATCATCGTACCCAAGGGGCTAAATCATCGTACCCAAGGGGCTAAATCATCGTACTCAAGGGGCTAAATCATGGTACTCAAGGGGCTAAATCATGGTACTCAAGGGGCTAAATCATCGTACTCAAGGGGCTAAATCATCGTACCCAAGGGGCTAAATCATCGTACCCAAGGGGCTAAATCATCGTACTCAAGGGGCTAAATCATCGTACTCAAGGGGCTAAATCATGGTACTCAAGGGGCTAAATCATCGTACTCAAGGGGCTAAATCATCGTACTCAAGGGGCTAAATCATCGTACTCAAGGGGCTAAATCATGGTACTCAAGGGGCTAAATCATCGTACTCAAGGGGCTAAATCATCGTACCCAAGATGGTTAAATCATAGTCCTCATGTTAACAATCCTATCTGTGGTAAGCCAGTAGCAGCAGCGTGTGTCGTGAGCCGTGTCCGACACTAACACAAACACATGCATAACGAATACATTGCTCATTTGCATACTGTCCAGGCGCGGTCACACACTGCTCAGGATATACCTTGCTACAACAACAACAACAACAACAACAGTGTAATAGCAAAGACCATGAATAATTCCAGACTCCCACAACACAAGACTCTCCACCACAACACAAGACTCTCCCCACAACACAAGACTCTCCCCACAACACAAGACTCTCCACCACAACACAAGACTCTCCCCACAACACAAGACTCTCCCCACAACACAAGACTCTCCACCACAACACAAGACTCTCCCCATAACACAAGACTCTCCCCACAACACAAGACTCTCCCCACAACACAAGACTCTCCACCACAACACAAGACTCTCCCCACAACACAAGACTCTCCACCACAACACAAGACTCTCCCCATAACACAAGACTCTCCCCACAACACAAGACTCTCCCCACAACACAAGACTCTCCACCACAACACAAGACTCTCCCCACAACACAAGACTCTCCCCACAACACAAGACTCTCCCCACAACACAAGACTCTCCCTACAACACAAGACTCTCCCCACAACACAAGACTCTCCCCACAACACAAGACTCTCCCTACAACACAAGACTCTCCCAACAACACAAGACTCTCCCCACAACACAAGACTCTCCCTACAACACAAGATTCTTCCCACAACACAAGACTCTCCCCACAACACAAGACTCTCCCCATAACACAAGACTCTCCCCATAACACAAGAATAACCTAATCTAATCATAACCTAACCTTAATAAACGTTTCGACACAAATAATTATAGGTATTGTAAGTATAATCACAACAAAAGCTATAGACAGTTTCCTATAACAACCACCATAGCAGTTGTTGTCGTTCTCCTATAATTTTTGTCTCATAACCATATCAGCCAGGTCAGTCAGTCAGTGTAAATTCTCATAAATTCTATTAAAAAAAATTCATAAATGATTGTTGTTGAGTTTATGTTCGTACAGTCACGGTATAAACAAACTCGTGTCAGTCTTCCTCGCCCACATGATCCCTGAGACTCGGAAATCTGTGAATCCGAGACATAACAGATTTTTGTGATTGTATTTAAGGCAGAGTTAAATTGTTTACTATTACTGTCATCACTCCTCCATTCCTTCCCTTTTTCCCCTCTTTCCTTTCCCCTCTCCTTCTTCCCTCTACCCTTCTTTCCCTTTCCCCCTTCCTATATTCCCCTCCCTCCATATCAAACAACAATCACCAAATCTATCCATACACTGTAGCATTACTGAAACAACATTTGTCTTAAACTTATCAACTCATTTTAGTGTTTGTGACTCTAACTTCGACAGCCCATAAAACTCTATCTGCTACAGGACATAAGACTCTTCTCTAAACTCTATTACATAACTCTGGTCATTGAAGCTCCTGCAGCAAAACACATTATATTAGTTACGGTGGGAATAACCTTACCTGTTGACAGCATCTAAAACACGAGCCGGAAATAAAACAGTAAGAGAGATTGAGGTTGGCGGATGAGGTTGAAGGCTGGTGGTAAGGTTGACGGGTGAGATTGAGGTTGTCGGATGAGGTTGAAGGGTGAAGATATGGTTGAGATTGAGGTAAGGTCGTGAGTAAAGTTGAGGGTGAGGTTACAGGATGAGGGTGAGGTTACAGGATGAGGGTGAGGTTGCAGGATGAGGGTGAGTTTGAAAGGCGAGGTCGAGAGTGAAGTTGAAGATGTGAATTAAGGCTGAGGATAAGGATTGAGGATTTGGGAGAGGTTTAATGATGAGCCCAAGGGTGAGGTACGAGGTATACAAGGTTGGAGGACGAGGTTGAACCAGCCAGGTACTCACCAGGTAAGAGAACCGGTTCCTCCGTCTGATGAAGCACAGCACCAGCAGCCCCGTCACGATCAGCTGAAACACCGAGGAAGGTTGTTAGTTTTACCTGTCGGGAACAAGTCACGCGGGTCACCTACTTCTAACACGCCCCGACAGTACACACCCATTAGGACTGACACCCATTAGGACTGACACCCATTAGGACTGACACCCATTAGAACTGACACCCACTAGAGCTGACACCCATTAGAACTGACACCCACTAGAGCTGACACCCATTAGAACTGACACCCATTAGGACTGACACCCATTAGAGCTGACACCCATTAGAACTGACACCCATTAGGACTGACACCCATTAGAGCTGACACCCATTAGGACTGACACCCATTAGAGCTGACACCCATTAGGACTGACACCCATTAGAACTGACACCCATTAGAACTGACACCCACTAGAGCTGACACCCATTAGAACTGACACCCACTAAAGCTGACACCCATTAGAACTGACACCCACTAGAGCTGACACCCATTAGGACTGACACCCACTAGAGCTGACACCCATTAGGACTGACACCCATTAGAACTGATACCCATTAGAGATGACACCCATTAGGACTGACACCCATTAGAGCTGACACCCATTAGGACTGACACCCATTAGAGCTGACACCCATTAGAACTGACACCCATTAGAACTGACACCAATTAGAGATGACACCCATTAGGACTGACACCCATTAGAACTGACCCCCATTAGGCCTGACACCCATTAGGACTGACACCCATTAGAACTGACACCCATTAGAACTGACACCCACTAGAGCTGACACCCATTAGGACTGACACCCACTAGAGCTGACACCCATTAGAACTGACACTCACTAGAGCTGACACCCATTAGAACTGACACCCACTAAAGCTGACACCCATTAGAACTGACACCCACTAGAGCTGACACCCATTAGGACTGACACCCATTAGAGCTGACACCCATTAGGACTGACACCCATTAGAGCTGACACCCATTAGAACTGACACCCATTTGAACTGACACCCATTAGAACTGACACCAATTAGAGATGACACCCATTAGGACTGACACCCATTAGAGCTGACACCCATTAGGACTGACACCCATTAGAGCTGACACCCATTAGGACTAACACCCATTAGAGCTGACACCCATTAGGACTAACACCCATTAGAACTGACACCCATTAGAACTGATACCCATTAGAGATAACACCCATTAGGACTGACACCCATTAGAACTGATACCCATTAGAGATGACACCCATTAGGACTGACACCCATTAGAGCTGACACCCATTAGGACTGACACCCATTAGAGCTGACACCCATTAGAACTGACACCCATTAGAACTGATACCCATTAGAGATGACACTCACTAGAGCTGACACCCATTAGAACTGACACCCACTAAAGCTGACACCCATTAGAACTGACACCCACTAAAGCTGACACCCATTAGAACTGACACCCACTAGAGCTGACACCCATTAGGCCTGACACCCATTAGAACTGACACCCATTAGAACTGACACCCATTAGAACTGACACCCATTAGAGCTGACACCCATTAGAACTGACACCCATTAGGACTGACACCCATTAGAGCTGACACCCATTAGGACTGACACCCATTAGAACTGATACCCATTAGAGATGACACCCATTAGGACTGACACCCATTAGAGCTGACACCCATTAGGACTGACACCCATTAGAACTGATACCCATTAGGCCTGACACCCATTAGGACTGACACCCATTAGGACTGACACCCATTAGAACTGACACCCACTAGAGCTGACACCCATTAGGACTGACACCCACTAGAGCTGACACCCATTAGAACTGACACTCACTAGAGCTGACACCCATTAGAACTGACACCCACTAAAGCTGACACCCATTAGAACTGACACCCACTAGAGCTGACACCCATTAGAACTGACACCCATTAGAACTGACACCCATTAGAACTGACACCCATTAGAACTGACACCAATTAGAGATGACACCCACTAGAGCTGACACCCATTAGGACTGACACCCATTAGAGCTGACACCCATTAGGACTGACACCCATTAGAGCTGACACCCATTAGGACTGACACCCATTAGAACTGACACCAATTAGAGCTGACACCCATTAGGACTGACACCCATTAGAACTGACACCCATTAGAGCTGACACCCATTAGGACTGACACCCATTAGGACTGACACCCATTAGGACTGACACCCATTAGAACTGACACCCATTAGGACTGACACCCATTAGGACTGACACCCATTAGAACTGACACCCATTAGAACTGACACCCACTAGAGCTGACACCCATTAGAACTGACACCCAATAGGACTGACACCCATTAGAAATGTGACCCATTACGAATCGGGTTCCATTGTGAATGTTTATATAAGCCTTAACTAATATCTAAATATTTATATAATTTTTACATCCACGTTAAAAAAAAATTAAATAAAATAAAGCAAAAGTGAAAAACAAAAAAATCCCGGGAAGGAGAAATGTAAATATAGTTATATCTTCGTCTGTCCGTTAGTCCGTCCGTTCATCCGTCCGTCCATCCGTCCAAAGACAAACACGATGACTCCCTAGTGATGGATGCTAACCCCAAACTTTCCTATGTTCTGTATACACTGTGCCACAACACCTGAGACACAGTTACATAATTAATGATTTCTGTCACCCGGAGTTTCGCCTTCTGGGACCTGTGGGCGGGAGAAGGAATTGTGGGCGGGAGGAGGGGCCTGTGGGCGGGAGGAGGGACCTGTAGGCGGAAGGAGGGACCTGTGGGCGGGAGGAGAACTGTGGGTGGGAGAAGGGCTGGGGGTGGGAGGGGGGCTGTGGGAAGAAAGAGGACTGTGGGTGGGAGGAAGGACGTGGGAGGGAGGAAGCACCTTACTCTCTCCTTGATCTTAATTCCGGTAACATATCTTCCCTCATGTCTTTGTTTTAAGTGTTATGAAGATTTGGAACACCATTATTTCACCTGATAATTATACAGCCTAGTGGGGGGTAAGGTAGGGTACTTTAGGTTATAGGTGTGATTAGGTTAGGTTAGGTTAGGTTAAGTGCGATTGGGTTAAGTTAGGTTAGTTTTGATTGGATTTAGTTTAGTTAGATTAGGTTAAATAAGCTGGGGTGCCTAATCTTCACGAGGCCCCCTCCCCCAGTTGTGTATAACTTGTATCAACTATCATACACTGTATTTATCGAGAGATCAGTAAGCACCACTGGGATGAGAGGCGACCTGAGACTCTAATCCCTCACTGATTATATAAAACTACATGACTGAAATCCTACACACTAAATTAAAAACATTTTGTGACTCGGATCAACGGCCAGCTTCCTATAACACACCATTAACCCTAAATAACCTCGTCATTTATATTGACTTTATCTGTTAAACTGAACGATACATTGTGACAAATATATTTTAAACTAAGATATTTTTATAGACTTAGTGAGGGAATGTTTAGAGCACTGAGGCCCCTCACCATCAGTGTACATGTGTGTGGTGAAGGTATACAGCGAAGTACAAGTCAGGTGTGTTGTGGAGGTACAGGTCAGGTGTGTGATGGAGGTATACAGCGAGATACAGGTCAGGTGTGTTGTGGAGGTATACAGCGAGGTACAGGTCAGGTGTGTGATGGAGGTATACAGCGAGATACAGGTCAGGTGTGTGATGGAGGTATACAGCGAGATACAGGTCAGGTGTGTGATGGAGGTATACAGCGAGATACAGGTCAGGTGTGTGATGGAGGTATACAGCGAGGTACAGGTCAGGTGTGTTGTGGAGGTACAGGTCAGGTGTGTTGTGGAGGTATACAGCGAGGTACAGGTCAGGTGTATTGTGGAGGTATACAACGAGGTACAGGTCAGGTGTGTTGTGGAGGTACAGGTAAACCTCTGACACGGTGAATGTAAAACGGACATAAGCAACAAAGGCAAAATTAATGAGGGATTTAACCAAAACATTTAATAACAGTTTCATCTGATCACCTGCGACACTGACACCCAACACCTGCGTTATATTTTTTACTTATAAACAATATCGGATCAGAGTTCACTACACTATACACCAAAGGTCACTACTGATGAACCTGCACCAATATCGCCTCCACCTTTTAATTAGATTTACCCTTACGCTCTCACTGCTCTGCATACATTTGGAGTTAAAATGTTGTTTTCAGAATCGTTTAAATACAAATGCTCCATTGTAAGGTCTTTACGGCTGAGGTTTGGGATCAGGCGTTTGGCGATCACGAGCGGCAGTGAGTAACCTTCCGGGCCTCCAGCGTGTAGAGGATATTCTGAAGGGCTGTAACTGCCCCCACCCCCCTCCCGCCTGTGACGTGACTTTACGGCCCAGCCAAGTTTAATGTCGCCCTCACAGCAGCAACTACACAGCGTTTTATTTCATATACCGTGTTTTATGTCCCGTATCACTTTGCCGGAATAGTGTAAATAGTTACGGCAGTAGAGGAAGAAAAAGCAAAACCAACACAATACTGAAGATTCCGCCTCGTGTTTGGGGTAAGTTGTAGGTTGTCAGGTTGAACGAGACCATTCCAGCGACAACTACACCAGGTTTTATATGAGGAGAGTTTGTTTTATTTCTCGTGTGTCTTTCTTTACTAAGGTGAACACTGGTCTGAGGAGCGTCTAACAGGAGAATTAAATTGTAGTGAGTTAAAAGGTATTTATAACAGTTTCAGCCACGTCTCACCGAGGTAAACGGAGACACAGGTCGCTTAAGAGATACTTTATTACGAAGAGAATTAATTAAACAAGACTCGTCGAGCTGAAAGAACTTTATACCAAACTACAAGAATGGGGTAGTGCGGTGGTAAAGTGGATAAAGCGCCCATCTTCCACCCTAAGGCTCGCTAGTTAAAATTCCAAGGCGCCATAGTTCCATCCAGTTACAAATGGGTACCTGACTTAACAGTTTAGGAAGAGATGGCGGTCGAGTGTAGTGCCGAACAAGCTACCTACCTGTGTATCGATGGTTTAACATACAGTGTAATGTATCAACACTCGTTATGGAACCCACTTTCACTTTTTTTTCCACAACAATGAATAACGTTAGTGAGCTGCAGAGATGTGTCCTCACACAGGTAAGTACAGTGATAATATAAATATAAAATACCTGAGTTTCGAACTAAATTAAAACCAGGACACGAATTTTCACAATAAAACCTCGGGTTCGGTTCGGTTGAGTTCAGTCAGTTTGCGAGCCCGACGAAATTTAGCGAGTTCCAAGCTGGTTCGAATGGAAGTGAATCCCCGAATCTGAATAGCTATTTGTAGTTACGTCACGCGGATTAACCGAAGTAATTAGATACTAGGAATAAACAACGTTAATGTGAACACGAGCAGTGGTAGATAATTGGGTGTTCAACAAAGGTCCATAAAACTAAGTTGAACAGACGGAAATAACAACCACGGAACGATACTTTTTTAATTTAAATTACGAGTTGATACTGTAAAATTAGGGGGTGTCAGCTTAATGGATGAAGTTCTACACACACACACACAAAGTCTCATGGTCAGTTAGGGGCGGTGCGGATACAACACACTGTGCTCAAAACTTTCATCGGTACACATAATCACATTGTCATCGGCACTGTACTCAACCGCCTTCAATTCACCAACTATATAGGTACCCAATCACAGCTGGGTCAACTGGGGATGGCCTGGGCACGAACCAATGACCCATAGGATAGGAAGCGAGTGCTATATCCACTCAGCCACCTCACCTCGAATTAGCAAGTATAGTCATTGAAATCACTGAAATTCCAAGGAGCATTATTTATTTAATTGGTAACTTGAGTAATGAAAATGTAAAAGTCGAGATCTGGAGAGAGAGAGAGAGAGAGAGAGAGAGAGAGAGAGAGAGAGAGAGAGAGAGAGAGAGAGAGAGAGAGGCTGCTCAACTATCACCGTACACCAAAATTAACCCCATTCCCTTGTGTCATATTACGGTGGTGGAATTTAATCATTAGCCATTCATCACGCTAATTTATCACACACACTCACACAAAAGCTATACTCACGTACATACAGAAATTATATGAAAACACATTAATTTTTTTCACGTTTTCTATGAAGCTGAATTTCATTTTTTTTCACCTGGATAACTTACTGATTAAGCTTACCAAATATAACTAAATTAAATCAGAGTCTATGTTATAAAAATTCAATCGTATCCTAATTTCTTTCCGGTAAAGGTGGAGGTTAACGTGAAGGTCATAGTAGCGTGTTGGGGTGAAGAAGTTGGTGAGCGTGTTGACCCGCCAGTTGGCCAAGACCTTGTAGTGGGTGTTGCTGTGGGTCAGCTTTAAGCATTATGAGAGATGGAGCTGAGTACAGTAGTGGACATCTGGCGGGTTGAGGCGACAGGTGTTAACATCACGTATTACTTCCTTACACCTGCGACTGATTGATTGTCTTACCTGCCTGGACCTTCTTACTATTAACCCTCCCTCCCTCCCTCCCTCCAAGACCACTACCTCCCCCCCCCCCGCCCTCCTCCTCCAAGACCACTTCCTCCCTCCCTCCACCAAGACCACCTCCTCCAAAACCACTACCTTCCTCCCTCCCTCCCTCCAAGACCACTACCTTCCACCACCACCAAGACCATATCCTCCCTCCACCAAGACCACCTCCTCCAAAACCACTACCTTCCTCCCTCCCTCCACCAAGGTCACCTCCTCCAAAACCACTACCTTCCTCCCTCCCTCCCTCCAAGACCACTACCTTCCACCTCCACCAAGACCATATCCTCCCTCCCTCCCTCCAAGACCACTACCTTCCACCACCACCAAGACCATATCCTCCCTCCACCAAGACCACCTCCTCCAAAACCACTACCTTCCTCCCTCCCTCCACCAAGATCACCTCCTCCAAAACCACTACCTTCCTCCCTCCCTCCCTCCAAGACCACTACCTTCCACCACCACCAAGACCATATCCTCCCTCCACCAAGACCACCTCCTCCAAAACCACTACCTTCCTCCCTCCCTCCACCAAGATCACCTCCTCCAAAACCACTACCTTCCTCCCTCCAAGACCACTACCTTCCACCTCCACCAAGACCACCTCTCCAAAACCACTACCTTCCTCCCTCCCTCCACCAAGACCACCTCCTCCAAAACCACTTCCTTTCTCCTCCAATATACCACCGACCAACATCTTCTAACTATTTCCTCAAAGCCAAAAAAAACATCAACACTTCCAATACATTAAAGAGTGACGAATGGTGAGCTATAACAGCCACGAGTGATATATAATTATAACCATAACACGACAACAAAAGACAAACACAACAACAATATCACTACCCCCACTACCACCACCACTACCCCCACCACCCCCCCCACCACCACCACTACCCCCACCACCACCACCCCCACTACCCCCACCACCACTACCCCCACCACTACCCACCACCACCCCCACTATCACCACCACCACTACCCCCACCACCATCACCCCCACCACGGTCCCGGGAGAAAATAACACCATCTTATATCCGAGAAAGTAAGTAATTGACGTATCTATAAAAGAGTTCTTGAGTCACGGCGACAAGGGTGCCAAATAAAAGACGACAGAGCTGTAACGGAATCACGCTGACAGAGGGTGTAACAAAAACAGCCGGGGTAAAGGAGACCCGGAAGTGGTTATCGACAAAGGGGGTGTCTTGGGGGGGGGGGTGTCTTGAGGGGGTGTCTTGAGAGGGGGGTGTCTTGAGAGGGGGGTGTCTTGAGAGGGGGGTGTCTTGAGAGGGGGGTGTCTTGAGGGGGGGTGTCTTGAGAGGGGGGTGTCTTGAGAGGGGGGTGTCTTGGGGGGTGTCTTGAGGGGGTGTCTTGAGGGGGTGTCTTGAGAGGGGGGTGTCTTGAGAGGGGGGTGTCTTGAGAGGGGGGTGTCTTGAGAGGGGGGTGTCTTGAGAGGGGGGTGTCTTGAGAGGGGGGTGTCTTGAGAGGGGGGGTGTCTTGAGAGGGGGGTGTCTTGAGAGGGGGGTGTCTTGAGAGGGGGGTGTCTTGAGAGGGGTGTCTTGGGGGGGGTGTCTTGGGGGGGTGTCTTGAGGGGGGTGTCTTGAGAGGGGGGTGTCTTGAGAGGGGGGTGTCTTGGGGGGTGTCTTGAGTCACACAGCTTGTACACTGCCTCGAAATTTGATGGACGCTTACCTTCCGCCTCCACCATCTCCCATCTCCAACCCTTCATCTCCAACCCTCCATCTCCCATCTCCAACCCTCCATCTCCCATCTCCAACCCTTCATCTCCAACCCTCCATCTCCCATCTCCAACCCTCCATCTCCCATCTCCAACCCTCCATCTCCCACCTCTAACCCTCCATCTCCCACCCTCCATCTCCCACCCTCCATCTCCCATCTCCAACCCTCCATCTCCCACCCTCCATCTCCCACCTCCAACCCTCCATCTCCCATCTCCAACCCTCCATCTCCCACCCTCCATCTCCCATCTCCAACCCTCCATCTCCCATCTCCAACCCTCCATCTCCCACCCTCCATCTCCCATCTCCCACCCTCCATCTCCCATCTCCAACCCTCCATCTCCCATCTCCAACCCTCCATCTCCCATCTCTAACCCTCCATCTCCCATCTCCAACCCTCCATCTCCCATCTCCAACCCTCCATCTCCCATCTCCAACCCTCCATCTCCCATCTCCAACCCTCCATCTCCCACTCTCCATCTCCAACCCTCCATCTCCCATCTCCAACCCTCCATCTCCCATCTCCAACCCTCCATCTCCAACCCTCCATCTCCCATCTCCAACCCTCCATCTCCCACCTCCAACCCTCCATCTCCCACCTCCAACCCTCCATCTCCCATCTCCAACCCTCCATCTCCCATCTCCAACCCTCCATCTCCCATCTCCAACCCTCCATCTCCCATCTCCAACCCTCCATCTCCCATCTCCAACCCTCCATCTCCCACCTCCAACCCTCCATCTCCAACCCTCCATCTCCCATCTCCAACCCTCCATCTCCCATCTCCAACCCTCCATCTCCCATCTCCAACCCTCCATCTCCCACCTCCAACCCTCCATCTCCAACCCTCCATCTCCCATCTCCAACCCTCCATCTCCCATCTCCAACCCTCCATCTCCCATCTCCAACCTCCAACCCTCCATCTCCCACCTCCAACCCTCCATCTCCCACCTCCAACCCTCCATCTCCAACCCTCCATCTCCCATCTCCAACCCTCCATCTCCCACCTCCCACCTCCAACCCTCCATCTCCCATCTCCAACCCTCCATCTCTAGATACACTTTACCCTGAAGCAACACAATCCCTTCAATCATCAGCCTCATAAACACCAAATTCTCCTTAGCTTTTAAAAGTCGATATTAATGTTACTTAGAGACTATGACTAATGAAACACCTGTAAATACCTGTATAATTCAGACAGGTGTGTGTGTGTGTGTGTACGTTATGTGTAGAGTACTGATCTGAACTTACATATTAACCTGTACATATGACCCAGGGAGTGACCAAACACAGCCCCCCCCTCCCTCCCCCCCCCCCCCTGACGTCTGTGTTGCGGGGTCAGGGTGTGTGTGTGGGGGGGGGGGGGTGACGCTCGACTGTGGATACTCGAGAAAGATTAAGGACTGATCTCACAACCTGTTCCCTGACCTGGACTGATCTCACAACCTGTTCCCTGACCTTTAGAGTAACTTAAAAGAATATTATCAACTCCTGACTCTCTACGTTGATTTTTCTTTATGAAAGGTGAGAAAAATAAATAAATAAAACACATCAATAACAGGTTTTAATTCTTGGACTGGCAGGTTGTATTGTGTTAGTACAGGTAGAGGTTAATACATAATTACCATATAAGAAATAATATATTTAAATTTATTCATATATAATAGTTATGTGTTTGGTATTATGGGAGGGAATGGCTTAAGGTTTATGACTTCTTACTGTTGGTTAATGTTGCTTCTCAAGTAAACAAGGAACCAAATAAATGAAAAATAATAAACTGTGTTGATATTTCACGTGAGGGTAAACAATGTATTTCCAAAACATGAGTTACGATTAAAACATTTTCTTCTTTCAGTCCAATATTGGTATTATTGAATTAGAGTATTTATATTGACTTAATTTTGTGGACGATACATTGATTTTATTTATTTTTTATTCGATTAATTTAAGTTTGGGGAAGGTACAGTCACGAACAAGATTCCCTTTACACGCCGGGGGACCGAAGTGGAGGAATGAGTCACTTAACTTTTTGACTACACACAGATGGCGCTCTTGTCTTCCCTAAGCTGTGTTGCTATAGGATGGTGGAACAAGAGACCAGACCAGACCACACCACACCCTGACTAATATTAAAGCTAGACTGGCCTGGGCTGGTCTATGGCTGGTCCACCCTAGTATTTATACGAGTCAGGCGTCAGAGGCGTCACATATCACAGTCAGAGGTAGTGACAGAGAGCAGATCTCGCCCTAATGGTCTCAATATTTGTGTACGGGGCTGTTTTTTACGACGAGCGAACTGATGGTGATATGGACACACCCTGGTAAACTAACCCTCTACTGTAGTGTTATTCTGCGTCAGGAATCCCTCGTGTCAAACACCTTTTCAGTTATGTAGCAGTTCATTGGTGTATAGCGGATGTTTTTATTAATAATTTCGAAATTATTACCGGTATATATGCGACCTGTTGTGGGGGGAAGGGGGATGGAGCATAACCTATAGTCATTTTTTTTTCCATTTATTTTGTCTTCTCGTTGAGTACGGGCTCCCCTCTGAGGTGAATAAAATAGTCTGCCATTAACCAAATAAAATAATAGCGGCGTCCCTATAGTGAAGAGGTTAACACTACATTTCTTTTTTACATCAATGACATTTTTTCTAAGATACGGTCTTACAACATTTTAAAGACTTATCGTATGTACAGGAGTTTTTGTCCATTAAGTTAGAGGAGACCCAGGTAGAGTAATGTTAAGTAGAAGGTAGTGGTGAAGGTCCAGGAAGGTAAGACAATCAATCAGTCGCAGGTGTAAGGAAGTAATACGTGATGTTAACACCTGTCGCCTCAACCCGCCAGATGTCCACTACTGTACTCAGCTCCATCTCTCATAATGCTTAAAGCTGACCCACAGCAACACCCACTACAAGGTCTTGGCCAACTGCCGGGTCAACACGCTCACCAACTTCTTCACCCCAACACGCTACTATGACCTTCACGTTAACTCTCTTCACAACAAAACTTACGAACATGATATTAAAAAAAATACAGATTCCTTTATTCTCACGTTAATATCTATACAATAAACACTATACTGTATTTACCACAAAGAAAAGTAGATTGTAAGGAATTGATAAAAGAATGTAATAAATATGTACGTTGACCAATAGATGAAGTATACGTGTAAACTATACTTGGTCATGTGTGAGTGAACGTGAGGTTATGTCCTGTCGTCACCATCATCACTACACTACACGGCGGAGTTAGGTTTAGTTTTGTTTGGCTTTCGGTACGTCGCGCGTCTGTCGGGGGAGGGGAGGAGGTAACTCAATTTATTCGTATCATAATATATCAGGCGACTGTTTCTGGTAGTTTGTTTGCCCTGAAGCTCTGTGTGTGTGTGTGTGTGTGTGTGTGTGTGTGTGTGTGTGTTCCTCGACTGTCATGAAGCGGTGGGGAATTCTTTTACCGTTTTGATTTCAAAGGCCCATAACACCCCCCCCCCCCGACCTCTGCCTGTCTCCAGTTATTCCCCCCCCCTCTCTCTCTCTCTCTCTACCTGGTGGGAAATTATTCATCACCTGGAACAATTATCTGGAGCATAACCAACCAAAATAATTTCCTGTCTCACACACTCGGGGCCAACATCCTCAATCACCATCCTTCAGTTATACCGTCTAATATAATCCTCAGCCGGGATATATTACACAAAGAGGAATTAACGTGATGGTCTACACTTATACTGTACACTGTGAAGCTAAGCTGTGTGGTGAACTGTGTGTGTGTGTGTGTGTGTGTGTGTGTGTGTGTGTATATAGTAAACAGGACCAACACAAGTTATTTATTATTACATGGGTATATACCTAAGGGTAGGGTAGGGTTGGGTAGGGTAGGGTAGGGTTGGGTTGGGTTGGGTTGGGTTGGGTTGGGTTGGGTAGGGTAGGGTAGGGTTGGGTTGGGTAGGGTTAGGTTTCGTAGGGTTGGGTTGGGTTAGGTTTGGTAGGGTTGGGTTGGGTTGGGTTGGGTTGGGTTAGGTTAGGTTTGGTAGGGTTGGGTTGGGTTGGGTTGGGTTGGGTTGGGTTGGGTTAGGTTTGGTAGGGTTGGGTTGGGTTGGGTTGGGTTAGGTTTGGTAGGGTTGGGTTGGGTTGGGTTTGGTTGGGTTGGGTAGAGTTGTGTTTGGTACTGTTGGGTTGGGTTGGGTTGGCTTGGCTTGGATATATAATAATTAAGAGTGGTTTAGTTACGGTGATAAGGTCAATGCAGAATTTCACCAAGTTTCCTGCTTAAAGGAAACAACATCTGCTTCAAAACACGACTCACAACACAGTACTGCTTCAGACCACGACTCACAACACAGTACTGCTTCAAAACACGACTCACAACACAGTACTGCTTCAGACCACGACTCACAACACAGTACTGCTTCAGACCACGACTCACAACACAGTACTGCTTCAGACCACGACTCACAACACAGTACTGCTTCAGACCACGACTCACAACACAGTACTGCTTCAGACCACAACACAGTACTGCTTCAGACCACAACACAGTACTGCTTCAGACCACAACACAGTACTGCTTCAGACCACAACTCACAACACAGTACTGCTTCAGACCACGACTCACAACACAGTACTGCTTCAGACCACGACTCACAACACAGTACTGCTTCAGACCACGACTCACAACACAGTACTGCTTCAGACCACGACTCACAACACAGTACTGCTTCAGACCACGACTCACAACACAGTACTGCTTCAAATCACATATTCAGAATACACTTGCTTAATCACACACAGTTCCAACTTCAAAACACAACCTCAGCTTCAAAACAAAACATCAACACAAAGCTTCAGCACCTCCCCCCCCCCCAAACACGGACTTATCCTGGGCCTGGTCAATATATCCCTCGTTATTACGCCCAGCTCACCCAATGGCATTATCAAGCGAGAGGTGATTTACGGGGAGCCAGAATTGACAACTATGGGCAATTGTATGTATGTATGTATGTAGTGGGGGGTGGGACTATATCACTGTGTGTACACGTTGTTATGAGGTAAACACTCACAATATTCACAGTGCTACGTAGATCATACCGCAGAGCTGCTACACACACACACACACACACACACATGTATAACCTCGGCCGTGTGTTTGATCAAGACAGGTCAGAGTACAATTTATTAGGGATCGACGACAGTTGCGCCCGGGACAATTGAAGCTGCAGTTGTTTTTAAGCGCGTGCGTGCGTGCGTGTGTGTGTGTGTGTGTGTGTGTGTGTGTGTGTGTGTGTGTGTGTGTGTGCGTGCGTGTGTGTGCATAGTGGTGAGTGAGTGTGTGTGTGGGAGGGGGGGGGGGGTTTAGACTAAGCTAGCATAAGAATAGGTTAGGGTAGATTAAGGGAAGATGGCCAATAAGGGGATGATGGCCATGTAAGGACAGCTGATGGCCAGTAGTGTGTGTGTGTGTGTGTGTGTAGGACTCCCACTGTTCTTGGCCACAATATACGACCACCTTATAGCGGCTGGGAGTGGATATGGGCAGTAGGAAGTGACAGAATCTGATCTAACGTAACGTACTGAGTTTTGTGTTTCGTGTGTGTGGTGTGTTTGAGAGAGACGTTATCATCCACCCACCACGAGAGAGAGAGAGAGAGAGAGAGAGAGAGAGAGAGAGAGAGAGAGAGAGAGAGAGAGAGAGAGAGAGAGAGAGAGAGAGAGAGAGAGAGCCTCCCACCTTACATAACACCTCCCTCATACCATTACGCTGGAGTGAGTCTAGCACGACCTCGCTCTTAGTAAATGTCCCAAGTATAGTAACACCTACAGTATACACACACACACAAACACACACACACACACACACACACACGAGATATACACAGTGCCAAACCTTTTACATTCTTTAATATTGTGATGAGGTAAAAATGCCATTAACGTAAAATAATCGATTATATCAGAATGAATGCCTGGTGATATATGCTCAAATGTTTCTTAAATTATAAAAAAAAATATATATATATATATGGAAATTAATAATAAAAATCTAGAAAAATTCGAATACATGTCAAATATAGTTTGTTTTTTCAGTCTTCGTCGGCATAACTATTATAAAACATCAAGTCAACTCAATCATGATATGGATTTCAGAGCTTCACTTCCCAGATGTAGGTTAGGTTAGGTTAGGTTGTGTTATGTTAGGTTAGGTTATATTAAGATTCTTTATGTTACTTTGTGTTGTGTTATGTTGTTTACTCATCAGATGAGATAAGCACACACACACGCGCACCCCTACCTGGTCTTCATCCCGAAATGCCACACAACGTAAACACCTAGAAAAAGTGCAAAAGAGGGCATGCAAGATTATTCTCTCCCCTTCCTACTCCACATATCAAGAAGCGCTCAACACATTGACCCTTTCGACTCTCACTGACCATCACCACGACCTCATCTGCAAATTTGGTAAGAAGCTTCTACACCATCCTCGACACCGGCTCCTACTACCACCTGAGATCCCTAGCCCGAGAATTGCTGTTCGACACCACAACCGCATCCAGCCCATACGTGCACGAACTGATCGCTATAAGAACAGCCCAGTCCCAACCATCGTAAAAATTATCAATAACTTGATATAAACCAGTGTATTCACTCCCAGTAAATACTACTTCTTGCACTGTCACTATGTTGAAATGCACTGTAGTTTGAGCTTTTCCCCACCTAGTTATTATATATCTTATTTGTATCACTTATGTTACGTGTATATTATTTGTAATTCGTAACCCATTCCCCAAATATGTAACTGTATATTTTCAGCCTTCTGGCTGCCAAGCTCTTTCAATAAACCGTTAATTATTATTATTATTATTATTATTATTATTATTATTATTATTATTACGCACGCACACACGAGAGAGAGAGTATGGATGACGGGCAGCAGTCCACACCCACCTGACACAGCTAAAATTCCCCACCTAATTCGAGACAGTATGCAAATGTTACGAGTTGCCGCGGTACCTATCTTACTTGTACGACCTCGTCTGACCTTTGTGACCTTTACAGCTGCACCAACACCACACCCTCCTGGCTTTATTTTCTCATAACCCTGCTCTCACTTGCTGAGAGAGAGAGAGAGAGAGAGAGAGAGAGAGAGAGAGAGAGAGAGAGAGAGAGAGAGAGAGAGAGAGAGAGAGAGAGAGACACACACACACACACAATTCAGGCAACAAAAACATAAATAAAAAACACCAAAAATAACTTCAACAAAATGCCCCATTACCAAGCTGTCGATCCAGTTTATAACCGTGAAAGTAATTTATCGGTGACAATGATTGGTGCCCGGAGAGGTCTTATGTCTTCAGAGGAGCATCTTAATCTCCCGGGAACCCATAAGTCCACAGCTGTAAATTTATGGTGAAGAAAGTTGGTGCGTTCTTAAAGAGGATGGAGGGAGGGAAGAGGTGGACAGCCCAGTAATGGGAGGGGGCGAGGGAGGGAAGGAGGGAGGGAGGGAGGAAAGGAGGGAGGGAAGGAGGGAGGGTAGGTCGGTGAGGGAGTACCACTGTTGCTGTATCACTGGCACTCCTGACTAAGGGCTTAGGTGGCACTGCAGGTGTTTTCTAGATAAGAGGAAGGGGCCAAGGCGCAGGAGATCACAGGAGGTCAAATGTGTGTGGTAAAGAAAGGAAGGTGACATGAAAAGGTGAAG
This sequence comes from Homarus gammarus, assembly GCA_958450375.1. Taxonomy (NCBI): domain Eukaryota; kingdom Metazoa; phylum Arthropoda; class Malacostraca; order Decapoda; family Nephropidae; genus Homarus; species Homarus gammarus. The sequence goes on along the minus strand of CAUDMG010002954.1, from coordinate 2,211,199 downwards.
GTGACAGGTGAGAGGTGTAGGTGAGAGGTGTAGGTGGCAGGTGTAAGAGACAGATGTAGGTGACGGGTGTAAAAGACAGGTGTAGGTGTAAGTGTAGGTGACAGGTGTAGGTGACAAGTGTAAGTGATAGGTGTAAGTGACAGGTGTAGGTGACTACTGATGTAGGTGACAGGTGTAAGTGAAGGTGACTGGTGTAGGTGACTGGTGTACAGTAGGTGACAGGTGTAGGTGACAGGTGAGGAAAATGGTAGGAGGGATGAGGTGAGGGGTAGCATTATATTCACTCTGGGGGAACTAAGTGGGGAACAGGGACAGAGGCCACGGTCGTCCTTGATGGTACTATACTTACATCTGTCATCATCACCAAGGAGGACCTCACCCTCCAGGTAAGTTATCGTGTGTGTGTGTGTGTGTGTGTGTGTGAGTGAGTGAGGGTCGCGTGTGAGGACGTCGTCTCAAGACCCTCCTCTCTGCCCGACCTAAACGCTCATCCCTACGATGATTTTCCGATAAACACACACACACACACACACACACGGTCGATGTTATGACCGCAATGGCGCGTTTCGGGTATAAAATATTAGAGGTCTGTGTCGTCAAATATGAAGAAAAAAAAGTAAAAAAAAGAAGAAAAAGAACCTAACCTAACCTAACCTAACCTAACCTAACCTAACCTAACCTAACCTAAAGTAACTTAACCTGACCAAACTTAACCTAACCTAACCTAACCTAACCTAACCTAACCTAACCTAACCTAACCTAACCTGACCAAACTTAACCTAACATGACTTAACATAATCTAACCTAACCTAACCTAACCTAAAGTAACTTAACCTGACCAAACTTAACCTAACATGACTTAACATAATCTAACCTAATGTAACCTAAGTTTACTACAATAACCTAACCCTAACTTTAAACTAACCTAAACTCCCGCCAGGTAAGCATTAGGTTGAATAATCTTCAGGTGAAAAATTTAACATAAACAAGGGTGTCCAATCTTCAGGTGATCCATATTATCATCCCCTACCTCTCTCTGAATACATGTACGATATATACTTAAGAACCAAAATACGACGGAAGAGAATAGGTTAAAGTCACATATATACTACACTTCCAATCATCACTAACTACCCAATTTCACTATCAATCAACCTCAACTGTATATATAAAACAAAATATAAACATTAAAATATGACTGTCAAAAAAATAAAAATAAATAAATTCCCCCCCCCCCCCCCCCCCCCCCCCCGAAGCGCACCTACCAAAAATAACACGTCATATTTGGAATTGAGCGGCAGTGTGTGAATGATACTAATTGGCAGGTAATTAAGGTTTACAAATGTGACAAAAAAGTTTTACCGTTGCCAAATAATGTTTTAAGCTAGCGGCATCCCGGACTGTCAACAAATTGCAGCTAATCCCTAGAGTATTATAGTAATATGTTGACCAGTCGGTGTGTGTGTGGGAGTGGAGTGGAGTGAGTGAGTGAGTGAGTGTGTGTGTATGTGTGTGTGTGTGTGTGTGTGTGGAGTGTGTGTGTGTGTTAACTCTACTGGAAGATAAAACACACACGTACACACATATCATCATTGTTATCAAAATTTACCTCAATATAAACCTGCAGGAATACAGAGCAACATTTTCAGCCTCGAAGAACACAACCCACACCACAACACCCCCTCTAAAATAAATGTAAAGTATAACCCAATACACTTAACACAACACTCGGCTTACACACCCACTCCTCGCCCTGACTCGCCCTAACTCGCCCTCTCCCATTACAATGTACAGATATTCCTGATCATCCCTAAAATGTCTTCCCAATATATATGTGAGCGGCTTATATTGCCTCCTGCACCTTCTACCTGCAGGTTTGTGTCACACTTAAACTCATAACCACCGTCATTATATCACTAATCACCTTTACACCTGTCGTCCACTACTACTCGGCTAAGCAGTTACCTGACAACACGGACAAGGCAACACCGCCATGGCTTTATTATACTTCTGTGGGTAAATAAGGCTGGTAGATTAATGTATCAAACACCCATACCTAGGGGCCGGCCGCTGACTGGGGCGCCCCTAGTCGACCCAACTACAGAATGGAGAGTCGAGTAGGAAATGTTGACTCAGTGGGTGCAACCTTACATACAGACTAACCTTCTTACTGTCTCACTGATACATACATAAATACATACATGCAGGCTTGTATAGATACTCATACATGCACATAATACTGCCACAGATATACTCACCACAGCGGCGGGCACGTAGGTGGGTATAGTTTCGAAGTACTGAAGAGATGACGTGTAGGACCTGAGCACGAAGTAGATAATGAGGTAGAATGTGCCTAGCAGGACGGCCGAGGTGCCACACGTGCCACACAGCAACACGTACTTCCTGTTCCAGCTCCTCCACCACGGCCGGGAGCGATCTGTCGTGTAAGGGGAGGCTACTGTTAGCAGGGCACTGGTGTGGTTATTACGACTACAATACTATTACTACTCCTACTACTATTACCATTGTTATTGTTATTATTGTCATTATTATTGTTTTTTATTATTATTACTATTACTACATTTGTATTATTCTTATTATCATTATTATACATTATTATTACTCATTATTGTTATTATTCTTATTATTATCATTCCTATTATCAGCTTTTACCATAAAATCCAATTGGGAAATAGATCAAGAATTCATTAAGGTAAAAACACAAAAAATCAAATCGTCTCAGCCACTCACAGGAGACGACCGTTTATAACCTGCCTAAATCGATTATACGGGGTGTTTATAAAGTCCCTATCTATTTCAGTGAAATAACAGTTTTTATTGATTTGTATTGCCATGAAGAAGCATGTGCAAGAACGTGTGCTGGTGGTAACACTGCGTATTCAAGGAAAGAAATGCAAACAAATTAGAAATAAGTTTCAAAGAAAATCTCATAAGCTAGGTCCTACAGACAAGACAATACGCGAATTGTTGAATAAATTCCAAAGAACAGAATCTGTTAATAATGAACCAGGATCTGGACGTTCACGTGTCTCAGAAGATGCTGTAAATGCAGTACAAAATGCTAGCGTTTTATAATTGAATTTAACACATTTACCCATTATTTCACTAAAATAGATAGGAACTGTATAAACACCCTGCACAGTATCAACAACAGAACCCAGAAGTAATACACTTTTTCCCGGGGGTAACGCTTGTCATTGTTTCATCAAAAAGTCCAGGATACCCAAAGGTTCTCTAAAATATATCTTCCTTTTACATGTTGTTAAGAACGTATATCAAACTGGATGACTAAAGCCCAGATATATATAAAGTAAAAAACAAACATCCAGAATGACTTTAAACCAAACTGAGACGCAAACCTTTATTAGATACATCCAATTAACATCAATTCGCAAACAAACCCAACATCCAGATTGGTTTCAAAGGTGACATAGAGACTACATCACACTACCTTAACCTAATACCAGTTAATGGGACAATATCAACAGGGAGAACCATTACACAGTCCACTACTAAAGTCAGTTCGCCTCTCCTCCTGAACCACGAACCCACCAAGATTCAGACTCGTGAACCCGAAGCACAAGAACGATACATTATTCTGTACATCCGGGTCTCTGGTGATGAGGTAAGTGGCCCCTCAAGCTCCATATGTAAAACAAGCAAAAATAAATCCGCAAATAAATAAATAAAATAAATAAATCACCCTTCCTCCTGTGTATACAATGAAGGGGGAAGAGAATAGAAACAGATTCCTCACAACTCACAAAATCCCCCTCGAGGTTAAAAAATTTTCCCCCTTAATTGGCGATTTGAGAACCCATCTACCGACCTGGTCCCTATCTCACACACACACACGACCATACCTTGGCAATAGAAATACTCAACATGGGAGGCTTCACATATATGAGTGTAAGAGCGTGGGTGTAAGAGCGTGAGTGTGAGAGCTTGAGTGTAGGAGCTTGAGTGTAGGAGCGTGAGTGTAGGAGCGTGAGTGTGAGAGCGCGAGTGAGAGCATAATAGATAAATAACTTAAGGGAGTGTGAGCATGAGAGCGTGTAAGCATGAGTACAAGAGATAACTAGCTCAAGATCATCATGGTAACCAAGCTAACAGTATCGTCTCCTCTCAACTCTACTGCTGAAAGTCTATTGAGATGATGACAGCCAGGTAAGTCTATTGAGATGATGACAGCCAGGTAAGAGTACATCACCTTCCACCAGTGAGTACTAATTGGACTCTAGCTCCTAATGGACCTCCTTATTATAACATATGCTAAGTTAACCTCTCCATTATAGCAATAGGGACCAGTCATAATGGATCCCAGATATAATAGGCACAGTTTTAATGGGTGGGGGGAATAGGGTATAGGGGAAGAGAGGAGAAAGGGTGGAGAGGAGGGGGGAAGTGGGAGGAGAGGGGGAAGAGGGAAGAGATAGGGAAAGGTGCAGGGGATAGGGGGGGGGGTAGGAGGAAGGGAGGTGGGGAAAGGGGATAGGAGGGATGACGAAGGGGGTAGGGAAGAAGGGGGTACGGGGAAAGGAGGAAGAGAGAGAAGAGGGAAAGAGGTACGGGAGAAGGGGTACGGGGAAAGGGGGTAGGGGGAAGAGGAAGGGGGTAGGGGGAAGAGGAAAGGGGTAGGAGGAAAAGGGTGTAGGAGGGGAAGGGGGAAGAGGAAGGGGGTAGGAGGGAAAGGGTGTAGGAGGGGAAGGGGGAAGAGGAAGGGGGTAGGAGGGAAAGGGTGTAGGAGGAAAAGGGGGAAGAGGAAAAGGGTAGGAGGGAAAGGGTGTAGGAGGGAAAGGGGGAAGAGGAAAAGGGGGGTAGGAGGCCGCATTACACGCATGTCAGGTTTTGTTCACTAGGACGTTTGTCAGCTGGTACAAAATTGGTTCAAAAGTTATATATTTTGTGCACTGGTTATAAATGAATACGTCACTATGGCCCGGGGAGGGATACAAAACTTCCAAAAAACAATTATCCTTTGTCAATATCCCACTGTAGTGACTTATATACTATTACTTACAATCATTACTTAAGAGTCGACTATAAGTGTGCTAATATAAACTAATTCATTATTTATCATTGTCACTTACGCTCAACACTTTAATAGTCGAGTAAAAAGAGTCGAAAATTACTATAAAAACAGACATACATTCGACCTACTGTAGTTGAATCTTACTACAGTAGCCTCAGTAACTACAGTATATTGCTATGGCTATATTCCGTCAGACATATCGAGGTAGTATTACTCATTGGGTCATCTCGCTCTACTAAACCTAAACCAACACGCAACTGTCTTAGATAACTTCCACTGCCTGCACGGAAGATGGTGATGATGGTGGTGGTGATAGTGGTGATGATGATGGTGGTGTTGGTGGTGGTGGTGTTGATGGTGGTGGTGGTGATAGTGGTGGTGGTGATAGTGGTGGTGATAGTGGTGATGATGATGATGATGATGATGATGGTGGTGGTGGTGATGATGGTGGTGATGATAGTGGTGATGATGATGGTGGTGTTGGTGGTGTTGGTGGTGGTGGTGGTGATAGCGGTGATGATGATGGTGGTGTTGATGATGGTGGTGTTGATGGTGGTGGTGGTGACGATGATGGTGGTGGTAATGGTGGTGGTGGTGGTGGTAATGGTGGTGGTGGTGGTGGTAATGGTGGTGGTAATGGTGGTGGTGGTGGTGGTGGTGATGATGATGGTGGTAATGGTGGTGGTGATGACAATGGTGGTGGTGGTGATAGTGGTGACGCTCTTCAACCACTTCCTGGTATTAAATGTTACACAGAACCTTGGAGAAAATTGACTCATATACAAAGACCACAAGTTACAGCCTATACACACGACATCTGTTGAGACTTGATCCTATATGTGAGAGAGAGAGAGAGAGAGAGAGAGAGAGAGAGAGAGAGAGAGAGAGAGAGAGAGAGAGAGAGAGAGAGAGAGAGAGGATATGAATTAATTTACCACATCGTTGAATAATAATATATTTTTGATGTAACCTAATTATTATAACTACAGAGCTGGCCACCATTCAACGGTCTTTCATATCTTTTTATACTATATATTTAGGAATTTATTATATATTTTTCATTAGAATTTGTTACCAATAAATTCTCTTAATTCACAAGAGCGTACAGTACAGCCGGACAATGATGGAGGAACGAGGGAGTCACTGACTTCTGTGATGACTGAATTGGCATAACATTGTACCGGGAGGTGGAGGTAGACCGTGTGCCACAGTGTGCGGGGATTCCAAGACCTCGGGGTGTGACATTAATGGGGGGGGGGGTGAGACTGTGGGATTTGCGGTGGCGGAAGTGGGAGGGAAGGGGTGGGGAGGAAGTGGGAGGGAAGGGGGGAGGAGGAAATGGGATGGAAGGGGTGAGGAGGAACTGGGAGGGAAGGGGTGAGGAGGAACTGGGAGGGAAGGGGTGGGGAGGAAGTGGGAGGGAAGGGGGGAGGAGGAAATGGGATGGAAGGGGTGAGGAGGAACTGGGAGGGAAGGGGTGAGGAGGAACTGGGAGGGAAGGGGTGGGGAGGAAGTGGGAGGGAAGGGGTGGGGAGGAACTGGGAGGGAAGGGATGGGGAGGAAGTGGGAGGGAAGGGGTGGGGAGGAAGTGGGAGGGAAGGGGTGAGGAGGAAGTGGGAGGGAAGGGGTGAGGAGGAAGTGGGAGGGAAGGGATGAGGAGGAAGTGGGAGGGAAGGAAGTGGTAGGAAGGACTCTCCATAATTGTTAAAACTGTGCAACACGGATATGAATATAACAAGGCAGGCTAGTGGGAGCAGCCAGCCAGCCAGCCAGTGTAAAGATAAAACGACAGACAAAGTTACTGACACAAAAATCATGCCACTAGAAAGGTTAAAGGCAAGATCTTGTAGACTTGAAGATAGAAAAGACGAGGACGAGACGCAATTACTGACATACAAGTTATCAAAATAAAAGTGGTTCCTATACACATGACTTCTGGGTTTAGGAACAGTGTGGAGCCAAAGCACCGTATACTAAGCCTTCGTTACACACAAAGAAAGCATGAGCGTGATGGCAGACATTGCTTGAATCGACCGCCTTCACAGCAGAGTGGACCGAGAGCGCCTGGGGGGATCAAACCAACGACCCTTAAGACATGAGGTGAGCTCTGTATCCACTCGGCTGCCGCATCCCACAAGGTATAAAAGGAGAGGCTTACAGATAAGCTCGATGGACCCGGAGACAGAAAAGGCGAAGAATGGAACATAAAACCCAAGACACTAGGGAACAGGAAGCTAAGAATAACCTCAGTGGACCTTGACGACAGAGCGGTGACACAGGAGACTCACAAGAACACATGTACTCGTGATATAGTTTACAGTCAAGAACGAGAAACTTAAATAAATAACATAAGTGGATCTTGTTATTTTTAAAGACCTATAATAGGATGTTAAATTGGAAGCTACATTGTAAATAAAAAAAAATGGAATAAAAGAGGAGTTCTTGGTGGAATAAACGTCATTCTGAAATATTACTAGAACTGGGGGGGGGGGGGGGTAGAGTACTTTACCAGTATTTTCAAAGTTTACACTGTACCTTTAAGCATTCTACTTTCCTTCTATTATCCAAAAAGTAATCATAGGAGGATATAATGGCTCGTTTTACATCTTTCAGTAATTGTGTTATAATCGAAAGAGCCGAGCCAGGGTACAGAGGAAGAAAGGAACAGAGAGAAAACTTTTATTAAAATCCGGGAGAGAAATCTTGGTACACAGTCAACAATGGGAGCGGCGGGGAAATATGCGACTGAAGCGTTGTTGTTGCGGTGCGGTCAGGGATCCTGCCAGAGAAAAATGTGTGTGTGTGTGTACTGACATAACTCAAATATTTGTCAGACAGGGACATGACGTACAGTATATGCTCTACCAAAAAGCCAAAATTGTGTTAAAAATAACAAATAAATAAATATGTTACACAACAATCACAGCTTTGGTAGGATAAAAGAATTTCATATTTTTGATTAAGGAAAGGAATTCGAAAGCCGGTTTTCCCGTCAAAATATTCGTCTTACGAAAAAATATATATATATATATATATATATATATATATATATATATATATATATATATATATATATATATATATATACATATATATATATATATGCAAGTAAATCACTGTAGGTGCGCGTGATCTAGGTATATGCTGATAACCACCAGGAAAGAAGAAAACACGAAGTTCCCAAGCGCTTTCGTGTAATTCACATCTTCAGGGGTGAGTACAGACTAGATAAGAGTAATGCAGAACAAGATGAATATATACAAAGGAGGGTGAGACCAGGTCCACAATGGTCAGGTAATGACCCTACTAATCTTTAAATGGCACACAACGGTTGGTGGTTGGGTCAGATGGGACAGTGACCCGCCCTCTCACCTGATCACAAATCTTCTTAATTACAAAGTTGTCCAGCTTGTACAAGCCGTTACTCAAATTCATGTTGAATGCTTCGGTATGTTTAATAAGACTAGATTCTATGATGTTCCTACTATCAATTGAATTACATGGTAATATTGAGGAGGCATTATCCCAGTCAATGCAATGCTTGTTATCCCTCAAATGAACAAACAGAGCATTGGATTCCTGGCCTGTCCTGACACTGTATTTGTGTTGTTTAATTCTAGTTACAAGATCTTTACCTGTCTGGCCTAAGTAAAACATATTACATTCCTTGCAAGGAACTTTATAAATGCAACCAATTGTGTTGTTGGGGGAGTTCTTGATTAACATTTGTTTAACAGTGCATGAGTTTTTAAATGCCACATTGACGTTCCAAGATTTTAGCTGTGCAGGAATGTGTGAGAAATTTTTGTGAAATGGTAATATTAAGATATTCTTATGGTCATGGGTGGGCTTGGGATCAGTTCTATAAAAAGTTTTCTTAGTAATGTTTAAGCATTTGTCTATGAAAGATCTAGGGTATTTAAGGTTTGAGCCAATATTATATATATATTTGTATTCCTCATCGATGAATTCCGGACTGCAAATTCTCAAGGCACGTAAAAACATTGTTGTAAATACTGACTGTTTGACTTTATTATGGTGGGCAGAATAATAATGAATGTATGAACACACATTGGTTGGTTTTCTATAAATACTGAATTTGAAAGTGTTACCCATTCTGTGTATCAGACAGTCTAGGAATGGCAATTTACAGTCTTGCTCTAATTCCACAGTGAATTTGATCGAGGGGGCTAAGTTGTTAAGTTGTGGTAGGAAAACTTTTAGGTCCTCATTACATGGCCAGAGACATAATACATCATCAACATATCTAAACCAGACTGCTGAGGGTGGTAAAATATTACTTAATAGTTTCTTTTCAAAGAATTCCATATATAGGTTGCTTAATACAGGTGAGAGTGGATTACCCATTGCCATACCAAATTTTTGAGCATAATATTCCCCATTGAATTCGAATTTGCAATCCTTAATACATAGTTTGATGAGTTCGATGAAGTCATCTTTCGAGACGGGCAGTGAAATGTTATCCAGGGAATCTATGAGGAACTCTAGTAAATCATCAACTGGGACCTTTGTAAAAAGTGACGTTACATCAAAGCTGACCAGTTTAAAATCATGATTAATGTGCAAGTTATTGAGTTTATCAACCAGATCCATATTATTCTTGATATTGGAGTTAGAAATGTTGCCAACTAGGGGGTTTAGTAAGGAAACTAACCATTTAGATAGTTTATAAGAGATTGACCCAACAGAGCTAATGATGGGTCTTGCTGGGTTATTGGGCTTGTGGGTCTTGATTAAACCGTACATGTAAGGCAGTGGAGGGGACGTTGAAGTAAGATGTTTAATGAGAGTAGCTTTGCCTCTCAATAGGGACTTAAGTTTTTTGTTGAACTGGGTGTTGACAGTGTTGAGAGGATTATTTATGAGTTTAGAATATGTTGTAGTGTCACATAAAAGGTCATTCATTTTTGAGATATAGTCATCTTTGTTTAAAATCACTACTGTGTTGGCTTTATCTGCTTTAGTGACATGTAGATCCTTATTTTTCTTAAGGGCTTGGAGTGCTTTGGTGAATCTTTCTGGACAGTTTGAAACACAAGGCTTGGACATAGATGCATACACAACACCTTTACACATGTTCACTTCTTCACTTGTCAAATTACTGAATTTCTCCAAATTGCAAAATGCTCTGGCTATGTCAACACTGTCGACTCCCTTGTTGGAACCATCAAAACTTAAACCATAGCCGAGGGCACACAAGGTATCATTGTCTAGTTGTTTAGAGGAGAGATTCACTACACAGTTGTTATTGGCATCCTTAGTCCAATCACTATTTCTAATAAGGAGTGCCAATTTGTGGTCTATCTTGGCTTGAAGATCAGAACGCTCACGTCTCAGGTTATCAAAACAGTAGTCCAACATGAACTTTTTCCAATAACTCGGTATGGTCATGATAAAAGCGCGCTTTTTTTGTCTTACAATACGGAAGGCTTCATCCACTTCAATTTTCTTTATTTCAAAATGTTTCTTAAGGATGATTTCTTGGAACTCATCAAAGGGGCGGTCAGACATCTTAAGGACACGTTGTGGGAGGATTGATCTTGGCATAACTTTTTCACTGAGGCATGTCTGGAGAAATTTCAAACGTATTTTCAATTTGTGGGCCTTGATCATCGAAGAGGAGTATTCAGTAACGAAAGGAGACAGTCCAGGACAGCTTGTAGAGAAGATGAAGAAGCGCTTGGGAACTTCGTGTTTTCTTCTTTCCTGGTGGTTATCAGCATATATATATATATATATATATATATATATATATATATATATATATATATATATTATATATATATATATATATATTCGTCTTACGAAAAAATAAAAAATACCCTCTGTCTCATCAATCACACATAAACATGCATAAGGACAAAGCCTATAGATACAAGAAAGAGAATCATAGCTGTAAGTGTTGACATACTACCTTGGTCATCCGTGGGTTCCTCATCCAGCATGTAAACCGTCTCCTCCCTATCCTCACCCAGAGAGTATAAGGGAGTTAAACGCCCTATGTTCATACTGGGATACCTTCTCTTCTCTCTTCTCGATGCTCACTTGTTACACTCGTCATCATAACTATAGTGTTTCTACCTAACTTTTATTATTCATTTTCTCACTCATACTTTTCTAAGGCTACATCGTTAAGGAATTTAAACGCTCTATGTTCAAACGTTCTCTTCTGTTTCCTCGATGTTTACTTGTTACACTTGTCATAATAAGTAGATTGTACCCAATTTTTTCTTTCTCTTATACCTTTCTAAAGCTACATCGTTAAGGGAGTCAAACACTCAATATTCATAACGGGATACCAGACCTCTTCTCTCTTGCCGTTGCTCACTTGTTATGTTTGTCATAATAAGTACTTTTTATCTAACCTTTTTCTTTCTCTTATACTTTTCTGAGGCTACATCGTTCATGGATGTGGATACAGAGCAGCATATTGACATTTAACACCCGGGGTTTGAGATTTAAGTGTAAAAATTCTCCATCTTTTTCGTTCAATATTCTCCTCTGAATTCCTAATATTCCCGCCACGTTGAAAATCTGTTTCCGATATCTCGTTATAGTTATATAAAGATTCGCGAGCACTATTTCCTGAACATCAGAATCAGAAATTGATGCAATAAAGTCTAAAGTCTTGGCATTCAAATAAGTTCCCTGAATAAATATATCCATTGTTACACCACAGCATCTAGAGACATGTGATATAGATTTGTTTTTTAAATATAAGGAGACAAACATTCACCACACATTACCACCACCAACCAATAATTTCACGAGCAGCTGAAGATATATGTTATAGTTTTGATATAAGCCATATATATATATTTGCCAAACCATGAACAACAATGTACACTTTGTTCAATAGTGTACATACAGAATAATAAAACGTTGTCTATATACACACGCATACATACATACCCATCCATTCATCCATCTATACATACAGTACAAGGATACAGACAGCTGGACCAACACACGTACACCCTCACAGGAAAACGCATCCCTTCCCTACACACACACATCAACAACACAGCTTCAATGCCACACGTGTATCCTCCGGGCTTGACAACACTGCTTACACACACACACGGCAGAGATCGGGGACTTACGAGTTATGTCATAGTGTACAGTATGTTCAATAATAGCCAAAAGCAGAAGGTGAATTGATAGTGTGGGTTAGCTTACGTTCAAGTTCAACTATCAAGATAAGTTTTTAATTAAAATTTTTAAGATAAGGTTTTTTAAGTTCTCAAGATCAGCTTTTAGGTTCAGTTTTCAAGCTTAGTTTTCTCTTAACCAACACCGTACAACCGTATTATTTTCTTACCTCGAGGCAAAATGAAAATACAGTAAAAGAAAAAATACAAAATCGATTACAGAAATACACTGAAGCCTGAGGAAACTTGTTACGAAGAATATTTTGTGTTCATTGGTGTTCGGTCAGTTTTTGGTTTATTTCATCACCATACAGTATCTAACAGTCCAATTTCAGTGACATTTTACACATACTTTCGTTTAATCCTGAATAGTTAATTTTTTTATGATTTTAAATGCATCAACTTATTCCAGCTTTTAAAAGGTTGGCGGACAGCATCGGTTACCAAGGCAAATATAACGTCACTATCAAGAGTCTATTACAGATTAAAATTTACAAGTCAATGATCTTATTTCACCCAGTTTTTATATAAGCTTATTTCACATAACTACAACAAACTGAGTGTGCCTTTGAGCTGACGTTAAAATGTAGCTAAACGAACACAATTAGCTCATACGTGAATGTGATTTCTATTATATTACACATTAAACATTTCTGGCCATATTATATAAATTTTCCAAAACAAAAAATATCAAACCAATTATGATTCAAAATTAATAGATAAAATAAATAATTAAATTTACATAAAAATCATAGGATTTTCGAATGCCATATATTTTAAAAGTAATGAAATCGGTTATGTAATTTTATTTTAGAACAATCATTCGTGTTTACCAAAATGTTAAGAAAAAAAATATATATATACTAATGAATAGTTTTGATTATTATACACTAAAATTTATATATTAATTTTTAATATTTTTTATAGCTAGTGAAACACATTGAGTAACACACACACACACACCAGGGAAGGATGAACATTTTGCAATTTGTTGAACAGAATATTGAATTGATAGATTATTTAATAACACATCGTTTTTACTGAGCTCTCGCCTACACGGCCTTCATCCTCTTTCTTTTATGGAACACAAACGCAATCAACTTTATATATCTTTTAGTTAAGCTTTTGTTTTGTGTTTAATAATGTTTGGTATATTTTCTTGTTACTCGGATACTCGTGTGTGTGTGTGTGTGTTATTGGGGAAAAGATTATCGTTACTAATTAATAGTTATAATTTCATTTATCATATTTTATTGTATTTATTTTATATTTTTTATATTGAGTGAAACAAAAAAAAATGTCTCTCGTGTGTGTGTGTGTGTGTGTGTGTGAGTAATAATAATAATAATAATAATAATAATAATAAACGGTTTATTAATAGAGTTGCAGCCGGTGGCTGAAAATTTACACTTACATTTGATTTAAAAATAATGATATAATATGCATGTGTGTGTGTGTGTGTGTGTGTGTGTGTGTGTGCGAGTGTAATAATAATAATAATAATAATAATTAACGGTTTATTGAAAGAGCTTGGCAGCCAGAAGGCTGAAAATATACAGTTACATATTTGGGGAGTGGGTTACGAATTACAAATAATATACAAGTAACATAAGTGACACAAATAAGACATATAATAACTTAGATGGGGAAAAGCTCAAACTACAGTTCAATTCAACATAGTGACAGTGTTACAGTATTACAAGTTATTGATAATTTTTACAATGGTTGGGACTGGGCTGTTCTTATAGCGATCAGTTCGTGCACGTATGGGCTGGATGCGGTTGTGGTGTCGAACAGCAATTCTCGGACAAGGGACCTCGGGTGGTAGCAGGAGCCGGTGTCGGGGATGGTGTAGAAGCTTCTTACCAAATTTGCAGATGAGGTCGTGGTGATGGTCAGTGAGAGTCGAAAGGGTCAGTGTGTTGAGCGCTTCTTGATATGTGGAGTAGGAGGAGGAGAGAATAATCTTGCATGCCCTCTTTTGCACTTTTTCTAGGTGTTTACGTTGTGTGGCATTTAGGGAGGAAGACCAGGTGGGGGAGGCATAGGTGAGCTTGGGAAGTATGAATGTTGTGTAAACACTGAGGAGCTCGTGTGCAGGAACTCCGAGGGACTTGAGTCGGCGGAGGAGGTGGAGACGGAAACTGGAGGATTTGACAACTTCATTGACGTGTGGTTTCCAATTTAGTTTGTTGTCTATGGTGACGCCAAGGAGCTTCGTGGAATCTACGACCTGGAGTGTGTTCGGACCTAGAGTAATGGAAGGAGGTGGGACAATGTCGGAGGAGAGGTTGATGTGCATAACCATGGTCTTGGTATGGTTGATGGTGACATGGTTGTTGGTAGCCCAGTTTTGGAGACTGTTCAATAAATCCTGAAGGGCGGTATAGTTGGGAGCAGAATTGTTGACGCTGATCCCAATGGTGGAGTCGTCGACATATTTCCAGCGAGCAGGGGTTTCTCTTAGGGCATCATTGATGAGCATAAGGAAGCAGAGTGGTCCCATCTTGGTGCCTTGGGGGACGCCACAGGTGAGTGACTGAAAGGTGGAGACAGCCCCTCGGAAGCGTACAGCTTGGCGTCGGTCACTGAGGAAGTCTGTAAGCCATGGTATGAGGCTTCTTCGAAGCCCGAGGTCAATAGCTTTGTTGATGATTATATTGTGGTCGACTAGGTCGAACGCTTTAGTGAAATCAATGAAGGCGACAGCTACAGACGTTTTTCGTTTCTCGAGATGGCGGTATATGTAATCGAGAAAGCTGACAAGACAGTGAGTGGTGGAGGAAGTTTTCATGTTGCCAAATTGCTGAGGGTCTACGACTCCTGCAATATCAGCATAAGCCCAGTCGAACACAAAACTTTCACAGATTAGGCTGGGTATTAGGGTGATTGCAATAGGTCGTAGCTGATTTAAGGATTGTGGGCTGGTTGACTTGGGCACTGGTGATACATAAGAGGTCTTCCAGTCAGCTGGGCATCTGGCTTGACTGAGAGAAGCATTGATGATGGAGCAGAGGGGTTTAGCAAGCTCCGGGGAGAACTCCTTGAAGAGTTTCATTGGTAAGTCAATGGGGGTGTGTGTGTGACCAACGACTAACATAACAATACCTTACTTAAATTACCCATTTAATTATATCTTGTGTTTCATTTTTTATATTGACACACATTTACATATATTTACACACATTTATATAGTTTTACACACATTTACATATTTTTACACACATTTACATATTTTTACACACATTTACATATTTTACACATTTTTACACACATTTACATAATTTTACACACATTTACATATTTTTACACACATTTACACATTTTTACACACATTTACATATTTTTACACACATTTACACATTTTTACACACATTTACACATTTTTACACACATTTACATATTTTTACACACATTTACACATTCTTACACACATTTCCCAATGCCCAATGTACAGTACGAGTGGAATCTAATAATGGTGTCACTGTAAATCATTCATGCATCACCACTCAACACTACGAGTCAACAACACACTACAGCCCATCACCCCTCCCTATCTCCCCCTGACTCCCTCACCCCTCCCTATCTCCCCCTGACTCCCTCACTTCTCCCTATCTCCCCCTGACTCCCTCACTCCTCCCTATCTCCCCCTGACTCCCTCACCCCTCCCTATCTCCCCCTGACTCCCTCACCCCTCCCTATCTCCCCCTGACTCCCTCACTCCTCCCTATCTCCCCCTGACTCCCTCACCCCTCCCTATCTCCCCCTGACTCCCTCACCCCTCCCTATCTCCCCCTGACTCCCTCACTCCTCCCTATCTCCCCCTGACTCCCTCACTCCTCCCTATCTCCCCCTGACTCCCTCACCCCTCCCTATCTCCCCCTGACTCCCTCACTCCTCCCTATCTCCCCCTGACTCCCTCACCCCTCCCTATCTCCCCCTGACTCCCTCACCCCTCCCTATCTCCCCCTGACTCCCTCACTCCTCCCTATCTCCCCCTGACTCCCTCACCCCTCCCTATCTCCCCCTGACTCCCTCACCCCTCCCGACCCCCACTCCCTCACCCTCCCAAAAATCGTTTCAAACTTATGCTCATCTAATAGAGAGCCTCAGGAGTGGGCTTGTAATGTTTGAAAGAGAAGGGCACACACACACACACACACACACACACACACACACACACACACACACACCTTTTAATTATCAAAGGTAGTTCTACACCAACTACTCCTCTCCTACACTCCCTCATTTTTCACAACATAAACTCCATTAATCTACTGCTGTTAATATTTTCTTTTCTTTTTCATTATATTTTATTTCACTCCTCAACTGTCAGATTTTTTCAGTCATTTTTTATTATTATTTATTCCTAGATTTTATTATTTTTATGGTGGTAATTTGTAATCATTTTAATTAATGTATATTGGGTTTTATATAAATGAAATGTGTTTTATGTAATTATTTTTTTAGATTTTTCAGGTTATTTATTTGAATTTCTTGGTATGGAATTATTCATCTTTATTTACCTCTCCATCTTTATTACTCTCGTATTATTTTTAATTCATCTGTTTAACTTTTATTTTATTTTATTAATTTATTTATGTAAGTTTTATTGGGTTATTCTCCAGCGCTTACCAAGGATTTGTATTATCATTTTTGTTGTTGTTGGCGGAAACTTTTATTTGTCGGATTTAATGGCTGCTGTTGTTGTGGTTGGTGTTGTGGTGGTGTGGTGGTGGTGGTGGTGGTGGTGTGGTGGTGTGGTGGTGTGGTGGTGGTGGTGGTGGTGGTGGTGGTGGTGGTGGTGGTGTGGTGGTGGTGGTGGTGTGGTGGTGGTGGTGTGGTGGTGGTGGTGTGGTGGTGGTGGTGTGGTGGTGGTGTGGTGGTGGTGGTGTGGTGGTGGTGTGGTGGTGGTGGTGTGGTGGTGGTGGTGTGGTGGTGGTGGTGGTGGTGGTGGTGTGGTGGTGGTGGTGGTGGTGGTGGTGGGTGGTGGTGGTGGTGTGGTGGTGGTGTGGTGGTGGTGGTGTGGTGGTGGTGTGGTGTGGTGGTGGTGTGGTGGTGGTGGTGGTGTGGTGGTGGTGTGGTGGTGGTGTGGTGGTGGTGGTGTGGTGGTGGTGGTGGTGTGGTGGTGGTGGTGGTGTGGTGGTGGTGGTGGTGGTGGTGGTGTGGTGGTGGTGGTGGTGTGGTGGTGGTGTGGTGGTGGTGTGGTGGTGGTGGTGGTGTGGGTGGTGGTGGTGGTGGTGGTGTGGTGGTGGTGGTGTGGTGGTGGTGGTGGTGGTGGTGGTGGTGGGTGGTGGTGGTGTGGTGGTGGTGTGGTGGTGGTGGTGTGGTGGTGGTGTGGTGTGGTGGTGGTGTGGTGGTGGTGGTGGTGTGGTGGTGTGTGGTGGTGGTGTGGTGGTGGTGTGGTGGTGGTGTGGTGGTGGTGTGGTGGTGGTGGTGGTGGTGGTGGTGTGGTGGTGGTGGTGGTGGTGGTGTGGTGGTGGTGTGGTGGTGGTGGTGGGTGGTGGTGGTGGTGGTGGTGTGGTGGTGGTGGTGGTGGTGTGGTGGTGGTGTGGTGGTGGTGGTGGTGGTGGTGGTGGTGTGGTGGTGGTGTGGTGGTGGTGGTGTGGTGGTGGTGGTGTGGTGGTGGTGGTGTGGTGGTGGTGTGGTGGTGGTGGTGGTGGTGGTGTGGTGGTGGTGGTGTGGTGGTGGTGGTGGTGGTGGTGTGGTGGTGGTGGTGGTGGTGGTGTGGTGGTGGTGGTGGTGGTGGTGGTGTGGTGGTGGTGGTGGTGGTGTGGTGGTGGTGGTATTGTTGATGTTGTTACTGGTTGTGGTGTTGTTGTTGATGGTGATGTTTTTGTTGGTGTTTTTGGTGGTAGTGGTGGTGTAGAAACACACACACACACACACACACACACACACACACACACACACACACACACACACACACCTTTAATTCATACAGGTAAGGTATTTTCCTAATTAAAAGCACATATGAAAAACATTAACACATAAAATGAACCGGATAGAACCCACTTTTTTTTCATTATTTATTTATATATTTTTTTTTTTTTAATGGAACTGTTGCCTAGACTACATAACGCGACCCGACGAGATATGAATGCAGTTTAATTCACGTTTTTCCTCTTTTATTTACACGTTTACAAGACTATGAACAAAACACAAACTTCACTTCCCTTTGATATACATTTTAGATCACCGGGAAGATTTACTCGACGAATAATGCTCTTAATTATAAAGGAAAGTACGACAAGTCACCTGGATAATCAAGGCAGGTATCAAGTCTTCCCGTCGCTGTTAATTAACCCGCGAGTCTAGTTAATTCATAATGATTTAGTACCTTGATTGTTTCGAAATATGTTTACCGTTACTATACAGAGAGGTGGAGTGTATATTTGGTGCCAACAGGTAACAGGAGTGCCAACAGGTAACAGGAGTGACATCTGATATAAAAGGTGGAGTGAATATTTAGGGACAACAGGTAACAGGAGTGCCAACAGGTAACAGGAGTGCCAACAGGTAACAGGAGTGTCAACAGGTAACAGGAGTGACATCTGATATAAAAGGTGGAGTGAATATTTAGGGACAACAGGTAACAGGAGTGCCAACAGGTAACAGGAGTGCCAACAGGTAACAGGAGTGTCAACAGGTAACAGGAGTGACATCTGATATAAAAGGTGGAGTGAATATTTAGGGACAACAGGTAACAGAAGTGCCAACAGGTAACAGGAGTGCCAACAGGTAACAGAAGTGCCAACAGGTAACAGGAGTGTCAACAGGTAACAGGAGTGCCAACAGGTAACAGAAGTGTCAACAGGTAACAGGAGTGACATCTGATATAAAAGGTGGAGTGAATATTTAGGGACAACAGGTAACAGGAGTGCCAACAGGTAACAGGAGTGATTAGGGTCGCTGTTACAAGAAATTAAGAAGACGTGATTTCACACACACACTACGTTAAGGCGCTATGTTAGAGGCTAGCGTTAGGATGGTTAATCCTCACGTGATTTATTTGTTGTTGTTGTTGTTGTTGTGACCGGTTCTTCAACAGCCAGTAGAGTTCATTAAGCGTCATTCATTCCGTCATTCACTCCGTCGTTCACTCCCAGTACACACGACTTTCATTAGACATACTAAAGACAGAGCTTCTTTCTCTCACCACCAGGGGGGATTGGGACGGGGGGGGGGGGGGGTGTCTACAGGAAATTATTTAATGAAGTGAATGCTAAGAGCTCATTCAATTTTACTCAACATCATTTTAATGCCGTGTTGTCCCTAAGGAGTCAATGAATAGGTTCTTTGTGGCGCGACGTGGTGGAGGAGGAGGAGGTGGTAGTAGGTTAGGTTGGGTTGAATTATCCTCTACGACTATTTCCTTCCTGGTGTAAAAAAAAAAAAAAAAAAAAAAAAAAAAAAAAAAAAAAAAACGCATACATAAATAATAATAATAATAATAATAATAATAATAATAATAATAATAATAATAATAATAAAATAAATAATAAATTAACCTCCAGGATAGTCACAAGTACCGACGGTGAGTAGCAAGACTTCATCTCCCTTCCCTGGCATATATCAGTTGACCCGCCAGACGTATATATGTACAGTACTGTGCTGATTAGCGAGTCAATATGTACCCAACTTTTACCGAGTCTTACCCTTTAAAGTTCTTGATTATGATCTGTGTACATAACTGGTAATGATCGCATCCCTGGTTAGTTCACGAGGTTAGTGGTAGTGGTTAATGTTTAGGTTAGTGTTAGGGTGGTTAAGGTTAGGTAAGGTTAGTAGTGGGGTGGTTAATGCTTAGGTAAGGTTAATGGTTAAGTTTGGTTAGTGATTAATGTTAGGTTAATGTTTAGGTTAGTGTTAGGGTGGTTAAGGTTAGGTTAGTAGTGGGGTGGTTAATGCTTAGTTAAGGTTATTGGTTAATGGTTAGGTTTGGTTAGTGATTAATGTTAGGTTAATGTTTAGGTTAGTGTTAGGGTGGTTAAGGTTAGGTTAGGTTAGTAGTGGGGTGGTTAATGCTTAGGTAAGGTTATTGGTTAATGGTTAGGTTTGGTTAGAGATTAATGTTAGGTTAATGTTTAGGATAGGTTAGATACACGAGTCAGATCACCTCTACCTCTGTGTGTGTGTGTGTGTGTGTGTGAGTGTGTGTGTGTGTGAGTGTGTGTGTGTGTGTGTGTGTGTGAGAGTGTGTGTGTGTGTGTGTGTGAGTGTGTGTGAGAGTGTGTGTGTGTGTGTGAGTGTGTGAGTGTGTGTGTGTGTGTGTTTCCTCTCATTCAGGGAAGAAAAGGGGCAGACTCTGGGCTTTACTTGGGAGACGGACCTCGCCTGAAATTCTTTAACACTGAGGAAGTACAAATATTTGTCCGGCGTTAAGCGAAAATATTCAACACACAAAAAAATGGAAACTGGAAACTTTAGTAACGAATCCAAAGAAGAAAATAAATAAAACATTGCATAGATATAAAACCACGTCCTAGGGATTCATTCAGTGATGTAGTGTCTCCTTGAGAAGACAAATTGGCGTATCCATAAAGGTGTGACGGGACAGAGACACAGTGTATAACCTGCCCCAAGAACCAACAGTTTTATGGAGTCAAGCTAAACATTCTGAAACCGGAGGCAGACAACCCTGAGAGAGGGGAGCAAACACTGAGTCTCGTTACAAACATTAAAGAAGAAGAATGTTTACACAACAGTCTTCCTTCTTAAAGCTGGCCTACACGTTACTCTCTCTCTCTCTCTCTCTCTCTCTCTCTCTCTCTCTCTCTCTCTCTATAATTAACCTGGATCTGTACCCACATCTATGCTATAATTACTATCATTCATTCTCTCATATAATTTTCACTGTTTTGTTCACGAGTATAACCAGCCAGCGACTCTATGAAACTATTAACGTTATGCAAACAATTAATTTCATACCGTAAAAAATAAAAAAAAAATTAAAAATTAAAAATAAATGAAAAACTAAGAAATCATATGACTAAAAAATATATATCAAAAGGCTTAGAAAAAAAATAGAAATAACAAAGGAACTTAACATATACCCAACGAGTGTAATCCGTGAAACAAAGGTCAAACAAAATGCCAATCTTATCCTTGGGTCATGATGAATTTGACCTTACACTAATCTCAAGACCAAGGAGTATATAACAGGACTATAACACGAATATACGTCAGGAGGAGGAACAGAAGGCAAAGAAGGTTAAGAATGGCTGGGGGGGGGGGGGGGTGCTTGTGCTGCCACCTGGACCTATACCATAAGATATAAACATCTGATAGCGTCTCTTGTGTAACTTTGGTCAAATTGCCTCACTGTTTACTATTGCTGTATACCTACTCTCTCTAGGTACATTGGAAACTGCAGTACCGTATACCTGCATTATCTACACACCTATACACATGCTGAACTGTATACCTGCATTGTCTATACACCTATACACATGCTGAACTGTATACCTGCATTATCTATACACCTATACACATGCTGAACTGTATACCTGCATTATCTATACATCTATACACATGCTGAACTGTATACCTGCATTATCTATACATCTATACACATGCTGAACTGTATACCTGCATTATCTATACATCTATACACATGCTGAACTGTATACCTGCATTATCTATACACCTATACACATGCTGAACTGTATACCTGCATTGTCTATACATCTATACACATGCTGAACTGTATACCTGCATTATCTATACACCTATACACATGCTGAACTGTATACCTGCATTATCTATACATCTATACACATGCTGAACTGTATACCTGCATTATCTATACATCTATACACATGCTGAACTGTATACCTGCATTATCTATACATCTATACACATGCTGAACTGTATACCTGCATTATCTACACACCTATACACATGCTGAACTGTATACCTGCATTGTCTATACACCTATACACATGCTGAACTGTATACCTGCATTGTCTATACATCTATACACATGCTGAACTGTATACCTGCATTGTCTATACACCTATACACATGCTGAACTGTATACCTGCATTATCTATACATCTATACACATGCTGAACTGTATACCTGCATTGTCTAATTTGTCTTTATACTGCACATGTCAAGAAGACCCTCAAGGAGATGTAAGTTATTATTAAGGGCGTAAATATCTGGACGAATAGTTGTCTTGCTTATTGAACGATGATCAAGATGACGGGGTTAATTGTGAAGAGAAACACTCAACACCGCTGCAACACTCGACACTACTGCAACACGCGACATTAATCCAACACTCAACACTGCTACAACAATACTGCAATATTCAACACTGCTTCAACAACACAGCAACATTCAACACTGCTGCAACACTCGACATTGATCCAACATTCATTGATACAACACTCAACACTACTTCAACAATACTGCAACATTCAACACTGCTTCAACAACACTAAAACATTCAACACTGCTGCAACACTCGACATTGAACCAATACTCAATATTAATGTAACACTCAACACTGCTGCAACATACAACACTACCTCAACAATATTGCAACATACAGTACATATTGCAAGAATGATATAGTTAAACTTTCAAACTGTGGATGGGGGAAACATGTCATAAAGTGGGTGAACCATTGGAGATGAAAAACCCTCGTTATGTGAGGTTGTGAATCACCAATTAGTTTAATGTTATGCTATTGTGGGTAAATAATCCGACCTAACAATGTGGCTGATTTACTAACATAGCTTCTCTCTCTCTCTCTCTCTCTCTCTCTCTCTCTCTCTCTCTCTCTCTCTCTCTCTCTCTCTCTCTCTCTCTCTCCACCGTACAACACAATACACTTCCTCACCACCTTGCACACTCGTCCCAGGTGGTCCAACACTTCAACATAGAGGCGCTGGTCTTTCAGGAGCCTCAAATGTCTGCAACCACTCCCGAAGTATGACATTTAACCAGGTTCTCCCATCATCCTCCTCTCCCTAACCCACCCTTCCCCACCCGACCCGACCCCACCCCACCCGACCCACCATACCCCACCCTCCACCACGACGGTATTTTGGCGATCAAGCAACCTAACCTTTATACGCCTTCTGTAGGTATCCCAAGTCTCGCTTCGTCTAGACTCTGGCTGGCACACACGCACGCACGCACACACACACACACACACACACACACATACATACATACAGAAACACGCACATACAGACACACTTTTTCTTTTGAAGGGGATACACCTCTTCCACAGAATGAGAAGAGTCGACACAACTCCCCAGCGTATGTGGAGGGCCAGGGGGTATGATGGGAGGGCCACTGTATGATGGGAGGGCCAGGGGGTATGATGGGAGGGCCAGGGGGTATGGGGGGAGGGCCACTGTATGATGGGAGGGCCAGGGGGTATGATGGGAGGGCCAGGGGGTATGATGGGAGGGCCACTGTATGATGGGAGGGCCAGGGGGTATGATGGGAGGGCCACTGTATGATGGGAGGGCCAGGGGGTATGATGGGAGGGCCACTGTATGATGGGAGAGCTAGAGGGTATGATGGGAGGGCCAGAGGGTATGATGGGAGGGCCACTGTATGATGGGAGGGCCAGGGGGTATGATGGGAGGGCCACTGTATGATGGGAGGGCCACTGTATGATGGGAGGGCCAGGGGGTATGATGGGAGGGCCAGGGGGTATGATGGGAGGGCCACTGTATGATGGGAGGGCCAGGGGGTATGATGGGAGGGCCACTGTATGATGGGAGGGCCAGGGGGTATGATGGGAAGGCCAGGGGGTATGATGGGAGGGCCAGGGGGTATGATGGGAGGGCCACTGTATGATGGGAGGGCCAGGGGGTATGATGGGAGGGCCACTGTATGATGGGAGAGCTAGAGGGTATGATGGGAGGGCCAGAGGGTATGATGGGAGGGCCACTGTATGATGGGAGGGCCAGGGGGTATGATGGGAGGGCCACTGTATGATGGGAGGGCCACTGTATGATGGGAGGGCCAGGGGGTATGATGGGAGGGCCAGGGGGTATGATGGGAGGGCCACTGTATGATGGGAGGGCCACTGTATGATGGGAGGGCCAGGGGGTATGATGGGAGGGCCAGAGGGTATGATGGGAGGGCCAGGGGGTATGGTGGGAGGACCACTGTATGATGGGAGGGCCACTGTATGATGGGAGGACCAGAGGGTATGATGGGAGGGCCACTGTATGATGGGAGAGCTAGAGGGTATGATGGGAGGGCCAGAGGGTATGATGGGAGGGCCAGAGTGTATGATGAGAGGGCCAGAAATGATGGGAGGGCGAGAGGGTATGATGGGAAGGCCAGAGGGTATGATGGGAAGGCCAGAGGGTATGATGGGAGGGCCAGAGTGTATGATGAGAGGGCCAGAAATGATGGGAGGGCCAGAGGGTATGATGGGAGTGCCAAGATAAGCTAAGTGGCGCCAAGATAAGCTATGGAATGCCAGAAGTTAAAGGGTGGTAAGAGCAAGACATGCCCGATAAAAAATATATATAGACCCTATAATGCCATGGAGACTAAGTGGCACTGTGCCCCACCCCCGTCCTCCCAGACCTCCAGTGCCGACCTTTAAATTAATTTGTGACTCGGGCTGACCTTTTCCCCGCTGCTGCCTGGCTGCCACAACACCCGACCAGGTAACAAGTGTAGCTGGGCGGCCTTAGTGCTTTGTTAGTGGGCGGCCTGGGTGGGTTGGGAGGGACGGCCAAGAAGGATTGGATGGGGGAGGGGGGCAGGAATGAATGGATGGGGCGGCCTGGGTGGGCTGGGATGGGCGGCCTGGGCGTGGTTTGGGTGAGCGAACCTGGGCGGGTTAGGATGGGCGGCTGGGCGGGTTGGGAAGGGCGGCCTTTGTGCTTTGTTAGTGGACGGACAGGAACAATGTGGGAGAGGCGGTCTTATATACCTTTGTTTGTGAGTAGACACACACACACACACACACACACACACACACACACACACACACAGTACTGCTAACAACAAGTACACATAGCGGGGTGAAGCAGAGGGGAGGAGTGGGGTAGGTAACCTCAAGCATCATCCAAATGAATGGGCAGAGGGGAGAGGAGAGAGGGAGGAGTAATGGAGAGGGAAGCTGGGAGAAAGAAAGGAAATGGAAAAGGGGAAGAAAATGAGGGGAGGATGAGGGAAGGAGAGAAAGGCCGGAGGGCGTGGAGGGGAGAGAATGAGCGGTGTGTGTGTGTGTGGAGAGAGCAGAGGTCAGTGTCCGAGGCTACTGTAGGGGGGAGAGAGAGAGAGAGAGAGAGAGAGAGAGAGAGAGAGAGAGAGAGAGAGAGAGAGAGAGAGAGAGAGAGAGAGGATGCTGCCAGTATACATAGTTGCGTTCAGGTACATTTGCGCCAGTTCTCACCATAATTGATTTAAAATATGACCTGTTACCGTGTGTCTGGAGGTGGCATCTGAATGACCTTTGACCCCCCTCCCCCCCACACACACACACTCTGACCCGTCCTAAAATACTTAACAATTTAAAAACAAAATATACAAAAAAAAAATCAAATAAAAAGACTCTAATCCCTAAATTCCTTAAAAACGAACAAAAACAACAAAGAGAAGAACAAAGAACAATAACATCACCTGGTCGAAACTCATTAAAGCAACAATTTCACTTCAACAAACACACCACAGTCAAGGGCCTGTATAGTAAGGGAAACCATAGGGCGTATCACATCAGGGTGTAGAGAGAGGAGCTTGCGTACAGGGCGGCGGCGAGTGAGTCATAGGGACAGACTCACTCCTTTACCAATTACTATATCAGGTATTTGCACAAAGGCGATCATGGTGCAGTACCTATAACATGAACGCTTCTGGCTGTTGGAATTATCATCACTAGAGGCGGCCGGATAGATACAGCGGTGGCCGGATAGATACAGTGATGGCCTTTAGTACTGTATTATCACTAGAGGCGGCCGGATAGATACAGTGATGGCCTTTAGTGCTGTATTATCACTAGAGGCGGCCGGATAGATACAGTGATGGCCGGATAGATACAGTGATGGCCTTTAGTGCTGTATTATCACTAGAGGCGGCCGGATAGATACAGCGGTGGCCGGATAGATAGTGATGGCCTTTAGTACTGTATTATCACTAGAGGCGGCCGGATAGATACAGCGGTGGCCGGATAGATAGTGATGGCCTTTAGTGCTGTATTATCACTAGAGGCGGCCGGATAGATACAGCGGTGGCCGGATAGATGCATTAAATATTCCTGAGCTTCGTGTCGCCTCTGGCAGTACACAACTCAACAGTCCAGGAACTCAACAGGATTTACCGACGCCTGTCTCACATGATATAATTATGTGTTATGTATACTAGGAGGTTATATATACTGTGAGGTATGCCTACTACCAGATATTTATACTATATGGTATGTATACTATGAGGTACTGTATATATACTATGTGGTATGTATACTATGAGTTAAGTAAACTATGTGGAATGTATACTATGTGGTATGTATACTGTGTTATGTATACTATGAGGTAATATGGCGCAAAATTAATACACAAAAACATACAAAAATTACACTATTTTTTTCCAGTAATCATTAACACTACACGGAACAAACTCATTATGGGGAGAATAAAGTTCCAAACATATTTAGCACAATAAAAGTTTCTTCTGGCCGGAGTTTGAAGGTCTCAAATAATCATGCCAAAAACTTCTCTTGCTAAAGGCTATCCTGTCAGCCACCAGTTCATTTTTGTTATTATTATTATTATTATTATTATTATTGTTATTATTATTATTATTTTATATTTCAGTGAACTTTTATTTTTATTTTGCAACAGTTTTGATATTTGAGTTCGGTGGAATGAATAATGTATGAATTTAACTTTTAGTCCGGATAAAGTTTAACCATTTTCAACAGTTTATTTAGCTAACTAGAATAACAAATCACGGAATATACTGTACTGCATATCACCTCTCGAGTGTCGCACACTAGTGAGATTTTATGATGTGAAAAAAAAATAAAAATGCTTTATCTTCTTCACTCAATAATTATCAAATGTATCTTAATTTAACATCCCAAAACTCATCTCTATTTAAGGTCAGTGTGTAAGGCTACCGTCACTCGCCAAGTAAAATGACATAACAATATTTAAGCCTTTTTTTTTCATACAGCCACTAATTCATCGTCACAATGTCTTAATTCTACGAGACGAATCACTGTGAACAAGCATCAATCTATCACAGAGACGTACACATACACACGCAAATATACACACACACACACACATACATATATATCCGCGTGAGTGAGTGAAACGTCCTCGGGAACACGTTAAGAGGGCGCACACCACCCACCCACACACACACGCACGCACACACTAGCTGGGCGAGGGAGGCGGCAGCAGTAGCAGGTATGTGGTGGTTGCTGTAAAGACGCGCGCCCGACACTGCCAAGTCCTGCTGGTTGGTGGTGGTCGCTCGCTCGCTCCCTCCCACCGAGCACGCGCCGATAATGCCATTCAGCTGGACACCTCCCACACCACTCTCCGATCATCAAGTATAATATCCCTCCCTTTGTCGGTGTGTCTGTCCCCTGCTCCCCTGAAATATGGCTTGTATACACCATAGACTTTGATCTATATTCTGCTACAGAGTACAAACAGGGCCTATCTTTCCGCTGCTAGCTGGCTGGACCCCCCCCCCCCCCCTTCTCCACGCTGGGATACACTCACTCTCCCTCACACTCAAGTAAAGACAGATATTACACGACAATTACGGATTTGCATAAATGATTACATTGTGGGTTTCATAAACAAGTGGCGGAAATAAGCATAAATAAAAACGGGGTAAATTGTGTATTCAACATGGACCAGCATTACAAATCGTTATCCACATTGAAGCCTGCTTTTGCCGGATATATACATCAGGTGGTGTGGTAGATATATTCAGTTTATTGGTTCGAAAGAATATATGATGTGCAGCCGGATGGAAAGTATTACCACTATTTTATTACTAAAGTATACTGTTCAGTGCATAAAAATAATATGCGAGCTGAACGCCACAATTCAGGCATTACAAATATTGGAGAAATTCGAATACGCAAATAACTTCCCAATTAACACTAAAACGAAATCTTTTTAGGAGTGTGGTCAAGTGGATACAGTGCTCGCTTCCCATCCTTAAGGTCACTGGTTTGCGCATGGGATACTTCCGAGTGATAGTGGAGGTATGCAGTGCCCGGCCACGTTGTCTCTGTGTACCAGACGTTTATTATACAGTCAACATATAGGACCCACTTTTACAATAGTGTCACGAGTCTACGGCCCCCTGCCTTCAGGAGTCAAGAAAGACAATATTTAATTTCTAGAAGCTGTCTGTTATAACGCACACCAGACCAACACATGAAGCACACCAGACCAACACAAGACGCACACCAGACCAACACAAGACGCACACCCAGACCAACACAAGACGCACACCAGACCAACCCAAGACGCACACCAGACCAACCCAAGACGCACACCCAGACCAACACAAGATGCACACCAGACCAACCTAAGACGCACAACCACACTAACACAAGACGCACACCCAGACCAACACAAGACGCACACCAGACCATCACAAGACGCACACCAGACCAACCCAAGACGCACACCAGACCAACCCAAGACGCACACCAGACCAACACACACCCAGACCAACACAAGACGCACACCAGACCAACACAAGACGCACACCAGACCAACACAAGACGCACACCAGATCAACACAAGACGCACACCAGACCAACACAAGACGCACAGCAGACCAGATACATATACAGGGAGAGAAAACTAAGGTGTGTTAACTTTACACATCACAGTACAATATGATCGTCATGAAGAGACAAGACTTAGAACATATTTGTACCACATCTGACGACACTCCTACGCTGGCTGCCGACCACTTGATTCAAATACGAAGACAAATATAAGTAATAACCCGAGCGTTTAAAGACCATAAAACTACAACACCACTAACAACACCATCACCACAACACCACCACTAACAACCGCCTTCAATTGGTTACAAAACAGTAGTGACGATACGCAATGAAGCATCCAAAACGACATTTCATTAATAAATTCTATTCAACTCAAAAAAAATACAAAATAAAGGTATCGTATCCTCCACATCCCTCGCCCCCCACTACAATATCTCCTCTCGGTAATTTATAAAATACACAGAGTTAAGGTACACGATATCCACAAATTTCGGCCGTGTTTGTTGGTAGTCATAAAGAGTGGTGATATCGCGCGTGCTGGCCCACCCCGCACACGCCTGCTACAAGCCATTATTCAAGCGAGGCAACGCAAATCCAATAGCCTCAATAATGCCAGTCGCTTAATGCAATTAGGTCTATTATTACTGCGACAAAAAAGCCACTCAAACTTTATATGTTGTTTTCGTGAATTTAACAAACACGCAATAGAATTCCCTAGATTTAATGAGCAGCTTTAATACAAACGTCATTAATAACCTATTCTGACTTGGGGGGGGGGGGGGGGGGGTAATTGTTCTATAGCAACAATGGACTTACCGCAGTGACTCTATTTCTTTTCCAGGATTCCTTCAAACAGGGTCTCTACTGGAAAGCTTATACATAAATAAACTCTTATTCAGCCTTCCATGATGCGCTTATCCGGCCTCTGTTGTATGGCGTCAGGTGCTGGATATTGTGGGACGTGCCATTAAGCTGACCCCCGGGACCTGGCACCGTGTCATCCCGTGTAAGTGTCATTTCGCCCAACACCCCGCGATTATTACCCTAATTATGGTACCTCATATATGGTGTGTAGTGTAACTGCTTGTTGATGACCTCAGTTAAATTACACAACATTCAGCCCGAGTCTCTCTGTGTTGTGGGTAATAGGGAGACTACTAACTTTAGGCTGGAATCCAACATTTAGAAATAAAGAAATAATTAAAACAAACTACAGTGAAAATAAGGTTCTTACTACCATTATATATTGTATGGTGTAACGTTGTATTTCCCAGTAGTGTCTGTTAGAGGTCGTGATGTTTAGTTTGGTTAGGTTTAGATTGAACTGATCATGCCCAGAACATTCTCAACACGTGACAGACTTCCTCAGTGTCAGTTGCTGTTATTTACAAAGATATGTAAAATATTAAACAAAAGTGTTTACTGTACAAAACTCTTAAGGTAAAATTTATACACCTATCAAAGTAACCTGTTTCAAATACCATTAATTAATTAATTACGGAAGTGCTGGAACTATCACCGTGGAAACAATAACAATTCACTTGACTAAACACAAGTTGACAACACTTTTGATACCAACTTTATGGTGTTATATGTAAACCAATATATTACAAGTGTTGCCAAGTGTGTTATGGTCGCCAGTGTTGCCAAGTGTGTTATGGTCGCCAGTGTTGCCAAGTGTGTTATGGTCGCCAGTGTGAAGTAAAGTTTATTTCTGTTCGTGATTATTTTACCTGTCGTTAAGGTCGGTGGTCCGTGCCTGTCCAGGACACACTCAGTTCACCTTGGTGTGAACTGGCACTTAACTTTACTGTTGGGGAAAGAGAAGGAGGTCGAGTGCAGTGCCAAGTTTTTTGTGAGAGTATACACACACACACACACACACACACACACACACACACCACTTTCCCTCCCACCTCTATCGTAATGCTATCAACTGCCCCCCATCCCCTCTCTCCACTCCAATACGGCTCCTCTTCTCCACCCCTCCCCCTCCTCTCCACCCCTCTTCCTCCTCTCCACCCCTCCCCCTCCTCTCCACCCCTCCTCCTCCTCCTCTCCACCCCTCCCCCTCCTCTCCACCCCTCCTCCTCCTCCTGATTACTTCATTGATCTCTGGCAATCTTTGGATCCAATTGTGTTACATATATCAATCGGAGCGTGTTAAAGGATCGCCCACCTCGCTCGCTCCGCAGGCACGATATAAAGGGATTTGATCAGCCGTTCACTCTGCAATTATATTCGCACCGTAACTTTTCACTGAGATGATTACATTTGTACTGTGGCTCTTCTCTTAACGATTACATTTGTACTGTGGCTCTTCTCTTAACGATTACAATTGTGCCGAGAATCTTCCCTTAAACGATTACATTTATACCGTGGCTCTTGAACGATTACATTTGTGCCCTGACGATTTACTTGAATTATACCCATATATTTATGTACTACCACCACTTTATAATCTGATTACATTATAACCGCGACGTTTCAATAATTACATTACAATTACATTAATCTGAAGACATAACTCGACAACCACATCTGTTTCCCGTAGCTGATTATATATTGATGTACTAATACCTCAATTAATTACCTTTCTCTCAACTGTCCGATTATATTTCCTTTATCCTTTTTTACGGGGAAGAGAGAGAGAGAGAGAGAGAGTCATCCATCTACTTGAGAACATGGGCGTTCTATACCCAACCAAGGAACCAATCAGATGAAATAATAAGAACGGCTCCGTCAGTGATCCCGAAAAGATCCAAGGCCACAAAGTTCCTCCTCGACCTCCAGAAATCCCCCCTCCCTCCACAAGCCATTATTGCCTCCAGCTTCCTCTTCCCACTCCGTCTATTGCCGCCGCTTCGAGACGTTGGATCCAGCTGCGGTGTTTTTCAAATCCATTGCGTGTGTGTTTATGTATGTATGTATGTATGTGTGTGTGTGTGTGTGTTGTGTCGAGACTCTTAGTGGGTTTTTTCTCGTTTGTAAGTCTGTTCTTATTGCTTATTTCGTCTATTAATATGTCTGTATAGATGTCTCGTCTTAAAAGTGTATAAAAATGTAGGTTTTTTAATATATTTGTATAGTTTTCATTCATTTTTTTTCCACTCATCTTATGCATTTCTTGTCACTGAATCTCAACAGAAAACGAGAAGAATGAATAAAGTTCATTAATCCTGTATATATACCTAACGCTGCGTATATTCTCACTACCATGGGTCACCTCACTACCATGGGTCACCTCCCCAGATGACGATAATATTTCAACCCTCAACTCCCACCGCCTCTCGAGACCTGCAGCCATCAAAGTGCAGTACAGCGATACATTCTCTTCCTTCCATTTACCGCCTCTTGTGATCCGTCGTGATTGCATTTTGTTCTCTCTCTCTCTCTCTCTCTTCTTCTTCTTTCTGTTTCTCATTTTCATTTTTTTATAATCGTTTAGTCTTTCTTCAATTTTATTTGTTATCGATTTGAGTGAGTCGTGTGGTAGCCTTTTCTCTTCCATTCGGTCTAGTTTTCCTCTTCCTCCTCCTTCTATTCCTCCTCAAAATCAATCTTCCATTCAATCTATAGTTCTTCTCCTCCTCTTCTTCTCCCCCATCTATCCCTCCTCTGCCCTCTTCCTCCACCCCAGTTATACCCTAACAAGATGGTCCGTGATGATGGCAGCGTCTTTGTCTCTACTACACACTTTCATTTTCCATTTGCTACTTCCATTATCCTTTATCATCCTGAGTGGCTCCTTCATTATCCTTCGTCGACCGGTTTTTTTTTACTCATTCATTCATTCATAAGTGGCCGAGTGTATTATGAGCACATCCACTCGTCCTACTGTATGAGTGGCCGAGTGTATTATGAGCACATCCACTCGTTCTACTGTATGAGTGGCCGAGTGTATTATGAGCACATCCACTCGTTCTACTGTATGAGTGGCCGAGTGTATTATGAGCACATCCACTCGTTCTACTGTATGAGTGGCCGAGTGTATTATGAGCACATCCACTCGTTCTTCCGTATGAGTGGCTGAGTGTATCAAGATCACATCCACTCGTTCTACTGTATGAGTGGCCGAGTGTATTATGAGCACATCCACTCGTTCTACTGTATGAGTGGCTGAGTGTATCAAGATCACATCCACTCGTTCTACTGTATGAGTGGCTGAGTGTATCAAGATCACATCCATTCGTTCTACTGTATGAGTGGCCGAGTGTATTATGAGCACATCCACTCGTTCTACTGTATGAGTGGCCGAGTGTATTATGAGCACATCCACTCGTCCTACTGTATGAGTGGCCGAGTGTATTATGAGCACATCCACTCGTTCTACTGTATGAGTGGCCGAGTGTATTATGAGCACATCCACTCGTTCTACTGTATGAGTGGCCGAGTGTATTATGAGCACATCCACTCGTTCTACTGTATGAGTGGCCGAGTGTATTATGAGCACATCCACTCGTTCTTCCGTATGAGTGGCTGAGTGTATCAAGATCACATCCACTCGTTCTACTGTATGAGTGGCCGAGTGTATTATGAGCACATCCACTCGTTCTACTGTATGAGTGGCTGAGTGTATCAAGATCACATCCACTCGTTCTACTGTATGAGTGGCTGAGTGTATTATGAGCACATCCACTCGTTCTACTGTATGAGTGGCTGAGTGTATCAAGATCACATCCACTCGTTCTACTGTATGAGTGGCTGAGTGTATTATGAGCACATCCACTCGTTCTTCCGTATGAGTGGCCGAGTGTATTATGAGCACATCCACTCGTTCTACTGTATGAGTGGCCGAGTGTATTATGAGCACATCCACTCGTTCTACTGTATGAGTGGCTGAGTGTATCAAGATCACATCCACTCGTTCTACTGTATGAGTGGCTGAGTGTATCAAGATCACATCCACTCGTTCTACTGTATGAGTGGCCGAGTGTATTATGAGCACATCCACTCGTTCTACTGTATGATTGGCCGAGTGTATTATGAGCACATCCACTCGTTCTACTGTATGAGTGGCTGAGTGTATTATGAGCACATCCACTCGTTCTACTGTATGAGTGGCTGAGTGTATCAAGATCACATCCACTCGTTCTACTGTATGAGTGGCTGAGTGTATTATGAGCACATCCACTCGTTCTTCCGTATGAGTGGCCGAGTGTATTATGAGCACATCCACTCGTTCTACTGTATGATTGGCCGAGTGTATTATGAGCACATCCACTCGTTCTACTGTATGAGTGGCTGAGTGTATTATGAGCACATCCACTCGTTCTACTGTATGAGTGGCCGAGTGTATTATGAGCACATCCACTCGTTCTACTGTATGAGTGGCTGAGTGTATTATGAGCACATCCACTCGTTCTACTGTATGAGTGGCTGAGTGTATTATGAGCACATCCACTCGTTCTACTGTATGAGTGGCTGAGTGTATTATGAGCACATCCATTCGTTCTACTGTATGAGTGGCCGAGTGTATTATGAGCACATCCACTCGTTCTACTGTATGAGTGGCCGAGTGTATTATGAGCACATCCACTCGTTCTACTGTATGAGTGGCTGAGTGTATTATGAGCACATCCACTCGTTCTACTGTATGAGTGGCCGAGTGTATTATGAGCACATCCACTCGTTCTACTGTATGAGTGGCTGAGTGTATTATGAGCACATACCACTCGTTCTACTGTATGAGTGGCTGAGTGTATCAAGATCACATCCACTCGTTCTACTGTATGAGTGGCTGAGTGTATTATGAGCACATCCACTCGTTCTTCCGTATGAGTGGCCGAGTGTATTATGAGCACATCCACTCGTTCTACTGTATGAGTGGCTGAGTGTATCAAGATCACATCCCATATTCTTTATAAACTCCCCATAAAAATATAAAAATAAAGTGATCGTAAACATTTTCCTAATTTCATAACCAATCTCATTCAAATAACAAAAACACAACTTGAGAAAAAAAAAACACAAAAAAGACGAGGAAAAAAAAAGTGGTAACCGATGTTCCAAACAGCTGACTCGAGCCAGCTAAGTGATCAATTAATTTCCCGCCTCACCGACCAATGACGATCAAAGCGGCAAAGTTGGTCTCCGGGCCTACAACTTTTACCACTCCAGGGGCGCCTTCACCTCTCCCTCCACCCAGTGAAAACTTTATAGACTTTCTTCTCCATATTTTGTCTTATATTAGATTGATGTTTTGTCTCAAGGGAAAATAATAAGCTAATAATAACCAGGTAGATTTATTTCACCTGGAGTATATCGAGCCTGATTCATTTGGCTTAACAGGTGATTCGTGTTGCTCCTCCGCCCTGCAGGTATTTAATGCTACTGAGAGAGAGAGAGAGAGAGAGAGAGAGAGAGAGAGAGAGAGAGAGAGAATTGAATTGAATTGTAACAGTTTATTTAGCCAGAAAAACACATATACAGAGTGGATAATAATAACAATATTAACATGGCTGAGCCAGTTGAGAACCTGAGCTCTCTTTGAGGCACCTGATATATACTATACATTTATCTCAAGGAAGTATTATGTAACATTTAGTATCATCTGGAATAGTACAATAGCATGGTGGTAATAAGTACATCTCATAGTGTTATCACGGTTATCACTTCAATATTTATTTATTTACTTTATTATTTATTATTTATTATCTATTTTTTTATTTTATTATTATTTTGTTTATTTATTTATACATACATATACACATACACACACACACACATATATATATATATATATATATATATATATATATATATATATATATATATATATATATATATATATATATATATTAGAGTGGAATTTAAAAAACATAAGTATAATGGGGGAGCAGTACAATCTGGGTTGTACAGTAATAAGGTTGAACAAGAGGACAGAGCTTTCAGTATTATGTCAGTTGGCAATTATGTTTATTGCAATGGTAATTACTTATTTATTTACATGATAATGTCCGATAAAACGGTTTTGATGGTACAATAATAGCTGGTACTGTAAATAAAGTCAATGTTACAAGAAGTATTAATACTTCGAAAATACATATTTTTTTAGAGATGATTTAAAGGAAGGGAGGGAGAGAGAGAGAGAGAGAGAGAAATAATATGCAGGTAACAATAGCGGACGTAAACTTGTCAAGATCCAAAGGCGCTTTCGTGATTATTCATATCTTCAAGGATTACCCCCCTCCCCCCCCCCCCACACGCACACATGACTCACAGGAAAAGAAAGCGGCGACCACATGACTCACACTAAAAGAAAATGGTGGCCACATGACTCACACGAAAAGAATATGGTGGCCACATGACTCACTAAAAGAAAATGGTGGCCACATGACTCACACGAAAAGAATATGGTGGCCACATGACTCACACGAAAAGAAAACGTGGCCACATGACTCGCACGAAAAAAGAAAACGTGGTCACATGTGAGAGGGGGATACTGAACTAGTGTGAGATAGAGGCGGTAGGGGACTGGATGGGAAGGGGGGTAAGAGAGGCTGTATAAGGACACTGGGTTAGCTGCAGTTTCTCAGGGCTGCAGGAACTCAGCTTGTCCCAGGGAATGGCAGCTGGCACTCTTCCTGATTGTCTCGCCCCTGGGTTATGTATGAAGGCAGCAACACTAACAAGGTGCCACCAAGGAAGAGGGCCTTTTTTTATAGAGGGCCTCTCTTTCCTGTAGGAGTAAGTGGGTGGAACTTGTCAACGCTCTCACTTGATATTAAGAAAAAGTGGGTAAATTTAATATGATATTCGACGCTTTGTAGTATAATTATTATTTGGGATTGTTGGTATTACTGTTTTATGGTGTTCGTCCGTTCTAGTGTGTGCGTGTGTGTGTGTGTGTGTGTGTGTAAAAATACCCCAAGTGTACATTATTCTACACAATTATTACGATAGAAAGAACACGTATAATACCCTTAACCTATTAACTCGATAATAATTATTCTCAACATACTTTTATTTTCAGCAACACACACACACACACACACACACACACACACACACACACACACACACACACACACACACACACACCAAAACAAAACAAAAAAAAGTACTGTAGTCATCCGCCGAGGGAAGTCGAGGCTGTAACGCTACAACTTTAATAATTAAACGCAAACATTTTTAAAGTAGTCACCGCGCGTTATGAGAATGGCGGCGTGATGCAAGTTTTACCAGAGTGGCGTAAGATACAGTACAACAGGGTGTCTCAGATAAATGTATACACCTCTACCTTATACAGATTTTCATGGTAGAAAGTGTGACTGGTTTATTATAACAACATTGTCCTGACTGTTAGTGTGTGAGAACTGCCACAAGTGAGGACAATGTTAAAATACCACCAACGTTCACATCAACTCTCATGAAAATCTGTTAATGTAAGTGTTGTATATATTCTTTCTGAGACACAATCCTCATGACATGTATCTGAATGTTGAAGGCTATATTAATCACCTCATTGCATTACGATAGTGAACTGTTTTTACCCATTTGTTCCACACGACATCGTCAGCACCTCAGTGGGGAGCTTAAGAGACACGACCCAGGTGTCAGTCGAGTCCATTTTGGTCTATAAAGTTTGGCACTTGTTCGTAAAATATGTAGGAGAGAGAGAGAGAGAGAGAGAGAGAGAGAGAGAGAGAGAGAGAGAGAGAGAGAGAGAGAGAGAGAGAGAGAGAGAGAGAGAGAGAGAGGCGGTGGTGTTGGTGGAGAAGGAGAGATGGTGGGGGACAGGGGAGGGGGAGATAGTGGGGAGAGAAGAGATGGTGGTGATAGGGGGAGAAAGGAGGATAAGAGGGGGAGATCAAAAGAAGGCCGTTATGGGGGGTGGTCTCTGGCGCGCGCACACACACCACAACAACCCAAGTTCTATATATTAAAAAAAACCCTAGTTACAGTCCGTGTCCGCTTATGTATGATGCGTCCCTAAAAAATGAACACATGACATAATATGAAACACCGAGCGAAATATATAACATAATCCACTGAGACTTGAATACCGCACTTTACTGATTATGTTCTGGGTAAAGGTACACGAGTTTATTCAGCTGAGGGAATACCCGTACAGGTCCCGATAGGATATGTTGATTCCTTTATATCCATCCTCCGTACTTGAACATCCAACACAGAAATTATCCAAAACACACTTTGATAATCACAAAAATATCAATTTAAGACATACAAATCAATAATTATCAGAAACATTTACTAATAGCAAACAAAAATAAGCACTAAATTTAACAAAAATATATAATATCAATTAAAACAACCAAAATAAACCGTAATTATCACAAAACTATAACAAAGTTTGGAACGTGTAAGACTTTAGAAGACTGGGGATCTACAGGAGGTGCTGGGGGAGGCGTCGTCAATCCAGGCAAGAGTTAAGTCACGCCCTCGAGGCTATACAGGACTAGTGAAGCTCCCTCCTTCCTCACTCCCTTCACCCCCCCCGAAATTTATTCATGGGAAAAAGATGGGCGCGGCTTTACTATAAATACTTTATTGGCATCGTCGTTATAGTCTTTAATGGCTCTTGTTTAGAGTTCATAGTGTGTGTGTGTGTGTGTGTGTGTGTGTGTAGGATAATATCAGAGTATTGTAGTTCACGAGAAGATGAGAAGTAATTAATGTATTTAAATCATTAGTGGATAACTCAGCCTTCTTCTCTGAGTCTTAGTTGTTGAGTTCCTGT
Source organism: Homarus gammarus (assembly GCA_958450375.1). Lineage (NCBI taxonomy): Eukaryota > Metazoa > Arthropoda > Malacostraca > Decapoda > Nephropidae > Homarus > Homarus gammarus. The sequence continues at coordinate 2,172,515 of CAUDMG010002954.1, read as the reverse complement.
TTACTATTGTTTGAGTACCCGTATTGTTTATATACTGTATACCTGCACTGTCACTATATACCTGTTAATGCTGCAACAATGAAAACTTGTATACAGATTTTCCCAACTACATGAGGCTCTTATTTATAACCCTCACCCGGACCACCTTAAATATCTCCATCCCTGGGAGCTTAGAAAGGTCACTCATGAAAAAACAAACATTGCTAGCAAGACCCACGACACCACCGCACACACCATCAACACCACACCGTCACTATTACCACCACCAAGCAATAACTCTTCCCTACCCACGACAGACTGCGCGAGTGTTAGGTTGGTCTCAGGGTTGGCTGGTCGGGGTGTGTTAAAAGTTGCTGTTATTGTGTTTCATAACTGTTGATGGGTGTACTGATGCACACACGCACGCAAATACAGACTATCAGACATGCACGCAAATACAGAATATCAGACACGCACGCAAATACAGACTATCAGACACACGGACGCAAAAAACAGACTTTTCAAACACACACACACGTACAGACTAGTAATTCTCGACCTTGTCCGAGTTCTTAACTGGATTCTATTCATGCATCAAGTCACATCTCAATCCACACTTACAGACAAATATTATGGTCACTGTCTCTCCACCGGTGCCAAGTTGACGTCCCACAGGCGCCAAATATTTAAGCCCAGTTGGCACCTGAGGCACATGTAAAGTGAGCTGCTAACACGACGCCTGACCTTCTCTTGGGAAATCTGCGGTGAACTTGGGACAGACCGAAACTGTGACGCCTCCTTCATCATGTGGGGTGGGAGGGGTGGGGAGGGGGGAAGGGAGGGGTGGGGTAGAGGGAGTTGGGGAGTGGGAGGGGAAGGGGTAGGGAAGGGGGAAGGGGAGGAGGGGGGAGGGGACAAGGATTATATCAATGTCACACTCGCAAACACTATTCTTATTTCCCAGGGGCTGTTTACCTACAATGTTACCAGTACTTGCCGGAGAGCTGGGCCAGGGGGGGGGGGGGAGGGGGGGAGGGGGAGGGCAAGGTTTATATAACGTCCCGAGTTATTATAGTTCACAGGGTCGGTAAAGCACTGGTCTTTATCCGCCTGTGTGTGTGTGTCTGTGTGTGTGTGTGTGTGGAAGCAGAAGGACTATAGTACGAGCACAATAAGCTTGAGTATTCTCCCCACAGGTGCCACGGTGAATTACCAATATGAACATCACTGACATTCAACAATTTCAACATTATCCTATAGACAGTCGCCGCCCTCGATGCTTCTGCGTGGGAGATGAGTCTTCGTAAGGATGCGATAACCCTCTTGCCTACAGGTAACGGGGCCCAGCACGCATTCTGTGGTCTCTGACGGGTCTATATACGTGAACCAACAGGATTACCGCCCACATATTACACCTTTGTTTAGAGTCTCAAAATAGAATGGCTGTAAAGTTGTAAAGGAACCATACAAATTTACATATATATCACCTCACTCCCTGTACCCAAGGATATTTCCATAGTTAAGCATAACGACAATAATGGCTCTTTGTTGATACAGGACTATATCAAAAATAGCCATCCTAACCTATCCTTCATCCTCCAAAAATAGGGCTAGGATGGGTAATCTTTAGGTGAAATACGCTGATGGGGGGAGGGGACATTCTTCAGGTGATCCTTAATTATTATTTGCCAACTGGGATGTTCTGAACTCAAATCCCTCAGTAGCTGTGAACCGCGGTGAAGACAGTAGGCTCCGTCCTGAGCTCTTCCTGCCTCAGAGCTCACCACCACAACAAAGAGGCTGTGGCGCGGGGCAGAAATAGCAAGCAAGCGATCCTGTATAAACAATGCAGCCTCCCCAAGACCACTGCTTAGGAATTCAAGGTTAGAGTTGATAATGGGTCATGTTTGGTGAGAAGGACCTCATTAGTTGAATGACCAAATATAACCATCAACAACAGTAAGAGTGTAGGTGGTACAGAGACAACGCCTGCCTGCCTGACAATCTTGAGTCTCGAGTTAGATTCCCCCACGAGACAATGTGAGAAGGAGTGTTTTCCAGTGTGACATTACCAAACACGGTTAGGTTTTCTCTGAGTAATGTGGCTTCCTCCTAACACTGGACCCCACGAGGATAACCATCACTGGACCTCTAATGAGACTAGTTATTAAAAAAAACTCCTTACAATTTCCAGAGATGAATAATTAATGAATCAAGCAAAGTTAATAATATATTCCAAAAATCAATAAATAGAATAATAACATCAACACATCCAAAACCACAATAACATCAATTACCTCCCAGAAAAACCTTAACATCACATCGTCAGCAAAAATGGAATATATATTTTTTTGTCTGATCGAGTGTCTGGGGAAATCAAGAAACGGCGTGCGACCAGTAAGCAGAAAATGGATCCCTGAAGGCGGTAACTGAAACAATTATTCTGGTCCACTCGCCCATACCACTACCCGGTGGCTCTTTACACGGTAATGTGTGTACCTAACAGGGTGACATTGGTTTCTATGTACACGTTAATACAGGCATCGGTGTACAGGAGTTTAGTACAGTATTTCGAGTTTCCATGGATAGGGAAATAACTAAAAGAACTTTGGGGTAAATTTCTTGCTTAGAATTTCCTCATAATCCTGTAGAAATAATGACAAATATTCTGCCCACCCCAATACTGTATATATATATTCAAAGTTAAAAATTACAAAAACCAGGTATAATTCATGTTCTTTTAGTCAACGTTGTAATATTAGTAATCTTGCTAAGTTTAAGTGAGCATCTCTGTTTAAGTTTTCCTTTTTGTTTCGTTGTCCTGAACTTATTGTCTTGTTTTCCTGAATTATCTCAAAAATACTCCCCCCACGCATCTGGCCCGATCACTCCACGGAATCTTCAATGCACCCCCACTCTTCCCTCCCCCCACACACCACAGCTTATGACCAATTCTTAGTCACCCCCTTGTTAACGTCCAGGTAGTTTCAAATTATTATCGGTCCTGCAGAATATTCTCCGACCCGCCCATCCGGTGTTTGCTCTGTCCACCACTGGCTATGAGGAAGAGCACGATAAGGGCCTCTGGTGGTGCAGTTACAGACCTCCCTCGTTATTTCACATGGAGGGAGAGTACAGTATATAGTTATGCTCACTGAAGACAATATATCATAAGGTTTAGCTGCAGGTTAAGTAGGCTTTATCCCTAGACTCCGATCCTAATACACCCACCCCCCCCTCCAATTAACCTTACTGGAACCCTTACGACTAGGAAACCTTTATGAAATAGGAACCCATTAGAAAGTAACTTCAATCCTAATGGTTGGTTATAATAGGGGAGGTCATATCAGAACGACCTCAACTTACCCACTCACGTCACAATGATTCACCTTACATGGAATAATACTCTAGTCTATAACGTTATGTGGTGATGATGACGAGATGATGATGATTGTGATGATGATGATGATGGTAATGATGATTATAGTGTTGATGATGAAAGTGATGATGATACCGATAATGATAATACCCAAGTAAACCTTAAGTCAATTACCTGGAGAAATATATAAACGACACCATCGCCGCCAACACACAACCATTAATTAGGCAAATGGTTATTGGAATGCCTCCGGTTACACCATTTTACTACATCACATTCTGGTAACAAGCCGCGTCACTCAGCGTAAAAGAGCATTAAATGTATAAAAAAAAGTTCCCACTATAACAACACAATGGCTGTTATATTTCCAGCTGGCGGACTTTTATAACCCGGCTTTTACACGAGGTCGTTAAGTGGGAGACGATTACCTGGTTCACAGTAACTCCCACAATCCCTTAGTACTGACATCTCTCTTACAGCCCATAATCCCTAACTAATAATAACTCTTACACACAACAATCCCTATAGGCGGGTCGGGGAAAAGTGTCTCTCAGTCAGTCAAGTCAGTCAGTCAAGACCGTTCATTAAGCTGACTAATGAGGCGAACCAAGACGAACCATTAGAGCCAGGTCATATCCACACGTCTTTTAAATATTGCTAAGATTATAATATCCTCGTGACATGGGGTGCACCTGAGGACAGTTCTGGTGTCATTATTTTAAACTTCCAACTTTGTGTCGTAGCTTCAGTACACCAGTTAGAAGCGTTTTCAACATCCCGAATTCAAGGGCAACATATTGTATAAACCTCTGAGAATACATCTTTGTGTTGTAGTTGGTGTCAAGTACGTTCTCCTATCCCTAAAATAAGGGACAAATTAGAATATGGACTTGTGAATACGGGTTCTCAACGATACAACAACAATAATAATAATAATAATAATAATAATAATAATAATAATAATGACTTCTTACCTCCGCCATTGGGGTCATTATTGTTGCCATTAGAGTTGATAGGTCGACCATGAATGCAAGTGTTGAGTCGCGGGGGCGGGGGAGGTCTGGAGGGAACCGCCGGTGGGTTAGTCTCCTCATCGCGCACACCCCCTCCGTCTGTGTTCCCCGCCGGCCCGATGGGCATTCCGTGTTTATTATCTATGTTCGTTACCCATTGTTTTTCACGCCTGTTTTCTATTTACAACCTGAAAAGGAGAAATATGTTTATTATCATCACAATCTATCTGTTTAATAATAACATAATCACTGTAGATCGAAAATATAGGTGAAGTTTTAAAACATATATACTGTACGTCAGTGATTCATATTAGTATTTAACGAGGCGACAACCCAAACACCGTATGAGCGAGGATAATTTGATATATTGTTATCTTGACACTTCTCATGCATTGAGGATCCCTAGTGAGGTCATACACTAGGAGATAACGTGCACCCAGGGTCGGTAATATAACCCTGGGTGGGGCGCGCACCCGGCTGTATTTGACAAAGAAAAAATATATAAACAAGAAACTATTTTTAAAGTAACAAGATATCAAATGGACTGAAACATATTAATGATTTCTACTGTTGATCTGATCATGATTTACATCACTACTAAACTCTGGCTTATAGCTGTACCGTATATATATATATGCATCCCGGGGAGTGACACAACCTCGAGGAGAGAAAATGTGTTCTAGAATAAATGACAAGTAACCGTCCAGGACTCACACAGGGACCAGAACGGCGAGCTTGGAAAAGGAGTCACGCCGCCTCCCTCCTTCCACGTCAGGCCGGTAACCCACTATCACCTCCGGTCCTGAGTCTAATAGGTTCGTAGAATAAATATCACTCGTAACTAAAGGTCTAATAATGCACCTAACTGGCAAACTTAAGCTAAAACACAAACGCCTATAAATACAGCCACAAATTATAAATAAAACTCTGCCTTAACTGGACAAGTTCACTTCAAACCTTAAATATCGAGTTGTAACTAATGCTAAGTGAACATAACGCACCTTAAGTAACATGTTAATTATGGGCATTATTTGTTATCATATTTTAAATCAGCCAATAACTAGTACTAATCATCCTATGGACCTATTATTTTTGTAATCTAGGTGTCGTATTTGAAGGTCTGAATATTACCGGTATCATCAACGTAAGCGGTGTCAAGTTCCTCGGTATCAAACTCTTACTTCCTTATCACTAGATGGTGATGATGATCTGGTAACGTACAGGGGTTAAAAAGAATTATTATATCTGTGTTTCTGCAGACTGTCCGTAATTCCAGAAATGTATAGGAGAAAACATGTATAAAAAAAAAAAATCCCTCACGCAGAACAAAACTATCGGTCTATCAGTCTGTCAGAAACGGTGGACAAGAAACCCGCCTTGACACCCATACATCATAGTAAGTATCAGGACAACTACCCCCCATTGCCCGACCTGACCTGACTTAATGCGTTTATTTTAACCTACCAGTTTAGGAATTATCCTTACCTGACCTGACCTGACCTGACGTACTTTGGTAAAACCTGCCAGTTTGGGGAGTAGCAATGACCAGTCTGAGTTCAGTGCTTGAGCTGTTCACAGTGCACCTATAATTCTCCAGGTATATTGTTACTTTTCGCATCACCTTATCACGGAGTTCATCCAAAGTGAACGTGATAAAACGAAGCATATTTATGATGGCTACATCTATGTGAAGCAGAAAGAACTGGCAAATGGTGTTATATCTTATGAATTTGAGAAACGTCGGCATAGAAACAGTAAAGCCAAAGTTAAAAATTGTGGAAATGAAGTAGTTGGCCATGTAAATGAAAACAGAAGTACTGTCTGTCAGGCAGGAAATCAAGAAGAAAGCTATAACACCCAAGAAACCGCGCAGCAAATTATTACCAAAACAGTTCAGACCCTCAGAAGGTGCCTGAACACAACTACCACCTGTAAGACATATTCGACGTGCAATAAGACGCTACAAACAAGCTGTCGATGCCCCTCATCCCATTCCATCAAACCTCGCTGACTTGGTCATTCCATCTGAGTATATAAGATGACAGCTGATGGTGAAGATTATCTGTTGTATGATAGTGGACCGAGTGATCATTCTATGCTCGTGTTTTCTACAGCTAAAAATCTCAGGCTACTGGAGAATTGAACTGATTGGTTTGTTGATGGAACATTTAAAGTTGTACCTGAACTGTTTTACCGACTGTACACTATTCATTCTCTGGCTTCAAAAAGAGTTAGTCCTTGTGTTTATGCTCTGCTACCAAACAAACAACGAGCAACATATCAAGACCTCCATCAACTCCTGACCATCAACCCTATGCTCAATCCAAAGACCTTTCTCATCGACTATGAACAAGCTGCCAGGAGTGCCATTGAAGAGGTCTTCGCCAACGCAACAGTCAAGGGATGTTTCTACCACGTATTGCAAAACACATATCGCAAGGAGCAATGTGAGGGATTACAAGGAAAATATCAAACTGATGCTGACTTTGCCCTGAAAATTCGAATGCTACCAGCTCTGGCATTCATCCCACAAGGTGAAGTGGCTGACACATTTGAGACACTGCAAGAGACTATGCCACCTGAAGCTGATCCTGTCATGGACTACTTCGAATATATTGTACATACACTGGCAGACGTCGATATAATAGGCGAGCTCCACGTTTCCCTGTCAGCATGTGGAATATTTACGATCGTGTAGCCGAAGATTTACCTCGCACCAACAACTCCTTGAAGGATGGCATAACCATATGCTAGCTAACATTACTTCATTCCATCCAAATATCTGGAAATTTCTTGGTGTTGAAGAGGGAACAGGCAGTAGCCAACATCACCATCAACCAGATTATTGCATATGATCCGGCACCACCTAAGAGGAAACGTTATCAAGCTTCAACAGCCACAATAGCAACCATCGTACATGACTTCGAGAACCGCCATGTGTTGAACTTTTTGAGAGGGGTAGCTCACAACTTGCAATTTTAGTGTGATTTATGTCAGTCAATTTTTAAATATTAAATATGACTGATCCACCATTTTTCAGCAAACCACAATTTTTTAACAATGTATTTTCTAGTTACAGAATTGTAGTTACCAAAAAAAAATTGTATAAGTTGTTGCATTTTGTGTACATAATTATTAGTTATTACTACAAATAAAACATGAAAATAAAGCATTAATTCATTGTGTTACTTTCTCCTCTCTATTCAGAAAGTTCCATGCTTTGTGCTAATTATTCACTGCCAATGGGGGTAGTTGTCCTATAATCATCATAGTAAAGTTTCCTTGAGTTACCGCTGCCATGCCATACCATACAGCCCCGTTTTCTTTGAAGCTTTGGTACCGAGAGAGATGCAAATAACCTACAGTAATACTCTATATTCGATTCACCATCAACTTATAATATTCTTAGGTTCAATGTATCTAAAATCACACGCTTAAATGTTCTGGTTTATATATCTTGAGAACCAAAGAGCTTCAGACAGTTTAACTGTCTTTTATATTTGTATGTATGAAAATTTGCAAGTGTTTATGGTCAGTCAACTTATGTATCTTTTTTTCAATCTAAATGTTATTTATTCTGGCATTATGGAATTAACTATAACATAAGGTAAAAGTTGAGTAATATAATACTAGTAGTGAGTGTGACCCTGCCAAACATCACAAGTTTCCCGGATTCTTGTTTCCTCCTGTACTAACACTGGACAGACCAACCACCCGAACGACTAGGGAGCTTATAAGTGGCGAAATGATTAAAAAAAATATGACCTGGGTAGATCTTCACTACAGGAGAATGAAGACTAACTCGCCGAATCGACTTCACACCTGGAGGAGCTGAGGTCATGTTCCTCTTTAGGGGAAGGAAATCAATACATCTGTGGCGAAGTCAGTGAACCAGCCTGGCTATATGCTACAGAATTACATCAATTATACGTAACTGGTTAATTAATAAACTTACAGGGATAATAGGACCGAGGGAATCATTCTATCGGTTTGATGATACACTCTCGGTACAGTAAATAGTTGTCTGTGCGTGTGTTCATGGTTGTTTGGGTAGAGTATCCAGGGTGTAATTTACCAATGTGTAGTTGGGTGATGGAATTCCATGGCATGTGCTGCAGTGGAGTGGATATTGTTATTGTAAGAGATGATTGATTGGATAAATTCATTGTATGTCAAAAAATATTGTTGTGTTTATTTAGAAGCCATCACAAGAATCAAGTTATTTATTTACACTCACAAAGTCAGTCTCTACTGATGAACAACTATAAGTAATTAAGAAACTACACAGAACCAAAGTGAAAAACAACTGGCCCTTGTTTTTTTTTTTTTTTTTTTGGCATATAACTACACAATAAATATCTCACATACACAGACACAAAAACGTTCCCCCAAAAAGATAAAACTAAAATAATTCTATAATCTGGTGTGAACTTTGAACCCCCAGTGAACCTTCCTCTCACCCACCCCTCTGCCAGCTTCATTATTGACTGGTTCAAACTGCACTTCGCCGAGGTTCGGGTATAAATTGGTTGACAGGTTGAATAAAAATAATAAATGAATAAATAAAACACGATTTACATCCCCGGAGACTATAAGAAAAAAAGGTGATCGTTCAGTCCTGGTTCATATATAATGGACCAGTACCAACAATTATGAAATATTTCTATTATGTTAGGAAATATAATTAACGCTCTTGGCATTCATCATCATCATCGTTACTCTGATAGTTGTTAATTCGTGTTTATCATTTCTTCCTTCTTCACGTGTTTTAATTAATACTCAGCATTGATATAGGTCTCTAACGGACCAATCATGTCTGTGGGATCCTCATTCCTAATCAAATTAAAGATGGACTTATAAAAACACAATTATTATCAGCAGGGGAAAAAACATTATAACACGAAACCATTTTGCTAAATATAAATACATAATATATAAACCATTTTATTTTCTCACGCCAAGTTGTATTATAATCCCTTAAAACAATAATATTTTCACGGTATTCATATAAAAATATTTAAAACTCACTATAGTGTTGAATTTAGCACCACCGATATATTAGAAATTCACAGAAACAGAAGATATTTATTATGAATTCTAAAAAGTATTCTACTATCAATACGTAAACACCCAGTAGGCAACAGCTGACGCACCAACATAAACAACACGTCATCAAACACTATTTCCAAACTTTGTATAATCGTTAACTTTGACCAACGAATTACAGTTGTATAAGTCATAATAATAAAAAATCAAGACGCTATTGTTCAGGACGCCATATGAATATTTCCACGCAGTATTTCCTCTCTCTGGTATTTCTAAAGCTGCACTGTGCTGGAAGGCATCACCCGACAAATTTATAATCCGCGAGAAACAACATTCACAGCGGGATATTTCAACGCACTGCTATAAATTAATATCACCATTTTATACGAATTCTCTTGAACACACAAAAAAAGGATATATCTTCATTATTCTTGTATATACGAATATTATCAACATGAAGGTGTGACATGGGTAATACCAGTAAATGTTTGCGTTTATATGGTGACACACACACACACCAGCGTCAGGACTGCATACATTACATTACCAGCTACGGTATTATCAACAGCTTGCACTAAACACACGATAACAAACACTCGCATAACCACACGGACACAAGCCAAACAAACATTCATAAGCACATACACATTTCCAGGTCAGACCAATTACCTACATAAGCTATACTGCAAGGAACACACACACACACACACACACACACACACACACACACACACACACACACACACAAATTTAACTATTTCAAATAGAGAAAAATAAGGAATAAATATGCTGAGAGGTGACTGGTGATGGTGGGAGGTGACTGGTGATGGTGGGAGGTGACCGGTGATGGTGGGAGGTGACTGGTGATGGTGGGAGGTGACTGGTGATGGTGGGAGGTGACTGGCGATGGTGGGAGGTGACTGGTGATGGTGGGAGGTGACTGGTGATGCAGAGAGATGACCAGTGATGGTGGGAGGTGACTGGTGATGGTGGGAGGTGACTGGTGATGCAGAGAGGTGACTGGCGATGGTGAGAGGTGACTGGTGGGAGGTGACTGGTGATGGTGGGAGGTGACTGGTGATGGTGGGAGGTGACTGGTGATGGTGGGAGGTGACTGGTGATGCAGAGAGATGACCAGTGATGGTGGGAGGTGACTGGTGATGGTGGGAGGTGACTGGTGATGGTGGGAGGTGGCTGGTGATGGTGAGAGGTGGCTGGTGATGGTGAGAGGTGATTGGTGATGCAGAGATGACTAGTGATGGTGGGAGGTGACTGGTGATGATGGGAGGTGACTGGTGATGGTGGGAGGTGACTGGTGATGGTGGGAGGTGACTGGTGATGGTGGGAGGTGACTGGTGATGCAGAGAGATGACTAGCGATGGTGGGAGGTGACTGGTGATGATGGGAGGTGACTGGTGATTGTGGGAGGTGACTGGTGATGGTGGGAGGTGACTGGTGATGATGGGAGGTGACTGGTGATGGTGGGAGGTGACTGGTGATGATGGGAGGTGACTAGTGATGCAGAGAGATGACTAGCGATGGTGGGATGTGACTAGTGATGGTGGGAGGTGACTGGTGATGCAGAGAGATGACTAGTGATGGTGGGAGGTGACTGGTGATGGTGGGAGGTGACTGGTGATGCTGGGAGGTGACTGGTGATGCAGAGAGAAGAATAGTGATGGTGGGAGGTGACCGGTGATGGTGGGAGGTGACTGGTGATGGTGGGAGGTGACTGGTGATGGTGGGAGGTGATTGGTGATGCAGAGAGATGACTAGCGGTGGTGGGAGGTGACTGGTGATGGTGGGAGGTGACTGGTGATGGTGGGAGGTGACTGGTGATGCAGAGAGATGACTAGCGGTGGTGGGAGGTGACTGGTGATGGTGGGAGGTGACTGGTGATGCAGAGAGATGACCAGTGATGGTAGGTGACTGGTGATGGTGGGAGATGACTAGTGATGCTGAGAGATGGCTCGTGATGCTGAGAGATGACTGGTGATGCTGGGAGATGACTGGTGATGTTGGGAGATGACTGGTGATGTTAAGAGATGATTGGTGATGTTAAGAGATGACTGGTGATGCTGAGAGATGACTGGTGATGCTGGGAGGTGAGCAGAGCGGCCGTGTTACCGTATGACTCAAGGTCTCATCTCCACCGCTGGTCAGTAAACCCCGGGTACACGCGCCCCATAACCCCTCATTAATTTCCTTGGCTAAGAGCTGACGAACCAGGTATTGTCAACACTGCTCCCGGCCAGCCACACCATGTACAGGGGGCTGGTCAGGGCTGGGTAGGGCAGGGGTGGGCTGGGAAGAGCTGGGCTGGGAAGGGAAGGACTGAACTGAGTAGAGCAGGGCTGGGAAGGGCTGGACTAGGCTGAGTATGGGGTGGGGTAGGGCTGGGCTGAGTAGTTCGGGGTTGGGAAGGGCTGGGCTGGGTGATGTTAGGCAGGAATGATTGCGGCTAGGCGAGTATGAGTAGGATTGTGCTAGGATGGGCTGAGTAGGTTTGAGCTAGGCTGGGCTGAGTAAGGTTGGGCTGAGTAGGATTGGCTGAGCTTGGCTTGGTAGTGCACCGCATGGCAAGGTTGTACAAAGTGGGTGTTGAACCAAGCAGGATTCATCTAGTTAAGACTAAGCTGAGCAGGAGTGCAATAAAAAAATAAAGATTAAAAAAAAGACGAAGCCCTTATACTTTTACTGTTATTACACACACACACACACACACACACACACACACACACACACACACACACACACACGGCACCTCGTAGAGTGTATCGTCAAATAACACAGACCCTTGACAGTATAAGATTCATTGCTACAATTATACAACAGGAAATAATTTACACTATAGTAGCCCCAAAAAAGTTATCTCAGCGGATCAGTCAAGCAGTTAAAAAAAAAAGTCGCTCTATGAGACAAAACACGCTACTTAAAATGACTATAACTATGAATGATTAATAAGTAAAATGATTGATTGATTGATTGTCTCCTGGCGTCACAACAACTATGGTCACTGACGCCGAGTGATTAATAGACGATTGGAATTACAATGGGTGACGAATGTTGAAGTTCTGAAGCGGGAATATTATCATCTCTAGAATCGCTTTTATCTTTATGATGTCTGTATGTCGATGCTTCTTTTTATGAGATGCTGAGAGAAAATAAATAGTTTGGGTATAACATTAAATTTTAGGGGGCATGTTTTTTTTTATGACACACACACACACACACACACACACACACTTTTTTTTCCAATTCATGCTATATAATACGTTTGTTAATACATTTTTAACACGCATAGAACACACCAGAAGCTTGTCCTCGGTAAAAAAAAAATGTGTCTGCATGTGTGTGTGTCAGGCTGGAACACAAACACGGTCTGTAATTACGGCCAGGAAGACAAACATATTATCATGAATATTTACGTTACAAAGTGTCATTAAATCCCCAGGAAACATATTATCGACGCGGTCTGGATTAAGGTCAAGTAAATCGAATTCTAAAAGAAAATAAATTCCAAGTGTAATTATCAACTGAGATAATATAGTAAGATTATGTAATAAACGAAAACTTTTCCATAAATAATATACCTGGTAGTTATATTAATCCACGTGAGTTGTTTACGTTCGTGAGGCGCCTATGACGTCACCGGCCTGATGACACAAAATACATTGATTATACAGTGTCAGAAAAGGCGTTCGTAGATATGAGTGTCACAGCTAAAGAACGGATAGTAAGTAGCTATTATAGTTTTGTTGTTATTGTGTTGCAAATGCCAGAGTTATCAAGCGTGAAAGTAAAATTAACTAAAGGTATAATGAGCAGTGGCTGATAAGACATTCCTCCTACGTGCTACAGTTAAACTCGAGGTCATAAAACATAAAAACCTTCATAGCACAAATACAATGACTCAGCGCGCCACCATGTATCGCTCTCAGACAAAAACACTAGTATGTCTGGGCTCCTGACCGTCACAAGAAGCTCCCTCACGAGTCTCCAGTTTCTTATATACACACACCAGTTGTATACATTGTTTATTAGTACTTCAACTGCTGGGCTCTTTAAATATCCTTCACAAACTCTTCTTATTTACTACGGTAGAGAATAAAAAAAATAATATCGGTATTTTCCATAGAAATGAGATTTTGTATCGGCCCCTACCTAACCTTACAGCTGACCCGTATGTAATGTAATTCTGTGCTTAAAAAACTGGGACCTATGTACATATACACACACACACATTGTATCAGTTCATAAGCTAGACAACAATGGCTGTCAGAGGTGGAGGAACAGTACAATACACTCCTCACCCAGTTCCAACGTTTAGATGTCTTAAGTCTACCTTCGTGGAACTTCCTGCGAGGGAGTTTTACCTCGCTATTACTCCCATTTGGCTACATTAATAGTGTTGGAGCTGGTAAATTGAGTCTCTCTGTCTCAGTGTATCATTACTCATGGCGCGGCGCTCGGTGGCGTGAGGACGGTCTGCAGCCATGTCGTCTGTGTGTTAGTATTTCCGCAGTGTGGTCGTCTGCAGCTCGACTCGAGAAAATAAGAGCTAGCTGGTGTTAATACAAGGGGGGTATATATTCAACATGACAACCCAAAGACCACCGTTCACTAATGGCTAGCTCTTTTTTCAGCTGACATTAAAAGAAACTGACACGGATATTAAAATACGGACGATCATGAAAAAATATAGATCAAAAGACTGTCTACATATGTATAGTTCAATGACATTTTCTTATAGCAATAATCAACAAAACGTCTGCCTGAATTAAAATTCCTTGGCCTGCTGGATTTAGCCGTTCGCGTCATTACTGCGTGACGTCACAAACGTCACCCGTCTCAGCTCATCCTTCTGAAGACAGCGCAACATTACCGGTCGCTCTTTAAGTTTTTTGTTTGTCATTTCTGTGTTGTACAGATAACAGTAAACAATATGGCTGACAGGAATTAAAATATACCGAATTGTTACAGACAGCATATCCTGTATATCGTTAGTATCGTATGGCGGTGATACCTGGAGTATTAGAGTAATACATTAATAGAACTGATCTGAAGTAGTATACTGAACGATGGCGTCAGTCCGTGTGTCTATCCTGTAGTGTTTACCTTCAATTATCTCCATGAGCAAAGTGCTAAGTCGAAAACTGCCGCTGAATGGTAACCAAAATGGATAATGAACAACTTTACATCGGGACAAACGTGTCAACACATAATAAGTATGAAGCTCTTATTAACTAAGCTTATGGTCAAAAAAGAGAAGCAAAAATACCTAATACAAATCATTAAAAATCAAGATTAATTATACCATTGATGTGTTCTAGTGTATTTCACTTATTAATTCTATAAAATAAGTCTTGAAGGAGATGTGTTCGTACCGCAATTTTAATTTCATTATTACATTAGAATAAATTTGTTTCTAATGTTTTGGGTGAAAGAAAATTACAATGTACAGTATATAAGAAATATTCAAGAAATTATATACTGTTCAGGTTGGTTCATACAACTTCTGATAAAGCCTGAGAGCTACGGTACTTATACGTATAATTATATTGTATATACCATTAATACCCGTACATTTCCGTAATCCGATTAATTCTGTATTGTAAAGTATTTTCTATAATTTAAGAACAAACATGAAATCTGAATACTGAGATTTATTACTCTGCAACTAACGAAGATAAAAAGAGTTCAGCGTCGATGGATAACCAGATTACAGATTACAGACATTCACGCGATCTACATAAAAATCCGTTGGGCAATGTGTATATATTTTCTTTCAGACAGCCTGCATACTCATTCCACATGTGCCACATTTACATTACATACAACAAAATCATTTAACAATATCAATTTTGTATATAGGTTAAGAAGGACCCAAAGCAAGCAAGTGGTTTGTAAAAATAAGTTTATAAAATAACTAATATAAACCAAAAATCAAAGTTCTGTTTTCCATCACGGACACACTTATGTTCGCACTAAATACCATTAATATTACCTAAGATAAATCATATATGCGAAATGTATTAGATAAGACAGAAAATGGGGATATCGAAAATCACTGACGCCCACTTTTAAAAAAACTTCACCTCAGGGATTGAAAGGTGACATGATGGTCCTATTTTGTGCATGATGAGTGTGCCAGGCTAGAGTAGACCTCAGTGACATGATCATAATAAGTTTTGCTTGTTAAGAGACGCTGTCGTGAAGAATGGTACCGGCTATACAGCACCGTAACTGTGTACAGAATTCAGGTTTTCAGCGTTAATGGGGAGGTTTTGCGTTACGAGAAATAAACGGTAAGAAAGGCGTATGTTACATGGAACATTAAGCGAGTTTAGGAGACGGTAATTTCCTGGCAAAATTAAGTGTCAGGAGCCGTAGTAACTGTTTCAGGGGTAAAATTAATGTTTTCCCAGAACCCAAGACACAAAAATTCTTAACTCTGCAACACAAGCACACATTAAGGTGTACGTGTGTGTACAGAACACTCATTTGATCACACGTTATAATATACAGTATGCACTAGTGATACAGTGTCGTCAAGAATCAATAGGAATGCATGACGGAAATATCATTTACCTCAGGTGTTGAGGACTAATGCGCTGTATATAAAGACCCATAAGTTATCACGTCTGGTGTATCACCTAAGAGGAGGAATGTTGGGTGTATACATTATGAGTGTTCCATACAGCACTGTTTACGGAGGCGGGACCTAAGTGCCAGTCACAGTTGCCTGTTTGTAACAATACTCGCCACATGTTATGGGGGCAGCCTTCTATTTACATGAAAGAAAATAATTTAAAAGTCACATCACTAATGTTTGCGGTTGGACAGATAATGTGGTTGTTTGTAAATGCATACGTAAGTCAAGACTACAGTTAACAATCAGTTTTGAGTTTCATATGTATAAAATCTTAACTGACCTTTACACGGTTTGTGGTTGTAACAGTGTGTGGGTCTTAAGTTCTCTCCTCCATGGCACTAATGTCATCTAAGGCACTTGAGTCATCCAGTTTTTGGTCCACACACCTGTAATTCCTCCGTGTTTCATGATTCTGTGAGACATCCCGAACACATCACCTGTCGTACGCTGACACACACACTATATCAACTCATCAGCCGCTATAAATCACATCACCACCTGCTCTGAGAACACACGAGACGACTGTCACATTATAATTCACCAGGGGACACTTAATTGAGGTACATCAGGCACTGGATATTAATGTGGAAACGAGTTGGACTCCAGTCCAGGGGAGTTAGCGTACCTGCTCCTGCACGACTTCTACATTGCAGTCAAAGTGTGTGCGGCTGGCGGGCGTACGAACAACAATCAAAACAAAATCCTTTTATTGTGTCGTGGTTCCTTTATTATATAGTGAATGCTAATAAGCTGATCATTAATGATCATAAAGACTTGTGCAACAGTTTTATTCATGATGTTTTTTGTAAGAGCTAAAATAATAAAAGGTATTCAAATGGTCCTCATCCAATCTTGAGACGTGACTGGACTAGCCCAACTTGTGCCACACGCCCTGTATGATGTTTCACTTTCTTTCCATAAAAAAGGTTTATACGAAAAAATTAATTCAGTTCAGAAGTGAATTGTATAAATTCTAAAACTCATTTCTAAAGCTGTCTGTCTCAAATTTAATCGCCGACACAAGAGTATAAACTCGTTTTAAGATAAATAGCAGGTGAACCGCCGGACCTTGGGAACTCTGGATCTTCCCTCGGGGTCCAGCTTGCCAGTGGACGAAGCGAGTGTGACCATTTGGTGAGTTTTTATTTTGGTTATACTCTGATTTACGACGCCCTCACTTTCAACACTGAAATATATTAAACACAGATACTTCACGACTTTATTTCACCCTATAATTGAAGGGTCGTGTTTGAGGCCGTCCTGGCAGGGTTAACGTAGTAGCATCATGGTGGTAAGTCAAGTACCTTTAGCGGCAACCACCAATTTGTTCACGTTGCCTTTGGAACCAAGGCTAGTGAAGATTACTGACTTTATAGGCTCTTGATCGATAAAACAGATACTATCAACACTATGGCATATCACAAAATGGTCAAAAGAAGCAAAATAAAAATAAAAAATGAAAATAAGCGTATCTGAACCCCCTTTGAGGTATTTCTGAACACTTAAGTTAGAATCAATTTAACATAGATCATGAGCAGCCGGAGCAAGAGGCAGTGGGGAAGAAAGTGAACGAACTGTTAAAAAAAAAATGTTTTTTTGATGCGGGGCAGAACGTTTCTCATGGCAATGTGGGAGTATAAACACATGTGTTCCGCGCAGCATGATATAAAACTACAACCGGATGAGGGTCTGCTACACGGTGCTAAAAGTCCGGTTTCTCCCCAAAAAATTCTGACGTTTATGATTTACTGGCAAATGGGGATAAGAAAAAAACGCATCTAATTACAGGAGTTTCTGGTCAGTTTGGATCCTTTAACTCCGAACTTTGTCTGGAAGCTTAAGTGGGCCTATTAGATCATGTTCTCGCATACCTAACTGGGAGAGAATTTCAGCGTATGAATGTCTGAGATTTTGTACCTATATTTATACAATAGATAACACCAAACACACGTGGAACAACTGAAGAATCTCCACCCTAGCTTATTTCACCTAAAGATTAACCACCCTAACGCTAAACTAACCTAACCTAACCACCCTAACGCTAAACTAACCTAACCTAACCACCCTAACGCTAAACTAACCTAACCTAACCACCCTAACGCTAAACTAACCTAACCTAACCACCCTAACGCTAAACTAACCTAACCTAACCACCCTAACGCTAAACTAACCTAACCTAACCACCCTAACGCTAAACTAACCTAACCTAACCACCCTAACGCTAAACTAACCTAACCTAACCACCCTAACGCTAAACTAACCTAACCTAACCACCCTAACGCTAAACTAACCTAACCTAACCACCCTAACGCTAAACTAACCTAACCTAACCACCCTAACGCTAAACTAACCTAACCTAACCACCCTAACGCTAAACTAACCTAACCTAACCACCCTAACGCTAAACTAACCTAACCTAACCACCCTAACGCTAAACCTAACCTAACCTAACCTAACCTAACGCTAACCTAACCTAACCTAACCTAACCTAACCTAACCTAACCTAACCTAACCTAACCTATACCTAACCTAACCTAACCTAACCTAACCTAACCTAACCTAACCTAACCACCCTAACCTAACCTAACCTAACCTAACCACCCTAACGCTAACTAACCTAACCTAACCTAACCTAACCTAACCTAACCTAACCTAACCTAACCTAACCTAACCTAACCTAACCTAACCTAACCTAACCTAACTAACCTAACCTAACCTACCCTAACCTAACCTAACCTAACCTAACCTAACCTAACCTAACCTAACCTAACCTAACCTAACCTAACCTAACCTAACCTAACCTAACCTAACGCTAAACTAACCTAACCTAACCTAACCTAACCTAACTAACCTAACCTAACCACCCTAACCTAACCTAACCTAACCTAACCTACCCTAACGCTAACCTAACCTAACCTAACCTAACCTAACGCTATACCTAACCTAACCTAACCTAACCTAACCTAACCTAACCTAACCTAACCTAACCTAACCTAACCTAACCTAACCTAACCTAACCTAACCTAACCTAACCTAACCTAACCTAACCTAACCTAACCTAACCTAACCTAACCTAACCTAACCTAACCTAACCTAACCTAACCTAACCTAACCTAACCTAACCTAACCTAACCTAACCTAACCTAACCTAACCTAACCTAACCTAACCTAACCTAACCTAACCTAACCTAACCTAACCTAACCTAACCTAACCTAACCTAACCTAACCTAACCTAACCTAACCTAACCTAACCTAACCTAACCTAACCTAACCTAACCTAACCTAACCTAACCTAACCTAACCTAACCTAACCTAACCTAACCTAACCTACCCTAACCTAACCTAACCTAACCTAACCTAACCTAACCTAACCTAACCTAACCTAACCTAACCTAACCTAACCTAACCTAACCTAACCTAACCTAACCTAACTAACCTAACCTAGCCACCCTAACGCTAAACTAACCTAGCCACCCTAACGCTAAACTAACCTAACCTAGCCACCCTAACGCTAAACTAACCTAACCTAACCACCCTAACGCTATACTAACCTAACCACCCTAACGCTATACTAACCTAACCTAACCACCCTAACGCTAAACTAACCTAACCTAACCACCCTAACGCTATACTAACCTAACCTAACCACCCTAACGCTATACTAACCTAACCTAGCCACCCTAACGCTAAACTAACCTAACCTAGCCACCCTAACGCTAAACTAACCTAACCTAACCACCCTAACGCTAAACTAACCTAACCTAGCCACCCTAACGCTAAACTAACCTAACCACCTTAACGCTATACTAACCTAACCACCCTAACGCTATACTAACCTAACCTAGCCACCCTAACGCTAAACTAACCTAACCTAACCTCAGACCGCCCCCCCCCCATAAATGGTGTTAGGGGGGTTAATCTTTAGGTGAAATAAACATGGGGATGGAGATTCTTCAGGTAATCCAAGTACGTCATCAATTTATGCCCGTAAATTAAAAACAAAAAACAAAAATTCTGTAAATACTTAAGCAGAATATCTCCACTAACACCTTCACTACGGGAAAGCCAATGTAAGATATTTTCTTTGGCTAACGTAAGACGATTTTATTCAGCTCAAGAAGGGACCCCCCCCCCTCCCCCCATATACCAGGAGTTAAACAAAAGTCCCCAACTCTTTTCTTACGATATTTAATGATCTTTTAGTGAAGAAGAAAGCCATTAACTCCTCTACAGATGGTTCGACCTACCACGAATGACCCTCTGACCCTCACCAGTCTCACGGGATGAAATTTTGAATGCCAGACGACAGACATCCTCCCTCATCTCTGCAGGAAGACCTCGCAAAGCATAGCTAAGTGGGCCTCACCTAACTAGGATTCCTCCGTTGCTGCTAAAAAGTATAATAATAATATTTTGTAACGTTCAAGATACCCCAAATTTTAACAAAATTTCTACATCATCATCCTACTAACATGTATGATATCAATTTAACATTACTTTTAACAAGAGCATCATCCCGTTATCACACAGCGTTGAGATTTTAAGCACTTCAAGTCTTTTCACAACAAACTGCGCCATAAATTAAGCCAATGACGCTCAAGAGTCATGTTCAGAGCCAGGCTAGGGGCTGAGTATGGTGTTGGGGTACTGTAGGGTGGTGTGTGGTGTTGGGGTACTGTAGGGTGGTGTATGGTGTTGGGGTACTGTAGGGTGGTGTATGGCGTTGGGGTACTGTAGGGTGGTGTATGGTGTTGGGGTACTGTAGGGTGGTGTATGGTGTTGGGGTACTGTCGGGTGGTGTATGGTGTTGGGGTACTGTAGGGTGGTGTATGGTGTTGGGGTACTGTAGGGTGGTGTATGGTGTTGGGGTACTGTGCCATTTACACTTGGGTCTAGCAATCATTGGAACACTGCCTCGGAGCGTCTTCCCCTGCCGTGTACTGTATATCAAATCATCCTGCTTCATATATCCTCATTCTTTGGCGCCTATAGGAACGGTATATCCTCTACTCCATTACAACATTTTAGTATATAAGAAATAACCTAAGACAGCCATCAGTGAGGGAGACTATATGAACTACAAGACCTTTCAGAATCCATTACTCTTATCATCAAATTAGGGGGGAAAATGACCTATATATTAGTTATTCCTGGAACCAATTAGATGTCTTCTCATATCACCATTTACGAGAAAAATTCAACATGCGAATCTGTGAGAATCCAACCAGCGAGAAATTGGCGAGGAAATTGGCTGGTCGGTGCGTGAATCCTTGAAATTAATTTGGTGGCGCGACGCGATATCAGATTTTGTCAGGAATACTTATAATGAACTCACGTCGTAGGCCCCGAGTCTCAACCATTCCTATGTTAAAACTTTCACCCTCCCTCCCCCCCTAACTAGTGATATGAGACGTATCTAACTGCCTACCTTAATTACCGTATAATTATAGTTCGGATCGTTTTTGATTGGTCCATGGTCAAGAATGTTTTTAAATTAGTTTATGAATTATCTGAATTTATTTATGCACATATTTAAGGATCAGTTCAAAAGGCTTATATGAGACGGTGACCCTGATGGTTAAGTCTACATCATATAAATCTCTTCTTTACACACACACACACACACGACAACAGATCATAAATGACCTAACCTAATCACAACCTTCCTTCCTAACCTAACCAAACTAAACCTAACCTCACTTAACTAAAAATATCGTGTAAGACAATCTGTAGGTTAGGTTACTGTAAAACCCTAGTATTGATCTTTTACCTTCTGCAATCAACACCATTTCAGAATTAAGAGAGGAACTAGACTTCTCTATAGGCAAGTCCCTTTGATCTAATATTGTCAACTTCAAAATACAGAATGACTATACTTGACTTACCTCTCAGTACTCTCACCTACGCCACTCCCTTCCCCTCCCCTTCCCTTCCTTTCCCTGCCCTTCCCTTCTTTCCCCTCCCCTTCCCTCCTTTCCCCTTCCCTTCCTTTCTTTCCCCTCCCCTTCCTTCCCTTCTTTCCCCGCCCCTTCCCTCCCATTTTTCCCTCGACCTCCCCTTCCCTACCATCTCCACTCTTCACCTACACCTTCCCTTCACTCCCCTTCCCTGTTCTCCCCTTCCCTATCCTATCCTTCCCTTCCTCTCCACTTTCGTTCTCTTCCCACCAATACCATCCCATACCATCCCCTTCCCTTCCCACCCGTACTCTCCCCCTCCCCTTCCCTTCACTCTATATACCTGAGGTTGGAGTCTCCTTATCGCCAAGTTAAAAATGGGACTCTCATTACCCACTGCCTATATACCTTACCACGTTATACGATCAGCCATGTTGACATAACCAGCTGATGCAAGGCCAACACGCCACATAACCTAACATAACCTAACCTTACCACGTTATACGATCCACCATGTTGACATAACCAGCTGATGCAAGACTAACCTAACCTAACCTCACCTAACCTTACCACGTTATACGATCCTCCATGTTGACATAACCAGCTGATGCAAGACTAACCTAACCTAACCTAACCTAACCTAACCTTACGACGTTATACGATCCACCATGTTGACATAACCAGCTGATGCAAGCCCAACATGCCACCTAACCTAACCCAGGGAAACCATTTATATCGGTACGCCATTAAAAACAGAATAAAATAGAATATAAATAATAACCAACTTTGAAAATATCCCAGTAATTTTCTTTTAGAGAGAGAGAGAGAGAGAGAGAGAGAGAGAGAGAGAGAGAGAGAGAGAGAGAGAGAGAGAGAGAATGATGCCGAGTAAACGGATAACACAACGAGGATCAAGAGGCACAGGAACCGAGGGAGAATGCAGAAGTAAGACGTGAGAGGATTACCTGACAGAGGACTATAAGGGGGGTCTGGCCAGGTGGTGTGAACAGGCGAGTAGAACAGGTAAGGGAAGAAAGGTAAACAAGTGATTAATTAAGTGACAAGTGGAAGGATGGGGAGAGTTGGGAAGTCAAGGACAAAGAGGAAGGAAGAAGGGGGGAAGCACTAGATGGGAGGAAGAGGAAGGAAGGGGGGGGGGGGTATTAGATAGGGGGAGGAGGAAGAAAGAGGAAGGGAAATACTAGATGGGAAGAGGAAGATGGAGGGACGGAGGAGGAAAATACTAGATAGGAGGAGGAGGAGGAGGAAGAATATGCAGGCACTAGCAGCTGCGTGTGTGTGTGTGTGTGTGTGCGTGTGTATGCGTGTATGTATGTGTATGTGTGTGTGTGTGTGCGTATGTGTATGCATGTATGTATGTATGTGTGTGTGTGTGTGTATGCATGTATGTATGTGTGTGTTCATGTTAGTGTCCTGTGGTTTTGTGGAGACGGATTTGTTATTGATGCAGTGTGATGTTGGCAGTACTGAATGAAAACACAATATATAAACAACACCTGATAAAA
The DNA here is from genome assembly GCA_958450375.1 of Homarus gammarus. Lineage (NCBI taxonomy): Eukaryota > Metazoa > Arthropoda > Malacostraca > Decapoda > Nephropidae > Homarus > Homarus gammarus. The sequence goes on along the minus strand of CAUDMG010002954.1, from coordinate 2,149,019 downwards.
AGAGACCTCGAGACACCCTTACTGTATAAGACAACAGCATAATATAATCCACAGGTGAAGGGTGACAGCCGATGAATGAAGGTGAATCTATGTATGGCAATGACAGTGTCCCTTTGTTAACGTCAGAGCGGTGTCAGCGGGTTAAAGAGGATGGTGGAATTCAACATCATGGCTAGGAACAAACATTTCTTCATAAACCAATATCTCATTCTGTATCCTTGTGAATCTCGTCCTGTGATATATATAAACTGTTCCTCTACGATACTCACACAAGCTATAGGTGTGAGAAGATGGTGGTATTGACGTTTCACTCACTAGTCGCTACCGTATACCGTGTGGATGTTTGGAGCAGGAGAGACAAGAGCAAGTAAGAGAAAGTATACAGTCACTGAGAGCTGAGTGTGAGTGTGTGTGTACACCAAGCGCCACTAACTCTCGCCCGACTGAATACCGATTAGAATTACATGACCAACTGAGCAGACGGCGGCGGCCCTCAAGCCTTCGTCTGTAACATATACAGTATAAGTAAGGCAACAGACGTAAGTAACGCAACAGACATAAGTAACGCAACAGACATAAGTAACGCAACAGACACAAGTAACGTAACACAAATAAGAATTATCACATTGACTCACCTTAACACTGTGTAAAATAACCTGAACATCAATAAAGTTACACTCACTTTATATATCTTACTTGGTGAAACGCAGTACAAGTCTATTATAATAACGATCGTAATAATATACTGTCATTACCATTTTCAATAACGATAATAATAATCATTGTGGAAAGTGTACTGCATATCACCACAAAAACAAGACAATAATATTTCATTCACTCGCGTCACACCTCATCCTGTGTTGACAAGACTGGTGGTGGAGGAGATAACCCTGTCCATGTAATAATAATAATAATAATAATAATACAGTAATGGGTTTGGGCATATTATTATTATTATTTGATAGTATTAGCAGTATCATTGTCAACAGTATTAATAGCGTAACTAAAAAAATAAAAAAAACTGACCAAACCATCAAACAGACGGCGGGTAAGAGAGTTGGTGACTTTTAGGGAAAATATACGACGTTTCCCCCGCCCCTCGGACACCCCTGTAGTTGACTGGATCAGATTTATGGGGAAATTTTCTAGGTTTCGAGCCAGGGGGGAGTTATGGTGAGCCTGGGGATGACTTTCGTTTAAATCTGAGCAGAAAGAGGCTGGCTAGCACTAACGGCGATCACATACTGCCCAGTCTTTTTTTTTTTTTTTGTCCCCAGTGGAGACAGCGCGTATCTCCCGACAATAAGTTTCGAACGGGATTACAACCTCCATATAACGGACTTTTCTCTCCATATCATCCGTTAGATGGGGGTTTCACATCTAACGGACCCTCGATATAACGTACTTTTCTCTACGCATAATCCGTTAGATGGGGGTTTCACATCTAACGGACCCTCGATATAACGTACTTTTCTCTACGCAAAATCCGTTAGATGGGGGTTTCACATCTAACGGTCCTTCAATATTACGGACTTTTTCTCCATATCATCCGTTATATAGAGGTTTCACTGTACACTCGACCCAAAAATTATCTTTACGCAAGTCTGATAAATTTCAACATGAGCACCGCGACTCATGTTGTCTCGGTGAGGTTATGTCAAAATCCTTAGTCTGTACACTAACATTATATTCTGTGATAGACTTTAACTGTAACAATTACGTTTATAAATTATAACCAAAACAGCCATGTGCATTAGTCACAATTCTTTATGGTAACAAAAAATAAATTAATAGAAAAAAGTAGATATTTCTTTTGTTTAGTGTATAGAAACTGACCTGCTCTGTGTTAAAGGATATTATTTACTGAACTCAGCCCAATGGAGTACTTCGGTAACCCAAGCAGATGAACCACTAACCCCCCCCCCCCCCCTAAAATGAATACCGGTAAACAAAAGAATAAACAAATAAATAAAATACCCAACACAGAAAAGTCATTATTCTATATTTACAAAAAACTTGTATGTTGGCAAAAGTAAATAAATAAAACCCAGTGAACGTAACTTAATTGAAACCCGGTCAGTTGAACCGCCAATAACGAACAAGAAATATATTAAAATTGTGTTTCATAAGTTAGGTTAGATCAGATATTGTTATGTCAGGTTAGGTCAGCTATTGTTAGGTTAGGTCATACTAGGTCACAGTAATACTATAAACTCGAACAATGAGAATCACAGCCGTGGAATCTGGCCAAGGAGGAGGCAGCGTTATCTAGGAGGAGGAAAACGACTTGAAGGAGGAGGAGGAGGAGATAGTGAAGGTGGGGGAGAGAGGAGAGGGGGAAGGGAGGAGGAATAAGAGGAGAGATCAAGAGAAGGCCGTTATGGTGGTACTAAACGAGCGCTTGCACACACACACACACACACACACACACACACACACTTTTATGGGGGTAATTTCCGACCAGGTGGTAATCCGTAGCCAAAGGGAAAGAGGAGGAGAAGGAGAAAAAGAGAGGGAAACTAGAGGATGGGTAGGAAGAAAACGAAGATAAGAGGAACAGGGAGAATGAAGAGGGGAAGAGGGAGAAAGGAGGAAGATGAGAGGAAGATTGAGAAAGAGAGGAAGAGAAGGGGAGAAAAGAAAAGAGAATGAGAGTAAGAGGGAGAAAGGAGAGAAAGCGGTGAGAGAAATACAACTGGAATGTGACTTCATCAATAAAACCAAATTTGTATCGTGTTTTGTTTATCAAGTAAAATTATAAAACAGCTTTAATGTGTATTTTATTGATTTTCTTACCATTTATCCTACATTTCCTTCGATCTCTAGGCCAGACGGATGATATATACAGACACCATTCACAACATACTAAAAACTATACCATTCCTTTGTTATATTAATACGACAATTATACACCTCAACTGTATTACAAAAGACGACGATTACATAAAAAAATACAAGTCTTTTTTTTTTTTTAGTTTTTATACATCAACAAAACACAATAAGTCTTTTTCAGTGGTACAGTCTCCTCCTATGACGAAAATTAATGACGTCACACCTAACCTAACCCCCACCTAAGCGGATTATAAGTAAGTAGCGTATAAAGTTTCACGAGAGTTTTAGAGTGGGGGGAGGCATTCCGTATTTACATAAGTGGGTCTTTAGGCCTGGATGAGGAGGTTTGTACTTACCTTATGCGGGTCTTAAAGTAAGTTCACGGACTTGACAATTACGTTTAGAGGGTTATACCAGCAGCTCCACCTATCGGGAGAGTTATGCTAATTTTATTCTATAGGTACCGCCATATTGTATACCTCAGATGCATATGGAAGAGGCTGTTACTATAGGCGCCATTTTGTAAACCTAGCACTCAAACCGAATTGGCGTAAATCCCCATAGAAGGCTTTGGATTATAAAAGCATACCAGTCAACGCTTGGGTCGCGAGGCAGTACGACTAATATAGTATTGGAAAAAAAATATCAAAACAAAGACCCCCATAGAGAGGAATCAGAGGACTGGGGTCGTGTGGGCGTCATGCCAGGGACAAAAGATATTGGAAACTGTCTCACTCCGCGCCAGAACTAGAGTAGCCTCGTCCCTGACAACCTTCCGATACGAGATGATTTTCCTTATACGACAAGAGGGTACAACAATCTCTCAACTTTTCAATTGAAACCTTCACGAACATTTTTCTCCCTCGGACATGATTAAGGTAACATTTAATCTATCCTCATAATTGACGAGCGTGTGGACAGAGGCACGGAGCTCTTGTATGTATTTAGCATTGTAACGTAAATCCCTACACGTTTTCGAGTCTATTTCCATCTGGTTTTTAGGCAACTTGAACCAACTAGACGTCTCCAGGCCAAACTAAAAATTACCCTGAGATTCTGTCGTTAAGTACGGGTCGTCTACTTGAAAAAAACATATACCCATATACCCCCAGTATATTTATAGTGGTATATATAAAAGGGTCGGCTTGAGAAAATAGAAAAATGAATATACTGGTATTCTGTTGGTT